>CM076398.1:33246276-33699636 GCA_038363315.1 Mugilogobius chulae
AACTTTATCAAGCATCTCAGCATTAACCAGGACAAAACTGTCCAGTGTTTCCTCTGGTAAAGATAAACAATCAGATGTGTTAAAAACAGTGGTTCGAGTAGATAAAATGTCACATCTGATTTTGTTTATCTTTCCCATGAAGTGGTCTGCAAACTGCTCACAAAGAGCATCAGTAGGAGGAAGTTTGGAGCTGTTAAAATCAGGGTTAATAAGATGATCAATGGTAGAGAAAAGAATTTTGGGGTTATTTTTATTGTTTGAGATTATTTTTGAAGAAGTAATGCATTTCTTTTGTTTCTGACTGCAGTATTGTAGGTTTTTAGTTGTTGATTATAAATTTGATAGTTCACAGCTATTTGATTCTTCCTCCATTTTCTTTCTGCCCTCCTGCAATTTCTTTTCAATTGTTTTATTCCTCATTTTTCCAAGGGGCCACTGGTTTGGAGGGGCCTTTTTTAATTTAAATGGGCAACTTGTCCAGGGTATTTGGAGTCTACTGTTAAATGGTTTTACAATAAAATCACAGGGGGCAGGTAAAATAATTGGAGGGGGTGTTTTCTAAAACTTGAATAAAATTTGCAGCCACTTCAGGGGTAAGATGACGCTTCCTCACAGTTCTCACAGAGGTCTCCCGCTGAATAAAACCAGTGATATTAAAAAACACACCGAAGTGATCTGACACAGCCAAGTCAACAACAGAGGACACACTCGCAGACAGGCCATGTGTATGACCAGGTCCAAGGTGTGTCCTCTGTTGTGAGTTGGCTGTGTCACGTGCTGGGTAAAATCCATATAGTTAAGAACATTTAAAAACTCAATAGAAATGGGGTCTAAAACATCAATGTGCAAATTAAAATCACCGGTTAAAATAATCATGTTATAGGAACTATGTAATATTGCTAAAAACTCTGAAAATTCATTGATAAAAAGACTGCACTTTTTAGGTGGCCTGTAGATTGTGACACATAAAATGGGTGGATTATTAAAACGACTGCGTGATATTCAAAACTTTTAAAATCATTAAATAAAACAGGTTTGGTGGCCAGCGTATTTGTGCATATAGATGCAGTGCCACTCCCCTTTTGCCATCTCTAGCTGAAAATGCAAAGTTAAAATTGTTTGGGGAGGCCTCGTTGAGAACAACTGGTGCATCTGCACCCAGCCAGGTTTCAGTTAAAAACAGACAATCCAGTTTGTGATCTAAAATCAGGTCATTAACAATAAAAGACTTATTCAGCAGAGAGCGGATATTTAAAATAGCCATATTTAAAAACAGTGCAGGAATTTGTGGTGGACTAGGTTTGGAAAGTGGTTTGAGATTTTGGAAATTAATTTTGGATTTATTGAGGGTTTTGTATAATGGCCGCTCTCTGCTGATAATTACCGGTATGGATTGTGGTTGTTGAAATGTCAGACAGACTGTACCGTGAGTTTGATGTTGGTGGAGAGGAGGCGGGATCCGGTGAGGTTTGGGTGAAGGCGGTCCTTTTTAAAAAGTTCAGGTCTGTTAAAAAATGCAATAAAATTGTCCACGTAGGGGATTTTGTTTAGTCTGCAGTAGTTCAAGAGTTTGATGTGAAGTTGTCTGAGGCGGCTGAATTTTATATCTCCAAAACGAGGTGGTGAAAAGGGTCCGGAAACAATGCACTGTTTATTTAAACTCTGAATAGTGGTGATGAGAGATTTGAAATGGTCCAAAAGTGTCTCTGACTGCTGAAATTTGAGGTCGTTTGTACCAACGTGAATTACAACTGTTTTGACGGTGGGGTGATGACGTAGGATGGAGGGGGCGGAGTCTCTAATGTCCTTCACCAGCGCACCTGGGTGACAGGAGGTGTAGCCTTTACTCACTCGCACGTGTCTGACCATGGAGGATCCCAGAACGAGCACGGACGGTCCCGGCCTGGATGTAGAGGCAGACGGCACCGTGGAGATGTGAGGTTGCCTTTGCGGCGCTGGCTGACCATCCGCTGGAGCGGGGACGAGAGCAGAGGACGCCCCAAGCGTACGCGGAGCAGACGAGCCCCGCGCACACGAGGGGAACCTCCGCGCGGCGCAGGAGCCGTGGTCGGTGGAGACTTGGCCAGCGAATCACACTCACTCTCATGTAGGTTGCCGAGGACTGGTGGTGAAGAGATCTTCGTGCTTCGTGCTGCAGGGCGGTCAGACCGTGGAGCTGGAGTGAACTGTAGCTTTCCTGTGCGGGTTTTCTTTGTCGGTGGTGGGAACTGTTCGTGATCCAGGACGTTAAACTTATTTCCAAGCGTGATGTCAACTGTGGAATTTGAGCAGGACGCTCGCTTACCCCGTTGCTTACGTGGCCCAACTGTAATCCACGGATTGGCTGGACAGGAGTAGAGGTAATCGGCTCCTTTGGTCTCGCTCCTTGCTGGGTCCATTTGTGGTCGTTTGTGCCTGGCTTGGGGGAACCAGGATCAGGCGAAGCGGAATCGGGGGCGTTCCCACCAGAGTGCTGGCCGTATCGGCAAGTTGGGCACTGTTGGCACTTGTAATAGTTTTGCCCAAAATTATATCAACATCCCGCTCCTCCTGGATTTTGATAAACAGCGTGGATATTTGGTGTTCAAGATCAGCTACTCTCTGGCTAAGGCCCACGCAGCTCTCGCAACTGGATGTGCCGCCGGTGAGTGATTCCATTGTTCAGCTTGTACACGAGTAGTAGCTACTCGTTTAACTTTAAAAACCGTCATCCAGGGGTTAAAAACGTGAATGCAGTTAAGAACAGGGTTAAAAGCTGAAACAGCCTTTGCTTGTATCTCCAAAATATGAGTTTAAAATCCGATTTAAAAGTATTTGTTTAGACTCGATCTGACAGCAGACACAAGACGCTGGCGCATGCGCAGTGTGTCTGTCTTTCTTTTCTCACTCTTGTCACTTTTCTTCCTTTTCAACCTCTCTTTTCTTTCCGTCTTTCGCTTTATTCTTGTCCTTTTTCTTTCTTTCATTGTTCATTCTTTTTTTTCTTTGTACTCTTTTTTGTATTTCTGTCACCTTTATTCTTTTCTCTCTCTCTCTCTCTCTCTCTCTCTCTCTCTCTCTCTCTCTCTCTCTCTCTCTCTCTCTCTCTCTCTCTCTCTCTCTAATGTAATTTGATTATTTTTATATGAGCCTAAATGACTAAATTATTTTCTCAATTTAATAAAGTATAAATAAAATATAAAACGTGTGAGTTTAACTGTGCAAAGCCACAGGTTTTAGCAGCAGCAGCACCAGCGCTGTAAAAGGCAAATTACAGGAAGTCAGTTTGGTTGCCAAGGGTTACGGTGAAAGTCCAACCGAAACACACCTTAGAGAGAGAGAGAAGGGAGAGAGAGTGTGAAGGGTAGAGGGAGAGAGAGAGAGAGAGGAGAGGGAGAGAGAGAAAGGAGAGGGAGAGAAGGAGAGAGAGAAACAAAGAGAGAGAGAAGAAAGAAAGGAGAGGGAGAGAGACAAAGAGAGAGGGAAGAGAGAAAGAAGGAGAGAGAAGAGAGGAAGAGCGAGAGAAGGAGAGAGAGGAGGAGTGAAACAAAGAGAGAGAAAGGAGAGGAGAGAGACAAAGAGAGAGGGAAGAGAGAAAGAAAGAGAGAGGAGAAGGAGAGAGAGAGAGAGAAGAGAGAAAGAAGGAGAGAGAGAGAAGAGAGAAGAAGGAGAGAGAGAAACAAAGAGAGAGAGGGTAAAACAAAGAGAGAGAGAAGAAAGAAAAGAGAGGGAGAGAGACAAAGAGAGAGGGAAGAGAGATAGAAGGAGAGAGAAGAGGAAGAGCGAGAGAAGAAGAGAGAGAAACAAAGAGAGAGGGTGAAACAAAGAGAGAGAAGAAAGAAAAGAGAGGGAGAGAGACAAAGTGAGAGGGAAGAGAGAAAGAAGGAGAGAGAGGAGGTAGAGGGAGAGAGAGAGGAGAGGGAGAGAGAGAAAGGAGAGGGAGAGAGAAAGACAAAGAGAGAGGGGAGAGAGAAAGAAGGAGAGAGAAAAGAGGAAGAAGGAGAGAGAGGAGAAGGAGAGCGAGAGGAGAGAGAGAAACAAAGAGAGAGGGGGTGAAACAAAGAGAGAGAAGAAAGAAAGGAGAGGGAGAGAGACAAGAGAGAGGGAAGAGAGAAAGAAGGAGAGAGAAGAGAGGAAGAGCGAGAGAAGGAGAGAGAGGAGAAGTGAAACAAAGAGAGAGAGAAAGGAGAGAAGGAGAGAGACAAAGAGAGAGGGAAGAGAGAAAGAAGGAGAAGAGAGGAAGAGCGAGAGAAGGAGGGAGAGAAGGAGTAAAACAAAGAGAGAGAGAAAGGAGAGAAGGAGAGAGACAAAGAGAGAGGGAAGAGAGAAAGAAGGAGAGAGAAGAGAAGGAGAGAGAGAGAGAAAGAGAGAAAGAAGGAGAGAGAGGAGAAGGAGAGAGAGAAACAAAGAAAAAGGGTGAAACAAAGAGAGAGAAGAAAGAAAAGAGAGGGAGAGAGACAAAGAGAGAGGGAAGAGAGGAAGAGTGAGAGAAGGAGAGAGAGAAACAAAGAGAGGAGAGGGAGAGAGAGACAAAGTGAGAGTGAAGAGAGAAAGAAGGAGAGAGAGGAGGTAGAGAGAGAGGGAGAGAAGGAGAGAGAGAGAAAAACAAAGAGAGAGAGACAAAGAAAGAGGGAGAGAGGAGAGAGGGAGAGAAAGAGAGAGAGAAGAGGGGGAGAGAAGAGAGAGAGGGACAAAGAGAGAGAGAGAGAGGAAAGAGAGACAAAAAGAGAGAGACAAAGAGAGGGGAGAGAGAAAGAAAGAAGGAGAGAGAAGAGAGGGAGAGAGAGAAGGAGAGAGAAACAAAAAGGGGGGAGAGACTTAGAGAGAAAGAGAACGAGGGAGAGCGACTGAGTGAAAGAGAGAGAGAAAGAAAGGGAGAGAGAGCAGAAAGAGGGAGAGAGATGAGAGAGCTGAAAAAGAGAATGAGAGAGAAAAGAAGAGAGAGAGAATGAGGAAGAGAGTGGGAGAGAAAAAAGAAAGTAAGAGAGGAGGGAGAGCGAGAGAAGGGAGGGAGTGAGATGGAGGGAAGGAGAGAGGGAGAGAGAGGAGGGGGGCAGTAAGGTGGAAAGGAGCCCAATTACTTTTTAATGCATTTATTCATTTATAAATGAATCCAAAACCCAAAGTCAGACCCACAGAACAAAGAAACATGACAAAAGAGAGGAAAGATGGGAAGAATAAAAGAACGTGAGCTGAATTAGTAAAGGCTAAATAAAAAAAACAATATAAAGAGAGAGAGGGAAAATAGAGAAAGAGAATGTTAGAAGAGAAGGAAAGATACGCTATTAGTCGAGGAAAGAAAGAGAGGAAAGGAGGATGTGCTGAAGTTAAATAAAATGAGAGAGGATATAGAAAAGAAAGAAAATGTGCAACAGGAGCAGCAAAAGAGGAAGGGGAAAGAAAAAGAAGAGAGAGCAAAGAGGAAAGAGGGATGAACAAAGAAGTGAGATGAACAAATAAAGAAGAGAGAGAAGGGAGGTAATAGAGGAGCAGCAAAAGGGGAAGAAAGTGATCGGAGAAAGAAAGAAGAATGAACAAAGAAAGATCTAAAAACACTAAAGGTTAAATTAATACAGAAATATGAAGACAAGTGAGAAATGAGAGAGAGAGAGAGAGAGAGAGAGAGAGAGAGAGAGGTGTTGGGGGCAGGGAAGCACTGTTCAAATAATGAGAACTGCAGAAATGTAGAAGCAAACCTATTGTCGGTGATGGGAAGAACACCTCCACATTGTTATAAGACAGAGGTGGACTTGAGTCAGACTTGAGTCACTATTTTAATGACTTGACTTGATAAAATGTACTAAGACTCGAGACTCGACTTGTATTCTATTATTCATATTTAAAATAACTGTACATTATAAACCTGATCAACTAAACTCATTGTAAATAAACTAGGGCTGTCAGTTTTATCGCAAAACTAGTTTAATGGCGATAATTCTTTTTGACGCAAATTAATCGCATGGTTATTTTTCACCATTAAAACGCCACAATGACGCGAGGTTCATTGAAAAACACCGTGCACAAGCAGAAAGAGTCCTAGACAAGGCTCTGCTGGTTCACTTTTGTAGACTTTGGTAACGTTTCCACTCGATGGCACGACTGTCTGAGCGAGATGTGTTTGTTTACCTCGGCTTTGTCCGTGTGCAGCTCGATCAGCTGATGAGGAGGAGGCTGTTCCTCGAGGCTCCGTACGTGTTTCCATCTTCCCGTGTCTCGATAAAGTCGTGGTCCTCGGTCACTAAATGCTATGTTTGTCCACTCAAGTTGTTGAAAATATCCAATATCCAGAATAGTCTTTCAAACCTCTGGCAAAAACTTTCAAAGTTCTACTTTTGGCTCCGCTAGCGGTAAAGCTTTGCCAGTTCTCACTAACACTTCCTTTAAATCCTTCACAATAAAAGCCTCATACTCTGCAGCTGCATAAAGCGCTTTATTGTGAAAGAGCAGTGTAATAAATGCTTATGAGTGAGACACGTCAATACAACGATTTGGCCTAATGTTTTGGGAAAGCCTACAAAACATTATTTTACACTTCAGAGTAACACATACAATTAAAGACATAATGAACAGAAATGAAAGCTGAATATGTTATTGTTACTTTAAAAAAATAAAAACATTTAATTAAATGCAATTAAAATGTTTAATTGCTTGACAGCCCTAAAATAAACATATCGTTCTCATTAATCACTATAAGCTGACTTTCACAAAAACATTCACTCAGTCTTGGTTCATTTCATGCATTTTCCTCTTTATTTTTCCATCTCTGGACTTATTTACAGCACTTTTCAATCACTTTATTCATTTATTTATACACTTGAACAGTACAGTTTATGGCTTTGACACAGGCTAAAGGTTCAAAGGTGCAGAAAGTTCAACAACCGTGACACCAAAACAGATTAAAATGCAAAGAAATTAGTAAAATGAATGAGTTTCCCTTTTCACAAAAATATACAACAGTAATTGAGTTTTTGACAAACTTTTTATGTCTCAAACAACACACTTTTTAGCTTTTCCCAACTAAAGAAAACTAAACCAACCTTTTTTCTAGCGTTATCGTCATTACTTGATTTGGAATGTGGTCCAAGTTTGCATGTGTTGGTGGTTTTTGATTCAAACTGTGCACACCCAGATCGGTCAAGACGTTCCATATCAGGTAATGACGGCCATATCTGACAATAAAACAACTTATATTTCCCAGCATGCATCACAACACTGATAGACCCATCATATGTCATAACAAAAGTACAGTAAAGACAATATTCTTCCAGGCACAGTTATAGTCACAAATACACAGAATGAAAGGGAGATTAATTAGTTTGAAGTTTGACTTTAATCTAAACATTTTATTTGACTACTGTATGTTTAACTGACAAAGTAAATATAGAAGTTTAAAACTAATTAGATAAATAATGAAAAGTACAAAAGCTCAGTGCTGCCAGTCTGTACTTTATTATTTTTCAGCTGTTTCACATTTAACATAAAGCTATTACAAAATTGTCATCATGAATTATTATTATTATTACTAGGGAATTTAGTTATAACTATCACACAACAATGTGGTACAATCACTTAATAACATGTTATCAGGTTATAATATCATATATAATTCTAAAAAAATAAACAATGATAAAAATTATCAGGTAACAATGTTATTACCTGTTATTAATATTATCAGCTTTTTTGTGGTGTTATCAGAAAATAACATGATTTTTTCAGGTAAAACTGTAATACAAAAAAAAGTTTAAACATTTTCAGATAATACTAAATTTCTATTAATTTTGTTTCACATTTCAATCACCTCGTAATGTCACATAATTACTTTTTTTAGCATAATTTCTAAAAATATTTTTTTATTACGTTACTCACAAATATATAATAATTATAATTATTATTTATTATAATTATATATATAAAATTTTGTATCATGTGATAGTATATTATTACTTGATAATATCACGTTATTACAGATCATTTTGTATAATTTTGTTTCGCATTTTACCCAATATCACTGATATCCTGATGTTATTACCTGATAGTAACATGTTAAAAGCACAATAGGAGGCAGAGCTTTTAGCTATCAAGCCCCCTGGCTATGGAATCAGCTTCCTGCTCATGTCAAAGACGCTGACACAGTCTCTACATTTAAGATTAGGCTCAAAACGTTCCTTTTCGGATTAGCTTATGATCAGGTCAGTTCTAGTAGATCTCTAGTCAGTTCTAGTAGATCTCTAGTCTGTTCTTTGCTATTCACTCGTTGTCCCCTGTCCCACTCCCCTCTCGGGGAGTGTAACTGTTTCAGATGCTGCTGTTCCAGTGACGTGGGCCGGACCACTGATGCTTGGACCTCCGCCCACCTTCCTCTCCAGGATTGGCCTGTCCTGACCCTGCTAGACGAGTCGTTTCCCTCTGCTTATGGACTCTGGCTCCACAAACATAAACTCTATAACTTTGCCTTAGTTACATCTACAGCCTGTCCGTCCATGGGAGTGGAACCCTTCTTCACTGTGGTTCTCCTCGAGGTTTTCCTTGCCGAGAAGGAGGGTCTAAGGACAGGGGATGTTCTGGACAATCATTCATCTGCTCTACTAATAATCTGCTTGATCAAATGTTTCATTGAATGTGTATTGTTTTATTGAATATGTATTGTTTTATTTATTCATATTTGCTAAAATTAATAATCTTGGGAAGTCCTCAGAGACGACTGTTGTTGTGATTTTGGGCTATACAAAAATAAATTGATTGATTGATTGATGGTTATTAACTGGTATAATGTTATTATCCTATAGTAACATGTTATTAACTGATATCATGTTATTACCTGATAGTAGCATGTTATTAACTGGTATCATGTTTTTTTCCTGATTGTAACATGTTATTAACTGGTAACATGTGATTACCCAATAGTAACATGTTAACTGGTATCATGTTATTACCTGATAGTAACATGTTATTAACTGGTATCGTGTTATTACCTGATAGTAACATGTTATTAACTGGTATCGTGTTATTACCCGATAGTAACATGTTATTAACTGGTATGTTATTACCCGATAGTAACATGTTAACTGGTATCATGTTATTACCCGATAGTAACATGTTATTACCTGACCAACATGTTATTATGTGAACATTTTATGATATTATCACGTACATTTGCAGAAGTTTAGTCAAAGTGACTTTGGCAGCACCGAGCTATAAAGTGGAACATCATTAAAAAGTTGTCTCTCGGACCAGATTTGAAGCTAATAAATCGTCCCTTTTTAAAAAACAGTGATCAAACATAGACTTTATTACACGACATAAATAAAGAACGTTTGTGTTGAAAATCATGAGTAAGTCTGAGGTGAGATTCAAACAGTCTGCGTCACTGCTGATTGGTTTAAAGGCTTTGAGTGTTCGTCTAATGTGGGAAAATCACAAACAATAAAGAAGGACAGTCAAAAAAAATGTAGAAATGTACATCTTAATATTTGTTCTAGACTCTCAAAGAAATTGAATAAAATACAAGTAAAGTAAAACAAATATGCTTTCTTAAAATGTACCTAACAAGTTACTTTAACTCCGCTTTTGGAACCACGTTATAATAACTACACCTTATTTAGCTTTAGTAATACACTGGACAAACCAGTTGGAAAAGCCTGATCTGGTCAGGCAGTATTTGGATGGGAGACCGCTGAACCTCAGGTGCTGCAGTGGGACCATTAGAAGAGAAATTGTTGCTGTGTACTTAAGCATGACACTTCACCCACATTACAAAGTGTGGGTCTGGTGTGAGTGTGAATGGTTGAAGAAGCTGATGGGGCAAAATGGCAGCCTCACTTCTGTCAGTCTGCCGCAGGGCAGCTGTGGCTACAATAGTAGCTTACACTGAACAAAGCAAAATGTAAAGTGTCTTCAGGTTTCTTGAAAAAGTGCAAATACTTAATGATTCATGAACAAATGATCAATTAATGGATGAAAACGTTTATTAAGACTTTGTAATAAGAACCAAGGTTAGGATTTAGTATTGAGGGGTAATTCAGTATTTAAAGCCGATATGATATAAAACTTATAGACTTAGTTTGGTGTGATAGTCTTTGAGTTAAATATTTATCATAGTTTTATAGCAGTTAGGCTGCAATTTATGAAGAAAATGTACAACTAAAAGTAGAAAACAGGAAGTAATTTCCCTCCACACGTGTCGTCAAAAAGTGTCAAAATGTGAAGACAATTTACACACAACTAACAGTTTACCTTTAAGCAACTGTTTAACACAGTGTTATAAATTATAAGATTTTGTCACATTGTCACTCCTGTGCACTTTCTCATTCATTAAATTGCCCTTTGTTCATATTGAATTAGGATGTAGTAATTGTAACGAGTTTCCCTGTTTTTTTGTTTATATTTTTATGTGTTTTCCCTCAAAATGTGTCCACCAGTTTTTCATAATTTCAACAATATTTTCATCATCATTCAGTTTTGTGGCCTCAGACTCTAAAACAGCATGCACGGGGATCAAACCAACAACATGTAAAGGTATCAGCATTTTTGGTCAGTCGTCTCACTCATTTCCGTTTAATAAACCTCTTTTGTCTAAATATTTTTTACAATTCTTTTAACTCTTTTTACAATTTTCAAGTTGAACATTTATGGCACTTACAACACGGACACGAGCAGCACGGTCATTTCACAAAATTACAAAAAAAATAAGAATAAAGAGCAAACGTGGTGTTGTTAATCTCAAAAAGCAATTAGTTTTTTTTTTTTTTCTTTCATTTTTTGCAATATCACAGTGAAACATTTACAGAAAAATAACACGTCAGAATCACACTGAGTTTTCAAGTGCAGTTTGTAAGGTGCGTTAAAGGGATTTTTACATGAAGTGACGAGAAAAACGGTGAGAATGTCACAGTTTTGAGATGAACGGAGGGTCTGAAGGACTTGAATGCATCGCGGTACATTCACAGTAACAGGTCTCGTCTAGAACAAGTGTTTGTAAAAGCAAAGAGTCGTACAGTTTTTAAGTTTTTAAGTGGTTTTCAGGAACAGAAGCACGGTTAAATCTCAGAATTTTCAAATATTTTCTATCCATCTTATTTCGCCCCTCCCACTTTTTCTACCGTTACACACAGAACTCAGAAACACACTTCCGGTCAGCTCCTCCCCCGTTCATTTTATTGACGTAACCTGCTGAGAAGACTTGCTGTAAAATCATATTTCAGGTAGGTTATTTTTTCCAGATATGCTACGGTCATGTGCACCGACAAATAAGCAAAGTATATTTTCTTTGGATCACTTGAAGTGAACAGTCGTTAAAGTATTTACATAATCGTTTGCTGGTCGGATCTCTGCGATAGACAGTGGTTAGCCCAAGTTACATTAGTCACAAACAAACTTCAAATGTAATAATCACACAAAGGCATATACACATGCTGTACCTTGTTTGAAAGCTTAGGACCTGTAGAATTCAGTCGCTGGGTTTATTTTAACAGTCCGTGTATCTAATTGAGATTAGCCTATAGATAGCGCAGCCACAGCGTTAGCTACATTCTTCTTCTTGTTTATGTCTATTATGGAGCATCTGAAACACTATGAAAACGTTTTCTTCTAATTCAGACAAGTATCGGTAAGAGATCTTTGTCAGAGGCGTCGCACGTCGCCTAGGTGAAGTGTCTTATCAGCTACTGTTTCCAGGCGTGGTCAGCCCAGCGGACCTTTAAGGTCTACC
Source organism: Mugilogobius chulae (assembly GCA_038363315.1). Lineage (NCBI taxonomy): Eukaryota > Metazoa > Chordata > Actinopteri > Gobiiformes > Gobiidae > Mugilogobius > Mugilogobius chulae. Next base: position 33,257,963 of record CM076398.1, read on the forward strand.
AGGCTGACCAGACCCCCCGCCGCTCGGTGGTCTCTGCAGAAGGCTGCTCCACGTACAGGAGAGTTGGAAAGCTCCCTCGTCTCGCTTTCTGATTTCTATTGCTTCTTTGATCAATCGTTTGTATTTGTTGGTTTCTTGATTGATGATCCGTGCATTGTCCCAGTCCATTATGTGGTTATTCCGTTTACAGTGGTCTGATATCGCTGACTCCAAATTGAACAACAAAAATCAGAAAGCGAGGCCCACGCACTTTGAATCGAGACGAGGGAGCTTTCCAACTCTCCTGTACGTGGAGCAGCCTTCTGCAGAGAGTGGTCAGCCCAGTAGACCTGACAGGTCCGCTGGGCTGGCCACGCCTGGGAACAGCAGCTGATAAGACACTTCACCTAGGCGACGTGCGACGCCTCTGACGAAGACGGAAGTGACCGTCGAAACTAGTCAGGTAATAAACCATCTCTTACCGATACTTGTCTGATATAGAAGAAAACGTTTTCATAAATACTTTAAGAAGACATGATGAACATCCCTAACCCATCTGAAACACTGTTTATTACACCAGCACTATTTGTGTGTTTGACGTGTATTGCCGACAATTGATGACAAAAAAGGCCCAAACTGTATAAAAGAGTGTACCTAAAAGGGATAAACAAGAAGATAGCTAACGCTGTAGCTGCTCTATCTATAGGCTAATCTCAATTAGATACACTGACAGTTAAAACAAACCCAGCGACTGAATTCTACAGGTCCTAAGCTTTCAAACAAGGTACAGCATGTGTATATGCCCTGTGTGTGATTATTACATTTGAAGTTGTTTGTGGCTAATGTAACTTGGGCTAACCTCTGGCTATCACAGCGAACCGACTGGAAAACGATGATTTAAATACTTTAACGATCGTTTTCATGTGATCCAGAAAAAATATGCTTTGCTTATTTGTTGTTGCACATGACCATAACATATTTGGAAAAAAATTATCACCTGAAATATGATTTTGCAGCAAGTCTTCTCAGCAGGTTACATCAATGAAATGAACGGGGGAAGATCTGACCGGAAGTGTGTTTCTGAGTGTTGTGTGGAACAGTATAAGTGGGCAGGCAAAAAAAGGATGGATAGACTTGCATTAAAAAATCTCCAAACCTTTGATCTAAACGGTAAAACCCTTCAAAGAGAATCTCTCGGTGAATTCCTTTATGCTTCAGACTGATTTGAATATTTCCCTTTCAGTCTAAAATTGCACGTCATTTTGAAATTGCACGATCTGAAGCTAAATTGCCGTCGTTACCGAATCTCCGCTCCTCCTCCTTCACTTGTGTTTTGTGTGTTTGTGTGGAGCTGGTGTGAAGCAGGAGCAGTGTCTCTGTGAGTAAAAACAGTGACCAAAGCAGTAGTAGAAGTAGTAGTATTTGTTAGTAGTACAGACATATTCCCGCAGTACTGAGTCTGGATGGAGCGCGGCCGTTTGGCACTGAGGTTGGCACTGAGTAAAAGGCAAAAAGATTAAAAATACAAGTTGAGTTATCGATGAAGGCAGAAGACCCGGTGAGCAAAGACCCAGAGACTTTAGACCAAATATATTTAGCTCTTTTATTACATATTTAATCAAAGGTTACTAAAATAGGCTGCAGTCAGTGATTTATCTGTGTGAGAAAGACATTTTATTAAAGGACTATACACGATGCTTTTACAGCTAATTTACATCTGTAGTCCAATGAGATATTATAATTGGCTGAGTGCAGTTGTCTTGTTTTGGTTTAAAATACTACATCCTGCACATACAACGACTTCCTGTTCAATACTCTTCAATGAGGTTTTCACTACATCAGTTTAAAACTAATAAATCCTCTTTAGATCAGACAGTTGTGGTGAAAGTTACAGAAAACATGTTAAAGACTTTACATCAGGGGTCTCCAACCTATAGCTCGAGAGCTACCAGTAGCTCGCCACCACCTTCGAAGTAGCTCACCAAAGGATTTTAGAAACATAGAAATGATGCTTTATTACTCAAATGTTATTTATTACATGCCTATTTCTACTGTAAATGTATCTTCAGATGCCTAAATGTGTTCACTTCTAAATAGATATTGGCTAAATTTTCATATAGACATCTCAAATTGGCCAAAGTTAACTTCAATTTTTGGTCATCGCTAACAGTCGTAGCTCCCCGCCAGTTTTCTATTGCAAAAGTATCTCTCCTGGTGAAAAAGATTGGAGACCCCTGCTTTACATATTAGAGGAATATTTCATCAGAGAACACTTCTGTGTTTAAAAAGAGACATAATTGTGTCTAAATGCTAACGCTAACAGGAAGTGGTTGTATGTACAGAAGTTAGCATTTTTGAACAATCGCAAGCCAACTGAAATTCTGTGCACACAGCCCATTACGGGTTAGTGCTAGATAGTTTGATCTGAAGCTAGCTGGTTGCCACGGTAATGTGTTTTTCTGATGCTAAACTGGCCTTAACTAATTTTTTATCTTGACCTTTACCCAAGCCTTTTTCCTAACCTTACCCATCACCCTAACCCTTTTACCAAACGTTCTCCTAAACTTAATCATTGTTCCTCCGGACCTGACTATTTAGCATTTACCATATTATAATAACTAGAGAGGGGGTGGGGCCTGTTGTCGTGGCAGTTGTGGCGGCCATCTTGCGAGGAGAGAGGCACCAAAATTCTAATGCTGCGTTCAGACCGGACAGCGTTGAAGCATCCAGTTTTGCACGTTAAAGTGAATTTTGACGCAGAATATTTTCGAAGCTGATGCCCCAATAGACTCTAAATGCCTCAAAGAGCATCGGGGGACAAAAACCTTTTTTACGTCCGAACGCCCTTCTTTGCGTTCCTGCCTTTTGCAAAAGGCTTTGTTTTGCACGTAGGTAGATCACAATGAGAGAGAGAAGGAGAGAGAGGATTACAACATTTATGAAACGTAGCTAGTTTACTCTATGACACAAGTTGAGAAAAAACTTTTTGAGAGTTTGAGAAATTCTCATTACAGTATTGCAAATAATTTCTCATTATTATTGTGTACATTAAGAATACAAGTGCAAACACATGCTTCAAAGCCAAATCAATATACATCACAGAAAAAATATTTTGTCTAGATCTGCTAAAATATCCTGAAACATAGATTTTAATCTTTATTTTTTTCTGGATAATTTCAGGTCAGTGCTAGACAGTCTGATCCCGGAGACAGAAGTGACCTGGTTGCCATGGTAATGAGTTTATTACTCTTGCTAAACAGGCCTAATCTTAACTTTTACGCAAACCTTTTTCTAAACTTACCCGTTCTCCTAAACTTAATCATCGTCCCTCTGAACTAGACAATCTAGCTCAGGGTTCTTCAATCTTTTTTTTGCCAGGAGAGATACTTTTGCAAATGAAAACTGGCGGCGAGCTACTACTGTTAGCAATGACCAAAAATTGAAGTTAATTGTGGCATAGTTAAGAGACCTATGTGAAAATGTTGCCAATACAGTCGCAGGGGTTAGGTTCCAAAAATAGTCTGTGAAAGGCAACATTTTTTACCAGTAATTTCAGTTGATAACTTGCTTGTTTCTGATGTTTAGTGTCTTTTGTACAGGTAATAATGCGCTGAACACATGATTCACAGCGAGATACAACAGCGCGAGTCGTTTTTGGCACGTTGACCGTCCCGCTGCGCTCCACATCTGACCGCAGAGCCACGAAACACATCTAGAAGTCACAACACACTCCATACACTTTGACATTCCAGCGTGAACAAACTTATCATGGTAACTACAAGCTCAAAGAGTCAAATCCTCACCTGGAGAAATGTCCGAGCGTCAGGTCAGCTTCCCCTGCATGATCCAAACTGTCTAAAGTTTTATAAAAGAGCTTCTGTGCTGCTGCCTGTGAATGCTGCGATGCAATACGGTCCAAACAGTGAAGCACGCTTACAACGCACGTCTATAGGACCGCGCAGTGTAAAAAAAAAAAATGCGCGAAACAGCGAACCCGCGTAAAGTGAATTGCGATAGACCGAGGGACCACTGTATCTATTTAGAAGTGGTATCTAAGGGTACATTTACAATAGAAATAGGCATGGCGAGTTACTGGTACCATAATTTTACTTGTTCAAAGGCGCTTCTGCCTTTTTTCAATACATTTTCTAGTTTGATTCAAGCTGAAATATCTGGGAAACAGCAAGAAATGCCTGGAAACAAGTAAAAACATGCAACAGATTTTAACATTTTTATTCTAATCTGGCTATAGAAGAACTAAAATTAAGATTGTGGCTTTAACTGAGACTAGACAGTAACATTTTGCAGTGAAAAGAGAATCGCTTATTCTCAAAAACACGCCTCAGGTCTGGATAATAATGAATGCCTCTGAAAACAATTGAAAACCTTGTAAACGCTTTGATAAAAACAACTATAACAATAGATAATTCTCACTGTACGTATCACTGTTATATTAATTTACTGCACAAAATAAATTCCAATATTTTGAAGAGGTCAACAGCAGAAATATACATAAATATATCTACACATACATACAACAAACTGGCCTCTTCTAATCTAAAATAAGGCAGGTCATGTTCCTCTATTAAACATTACACTTCACTGCTTAGTCTCTGCTCTCTCTTTTTAATAGACTGAACCTGTATAAATTATAATTAACAGATCCTGAGCAGACTTCTCTTTCTATAATCAACTTTTAATTTCTTTCTTTCAGATAAACACCTTTTCTTCTGCTCTTTTCTCTCACACAACTGAAGATAATTACTCCTTTGAATCCCGTCCTTAATTAATTAGTTACAAAAGTATTTTCTTACAGCCGTCACAGGAGAGAAACTTGCCACTTCTGTCTGAAATGTTGCTTTTTACGGTTTGTTCAGGGAACGAGCTGAGAGTCAGAGATTTGAGATTGACGGGGAAATAGTGCAGCCACTTTGTAAGTAAGAAAAACGCTTCATAAATGATGTTTAGTTGATTGAAAATGTATTGTTCTAGACAGTTCAAAATACTATAAGCTTGTCAAACATTAATTGTACTATATCTTCTTTCCTTTGAGATTTCAGCAATTCTCAGAGTTTTGTTTTGTTGCGTTCACAAATGTCCTGCTTTTTAGGTTGTCCAAATTTCCAAAGCTCTAAATGCTGTGTTCTCTATTGTGATGTCATTATGTGGCAGCTTTAAAGATAACAACAATACTTTAGCTTCATATTAGCAAGTTTACGTCTACATCAAGCTAACAAGCTAACAAGGTAGCACTGTTGCGGTGACAATAGAAAAGTCTGTTAAAATCTGTGAAACAAATGCAAACTGAAATTAGGGCAAAGAAACTAATTAAAACAGTTAAATACAACAAATATACACTATCTTCTAATGATTAAAAGATGGGTTGGGGTCAGATTTTCATAGTTGAAGGGCCTGATTGGCCCTCAGGCCTTAAACTGAATAGCCCTGCTCTAGAATCTTGTGATATCACATTTGTTGACCTTTATTTAACCAGTGAGGAGTTGAGGTCTGTCATTCCCAAATCGGAGTCACTTGTCGAAATTGAAATCATGCTAGTTGTTAGCTTGACTATATTTTCATTGTTCAGAAACGATTTTGTGAGGCGGGTTTGGTTCGGGACCTGTGAGGGTTTCTTGCAAAGTGGCTGTTAAACCTGATGCAGTCAACTGCGGTCCGGTTTTGTCCAAAGCCACGCGGATTCACGTAGATTCCTGCGGGAATGCTCGTATAATGACTTGAAACCTGCATCAGAGCTCTGTGATCTCCGGGAAAAATAGACTTCGTGCAGATTATTTCTGTGGCTTCCTCATCTGCACGAGGTCAGTGTGCACGGGCACATTGGTTTTAAGCACTTTCTAAGTTCTGCATGACGCGCACGGGTCCCGACCAGAACCGAACTCGCACTCAATGTACAGTACATGTAGGGTTAGATTGCCCCAAAAAAGTCGATAAAGTCATGTGAAATCTCATACTTTTCTTAGTCACTAATGTCAGTGAGCTCAAAGTTTCAATGCTCGGAGCTGCTAAAGTTTATTGGGGAGTTAAATCTTGTGTTTTCACTAATGTTGAGCTATTAATTTACCTTAAAAACAAACATATTTACAAAAAAATATATATGATAAATATAGCATATTCTATGTTGTTTGTCCTTGTAGGTGTTGCCTTAGTCAAAGACTAAGAAACATGCACACATTTGGCATGAATTTTGACTCAAATTGGGGAATGACAAGCTCTAATATACATGTTTTTAGTGGTGGGGGAAACTGGAGCACCTGGAGAAAAAATAGAAAGGACCTTGACTGCGTAGGAGCTGAATCCAGGGCCTTCTTGTGGCCAGAGCGCTAATGTCACATGAACGCAACCTATTTGAGACTAAATATTCTGTTTTTGATCAAAAGTCCTAAAAATGGCTTTCCGGTTTTGAGGATTTTTCCCACTTTTAAAGACATGATATTATCTAAGGCGACCCTCTGATCTTTCATTATTCTGAACCTCACCAAAGTAGAAAACCGTCTAAATCGATTTGATACAAAGCCTCACGTCTTGCTCACCGGAAAACTCTCACTGTTTGTCCCATAAAATTGGGCCCTGAAAAGGTTTTAGCCCCGATTGGACGCGGCGCGGCTGATCCAGAGTCAGTCTTTTGGGTCTTGACTTCACACCGTGGCTGCGCTCCACCAGAAAATGCTGTTAAAACGACTAAAAAAATGACAAACAATGTTAAATAAACACCTGCAACGTCTGTAAATTGCACTGAGCTGGTGAGAAGGTGCACGACTAAATGAATATGTAGTAAATCTGACTTAAATTCACAGTATTTGACTAGTTTTATGGTTAATTTTCTTCTGCAAGTGTTAGAAATACTGTATCTCTCGAGCAATTCTACCTAAATACAACTGTAGAAAGCAAAAAGTAATATCCAGGCAAGATAATATTTGTTAAAACATGATCTTGATTTGAGCAAATTTCACTTGTCAAGCATATCTACCACTAGAACAAGTTATTTTAGATTCGGGCAACTGAGAATTCTTTTATTTAAGAGCAGAGAGTCGTTGCCTTTGTTGTTTTAAGTAGATTTGTTCTCTGTTATGTCTTGTTCTACTGGCAGAAGATTTACAGACAATTCTCCAAATCAAAAGCCATTTCAACATCCAAGTTCGGTTTAACACTTGATTATTATTGATCTCTAAACATAATCCTATACTTTGTTCCAGTTAATTGACCTTTCGCCGAGCTCCGCCCCAAAACGGCTCTTGTCCAATCAAACATCGTGGCAACCGTTGCTATGTAAATAAGGTCCGTCAAATCTTGAGCTCAAAGCAAGATGGTGAAGCGATGCGCTTATGGTTTATGTAAACCGGACCGCAGATACTCTGAAATATTGACCAGAGGAGTTGCATTTTTTTCATTTCTAAAGCCGGAAACAACTGGAGCAGTGCCTACAATGGATTAAACAGTGCGGGCGGCTCGGGGCAGCTCCTCTACCAGCTAAATATATCGAACAAATGTCTACTCAAAGGTAAAACTAATGTATAACTATAGCTATGGACTGACTGTGTTGTTAGATCTAGAGGCAAAAACACAAACTAGGCCCAAGTTATACCATGACGAGGATATAATTGGCAGAAGTTACGGTGTAAGCTAAGTTTAGCGAGCCTCTTAGCTTTAGCCAACACTAGGTTTAGCTCGCTAACATAGCCTCGTAAATGAACAATATTCTTGCAATAGAGAAAAATAAACCTTAACACATGAAAGTGAACTTAACCGGCAGTGCAAGAGCAGGACAAGGCTGTGCTTGTTGCATTTCAGGTAACGTTAAAAATCATGGGTTTCTCTGATTTAGCTTGAGACCAGTAGCATTAGCCTCCATAGGAGTTATATTCCTCCGTGGCGTATTTTATTGTTTTGAAAAAATCCCTCCGCTGCATAGTGAACCCCTTCTGCCTCGATCTAGAGGATATCGCGGAAAAATTGCTTTAAAAAAGTCACTAACGTGAACAGGAGTTCTTCTTTTTGTCATTGAAGTCTATGGCACGCTGTCATATTTGACGGACGTAGCAACAGTAACTAAGGGGGGGCGGGGCTCGGCGAAAGGTCAATTATGTACTGTAGCTATTGTAAGCAAATTCAAACAGTGAAAAATGCTCCTAAACATTCTGTCTGAGGCAAACTTGTGGCAAGACAATGGAGAAAATGTACTTTTCTTTTGCTTTTACAGACTAATTTTTATCCCTGCAGTTTTTGTTTTACACAAATTGATTTTTATGTGGCGAACTGCAAGCCAACAATCATTTTCTGTTGTCGTGGCAACAGTGTAGAGCTTCACTCACATGTTCACTAATGACAGTTGGAGATTTATTAATTACAGAACTACAATTTATATCCTCATCAAAATTACTCAAGAACATATTTTTAAGAAGAAAAATCGGTACCACTTTATATTAACTACACCTACATTAGCCTTAGTAAAACCTTATTAAAGCATGAATAAAGACTTAATTTTTCATTAACAAATTATCAATTAATAGATGAAAACGTTTATGAATGCTTAGTGACTACTTTTTTCAGGAAATACGGTTAGGATTTTGGGTTGGAGGTTGGGCTTGTGGTACTTAAGAAGTTAATAAGCCTTAATAAACTTTTTGATTCATTAATGTGTCATTTGTTCATAATGAATTAAGTCTTTATTTATGCTTTATTAAGGGTTTATTAGGACTAAGATGTAGGTATTATAAAGTGTTACCGAAAAATCAGTTTATTTCAGCTGTGTATGAATCTAAAGTCTGTGATAAATGTGACAGAGGCTAAAGTCTTTATGTTTATCTGCTTTTCTGCCACTGTTTACCTGTTTTTTGCTTTTACATGTCAGTTCCAACCCCGGTGTTCTGCAGAATTGTTGTGGGTTTAATTTTGTCTCACTTATAGCTTCTTCTTTTCCCTATTTTCTCTTTATTTTGAGCCTTTACAGGAGAAATATCCTTTCTCTCTATTGACTCATGCATTTTTGCCACTCAGCACTCACATTTAGAAAGCTGTGACGTCACCTGCACAACCTCTATTGTGTCGTAAAATAGATTTTGGAGAAACTAGACATTGAAATGTTTTGACTTGATTTGAAGAACATGCTGGACATTTTACAGATCTGTTCAAATAAATGTAATGTTTTTAATTTGTGAGCTTGATACTATAGCCTAGATATTACTGTTTGCAGTTTAATAATCCACACATAAGCTTTAGGCTGACTGAACCATGCTGGTGACAGTTGCCCCAGTATTATAAAACAAAATGTTAAAAGCCATCGAACATCTATTGATTTGAAATAATTCAGAATTCAAGTCATTTTTCTTTGTTTTGTTTGTTTTTCTTAGTGTGGTTCAAACCCAGAGTGAAAAGCAGTGGAGGTGGGGCCCAGGTGCATTGTGGTAGTTGTAGTTCACATGGCCAGGACTCGAGCTTTGGCTGCAGCGGCCTGAGCTCTCTGGACCACAGCGGGACAGGCCTCTCGTCGGGTCAGCTGACCGGACTCGAACAGACCCTCGTGAACGCCGCTCGGGCCAGAGTCGGAGAAGGTCAAGGCTCCTGAAGGAAAAAAAACAACAACATGTGAAGGATAATTTGTGGAATGTATAAAGCCGGGTTTTCACTGTACAACAGGATTCCCATGCATCCTGGAAAACCTGGACAATCTGGACAATTTGTAGTCCATTCTACAGTAATGCTGCTTTCACACCGGACAGCGTCTTGGCGTATTTGCGTCCATTTTCAATGTTAAGTCAATGTAAACCCGCGTCTTGAGCGTTCAAGCGAATTTTCCGCGAGTTTAGGCATCTGAAAACTGCGGCCGCCGCAGGAGTTGGGAAAATCCATCTTCAGACGCATTGGAAGTCGGCGTCAGCCAATCAGAGACTACTCCTGTGACACGTGACATGTTGCTGTTCTCCTCTCACATCAAGGGAAAAGGAAGACTGTTTACTGAAGTTTTTCAATAACTTTTTAACGAAAGGTCGCTTGTTTGGGTCTTTTTTCAAAAACTGGCCATTCGTTGCTTTGAAAATCTAGAGACACAGCAAAACAAACAACACGAGACATGATCTGGACTTACAACGCCTCACATGGATCTATTAAAAATGCTCGTTGCCGTGTTTAAACCTGCTGTACGACGGGAGGAGCAGAGGAAGACAGAACGACACGGTTTTATAAATGCAGGTAGCCTCTCTCTCTCTCTCTCTCTCTCAACTTGATCTGTCTACGAGCAAAACATTGCCCGCAAACAAGCGGGAGCTAGAAGAAGCGCTTTTGGGCGTAAAGTGTCCACCTAAGCCTTAACGCGCGTCTGAGCATTTTGGAAGCTTATTGAGGCGTCAACAGCATTGATAACTGACGAAATTTTACGTGCGTTTAGGCGAATTTAGACGCAAATAAGCAACCAAAATATGTTTCCACAACCATTTGAACAGGAATTCTCTCTTACCGTTTTTTCGATTGGCCGTTTCACCAAATGTTTTAATTGGAAGTAGATATTTTAACAAAATAGACTCAACAATAGTTTGATTTCAGTTTAACATCATTCTATTTTCTATTATCAATAATTTTCTTCAGCTACTGGAAACTTGTAAAATGCATTTAATACGTTTTTCTAAAATCTCTGGGGGAGGACCTCCTGACCCCCCGCTCATGTTTTCACCCTTCACCACAGCTGAAAGACGGTAACTGTGATGCCCATGAATCACACTAAAAAGAGGCTGTTAAAGTGAGCTGCTGCTTTGCCCATGTCTCACTCCAGGCTTAGATCTAATTTTAAGAGATCTGTCCAAAGTACTGTGTTATACTTTAATTGTCTAAATGTGGACGACTGGGCTGCAACAACCTCAACAAAAGAGGCTAATTATTGGTGCTATAGATGTCGTGACTACATAAAATACTTGTTCTGGAAAATATTTGGGGAACCCTGTACAATTTTGACAGTTATCTTTAGTTGTAGCTCAGAAGTGTGGCTCACAGTTAGACAAGAACAGACTTAGAGCCATTTTATGACAGAAGACAAGCTGCAGTCACAAACACAAATACAGAGTGAAAATATCTCGTTGTTGCGTCTTCGATTGATCTTTGTCAGAACACGAACAGCATGTGCTCGGTGTAATGACAGGAGAACTCCACTGTGAACTGAAACTTACATATAAAGTATGTATATATGTGTGTTTATGTATTTTCTCTTTCATTTAAGCTCTTTACAAACACACAAACAACTCCAAAAGGATTTCAGCCGCAATTTACAGAAGTGTTGCCAACTTCACTGACATGTATGTGCTGAGTTCAACAGAAGAATAAAGCGTATTGTTGATTCATTGTTTTTTTAAATTCAATACTTAATCAATTAATTTACATGTTGTTTTTCTATGTGCTTAGAGAAGGGATTTTCAAATTGTATAAGATTGTAATATTGAAGTAAAATAGAATCAGAAAAGTTTTATTGCCATTGTCAGTGAACAAAACAAAATTCACAAACTAGGAACCTGCTTCTGACTTGCTAATAACCAATGTAATCCAAAATGTTGTGAACCCTAACAAAATTAGAAGTGGGAGTGCATCAGTTCAAATCAGGCGCCTCTCAAGGACGGATAACGGCCTAAAGACTGGGAAGGGTCTTCAGAGCATGGATCCAGAGGAAAAATACTCCGAGGAACACTGGTTATCATAAATAAAAGTCCTTTATTAAAGTACGGGACACCTATGTTTTGACCATTGTACCCCTGAAAAAGCTGGTTTTTACCTAATTTGATTGTTTTGGTGAAGTTCATTATCATCTTTTGTCCAGTAAATCCGACACATGTAGGGCAGTGTTGGGTAATATATATTAGTAGTTTTCTCAGGGAGAAAATGTAATACATTTGTATTACAATATTACTGTCTCAAAAATGTAACTCACACTGTGAGTTACTTTGAGCCAATCACACATTTGTTAAGACATGGTATAATATTAACATTTACACTTGATACTGATTAATTTATGGAAATGTGATTTCTCAAGATGTTTTTCTCATGGTATTTTATTCACCTTAAGCCAACAGGCAGTATTTTAGTGGTGTTTTGGTCCTGAAGTGTCACTTTCAATAGAATATAAAAGCATTTCATTTATATGGGAGTAACTTGAGTTACTCAGATTGTAACTAGTAATATTATTCAACATTTTTACAAGTAATGAGTTACACTACTTACTTAAAAGGGGAATATATTACAGTAACTACTTACTTTTGTAATGAGTTACTCCCAACACTGGTGAAGGGGAATCCACAAATGTTACCTAGCAACCACATTGTAAATCTGGGCCAAAATCAACATAAATAACACAGGAGTGACAATGTGACAAATTATTAGAACTTTTAACAATTGTGTTAAATGATTGCTTAAACTCCAGGAAACTGGGTCAAATTATTTTTGCATTTTGGCGCTTTTTGACGACACGTGTGGAGGGATTCTGTATTAGAACTTAAATTACTTCATGTAACTTTCTACTTTTTTCTTTTAATTTTCTTCATTATTTTACAACTTAACGGCTGTAAAACTGTGATAAATATTTACCACAAAGACTATCACACCAAACTAAGTCAAAACTAGAAAAATGTTATAATCTGTCATATGGGGTTTAAGATTTAGGGAAGTATAGGGAAGTTACAATATCAAATTTTAGTGTTACGATTATTGCGAGACAAAATATCATGATTTAGCGATTATTCAAGATTAAATTAGTTTCATTCTCATTGTCAAACATGTCACCTTTGCTCAAGTTATTTTATGAAATCAAATTTTCCTAATGAAAATAAAATGCTAATGTGACAAAAACTTTAAAATGTTAAAATGCGCGTGGATTGAAAGACATAATTTTGCTTCAAAATGGTGAGTTTTTTCTTTAATTTATTTATTATTGCTATTATTTTTGGTAAATTTCTATTTGACCTGCTGTTTGTTCAAACTAACATTTGAAGTTTTAAATCACAAATTTGCTTTACAGTAGAAAATAAAAACAAAATTTAACATACAAATGTTTTATTTAGAGATGCACCGATCCGATACTGGGATCGGATATCGGTGCCAATCCAGGAAATTTTGCTGGATCGGGTATCGACTTCATGATATCGGTTCAGCAGATATCATGGTTTTGCAATAAATTGGACATAATTAGATTAATTTACTGGCTGGTGTTGATTCAGAACGTCTCATAATATTTGGTTTTTCGTTCAGATTACGTTGTTAAGTAGTTATTTGTACAGTTACACCACATAATATGACCAAATTTATTATGTTTTTATAGGCTAAAAAAGCTATTTCAGTTCCTACACTTGTATCGGTTGATATCGGGTATCGACAGTTAGTTAAAGCCAAAATATCGGTTTCGATCGGTATCGAAACTGAAAAAGCTGGATCGGTGCATCCCTAGTTTTATTGTTATAACCTAAGATACATATTTGCCAAATATTGGTGTTTTTTTCTATAAACCTAGCTGTTGCCAAAACTGTAAATGGTTTTTAGGCCATGGGACAGAATGCAATGAAAAATGCACTCTAAGGCCATATGGATTGTGCAATGTTGTTTGTACACTGTGAATATGAATTTTGTTCCTTTTTTCCTGTGGACTGTGTCACTCTTGGTTGAACATTATTTGTCGTGGATGCTGTATGTTTGCAATGTATGTTTTTGCCCTGATGTCCTGTGAGGAGACAATAAAGGCTAATCTAAATCTAAATCTAAATGATATTTTGTCCATCCCTAGTTGCCACGATTATTCTTTTTTTGTTCTTACAACAATTATATCGATTAACCTAATAATCTTGACAACCGTAGAGAGACGCAGAAATCAGAATTCTTTGATGGGAGACGCTCAAAATCACACACCGGGCTTCAAAAGAACGCTGAATTCTAGTCGATAATTGCGGATTATTGTAGTGTCCCGCCTTAAGACTTTGTTGTATTCAAGCTCGACAATCACAGTATTTTAAGTCTCCACAAAAGAACACAAACCTCTGACTTGCTGTTTACTACCTTTCCACAAAATGCACCACTTTTCTTCACCTGCTCAATTCTCTCTATTGTCCTTTCTGCTTTAGTCCTATACCTCCTCTTCTCTCTCTCTCTGTGAAGAAGAAAATTGAAGAAATCTCTATTTTTACAGCCGTCTTCTGGTTGTCACAGCGACACACTGATCAGACAGACTTACCGCCAGAAAAACGGTAAAAAAACGTGTTGATTGGAGAGAGGAGGACACGGCGGGGGTGAGCGGTCGAAAAAAAACCCTCACAATTAACACTTGACTATGTTTAATGTAATTACAGCATTTAGAGCCTGAACAAAGAAGCGGCTCAGCGGGAACCTAAATACCTGCACGGAGACGTTCAAGTCACAATGAGGTGTTCAAAGGGACCGTTTTAGTCTCCCGCTTAAACCCAGAATATACTTTATTCACTCGCCGTCGTCTGTGGAGAGATACTTCTGTGGAACTGTCTTCTCTTTGGCGGTTTTTCCTCACACTGTAATTTAACTTTCATTTATTTTAATTCAGGGGATGTTTTTAGTTTTGTCAACATGAATCAATCAGCCTATGTTTATTTAGTTGTGACTGTATGCTAGGCTATTATTAATATCAATAATGGATAATTGGATTTATAGATAAAAGTCGGCATATGAGTGAACGCCCACTAATGGACCTCTGAGGGGGAAACTTAACCTTAACAGTGAAACAGAACAACAGCTTTATCACTCACTGCTCAACAACTACAACAGCAAATTAAGGAAATATATTGTGTCAAATATAGATGCGAAGACATGAAGGTGAATAAAGTGATCCAACTGTTCAACAATGTAAATATAGCTAACAGCAGCTGATCAGTCTGCTTTGTGGTTTGCACAAAAAAGTGCTTTAAGGGTCTTTCTCACCAAGGATTGCTCGTCAGAACTACGCCCGTACAAAGGCTGGACTGTGGTGGGAAATACACTCAAGGAAAAAAGAACTGCTAAATTTTAGTTTTCGAAAAGTCCATTTGGAAAAATGAGTTAGCATCATGATTTCGGTCCATAGTAAGCTGGTTTGGCTTGACTGATACAGTGTTTGAAACTCAGAGTTGACTTTTACAGCTGGTTAACTGTGCTCAAGTCTTCTCTATAAAAGGCACCAGAATGAATCCAAAATACACTTCTTCACGATGCCACGATTGTCACAACCAGAGAGGGATGGAGCTATTGGCTGCTCCAAGCTGGACGGTGTTGTCTTTTGTGTCCAGGGTGTTTGGAGTCACCGCTCTACCATTAGTCGTCTTGTGGAGCGATACCAGGTCACTGGTTCCTCTAACGACCGCCCTCGTACTGGTGGCCCCGTGTAACAACCGCTATACAAGACCACGCCAACCGCCTGGCACATCTCCGTGACAGGTTTTTTCCCTGAGTGTAGTAGTAGAGCTTAATCTGTGAGGTAAGATTAGAAACATTTGTTCGACACAGAGTTTGACAACTACTCGCGCGCAGTGTATGTTTCGTCATTTTTGTCAAGCATTACATTACGTGCATGCTCACTCGGCATTTGTTCGGCAACTGGTGGCTGTTTGGATTGTGTTTGTGTGAATGTTCTTTTACATTGGTGCGCCCCAAAGAGACTTAAACAAACTTGTTGCTCCTCACTATGGACAGCGAGTTGTATTTGTGTAAAAGACCCTTTAAGAGCAGTACAAGCTTAGGCACGGTTCAGTTATGCTAGTGTGAGTGCACCATTAAGCCTTCTGCACACTACAGGAGTTTTGACCCGATTTTAAGTCCGGTACCCCATGACAAGTTTGGGGAGGTGTGGCCAGAGTAAGAATTTTGCTAGAGAATTTTTGTAATTTCTCTCCTTCTGTCTGCATCACTGCAACTCTGTCACGATTATTTGTCGGGAGCATCATCCTGAGGTTCACCTGCTGGATGAGCGCGAAGACCTTTACAACAGAAGCATCTGGTGCATCTGCCTTGAGACGGCGACTCTGAGAATGTAAAATAAAGAAAACAATGCTTCATCATCTGTAAATAATAGGGATGGGACGAGATCTCGTGCCGCGAGATCTCGCGAGATCAAACTGTCACGATACTGTGCGCACACGTACTGATCTGTCTCGTGAGATTTTTCCATGGTCATGAAATTAAGTTTCGTATCTTTGAGCAGCTGTAGTAAATATTCTCCTCCACACACAGACTTGTAGCAGACTTATTCTGACAGAAAACAGTCTAAACTCTGTCTCAGTTTTTATTTCGTAAAGATAGGACCAATATTGACAGAGATAATTAGTCCTAAACATTGTAAAAGTTAGCGCGAAAAATATATAATCGTCAAATATACGCGCGGACATCGCAGTGTTTTTCACACTTAAACATAGTTTAAAATAGATCCACAAAGAGATATTTTGGCCTCTGTCATGTAAAAAGTAGGAAAGTCTCCTCATCTGTGTGTGTCTGGTCCCTGCAGCAGCAGCGGCAGCGCTGTGAAGCAGGGTAAAGGGGGCGGAGCCTGAGCTACACACGGAGGAGTGGATCAATTTCAGTCAAAACACAGATCGTTCAAATAATAAAAATCCAAAGTAATACACATAATGAAAGGTAAAGCTAAACTAAAACAATATAAACTAACAATAATAAATAATACAAATCAAATTTTGTAATGTGCCTTGTTTAAATTCTAAATTGAAACAATTAACGCAAATTATTTAAAAATCTTGTCTCGTCTCGATCTCGTGGACTCAATCTCGTGGCTCGTCTCGTCTCGTGAAAATTCTGTCTCGTCCCATCCCTAGTAAATAAATGTAAATAAGTAAATAAGTGTTTCACATGAAAGAAAACACTCTGAGCTCGATCACACACACTGTTCTCTGCTGTCTGTGTCGTCTCTGTTCTTCTGCCACAAGATGCGACTGTAAGACAAATTATTGTTGTAAATGTTCTTATGTCTGTGGTTCCGTTCTTTTTTGATGCATCTAAAAATCTCAAAAGATCTTAAACTTCTCTAGTATGCAGAATTTTAATCTAGGCCCGTGTTAACATTTAGATTTGTCCATAATGTTTCTACAAGACACGACTAGTTCCTTTGAAGAAGTTTGAGAAGTGAAGTCTTTCTTTGTTCAAAAACCTTCCCATCTTTGCGTCTCCTTCATAATGAACAGACACAGACAAGTAGATTGCATAATATATTCTGTCGTCGAAATTTGCATGGAGTTCACCACACCGAACCAAAAGAAGGCCCTAAATCAGCGTCAGAGCGGCGCATGGGCGAGTGATGAGTGATGATTAGTGAAGAAGGCTGCGTCTCGAGTGATTCTGATGGAAGTTCACGCCGGAGGTCTGTTTCCTGGTTACGCGGGCATTAAAAAGACAAAATATTCAAATGAAGAGGAGCGGGAGGCGGGGGAGGGGCCGCAATCAGACGAGCTTTCCGTGCGTTTTTCCTTACAAGGGAAGAACGCACAGAAAGTCATGTAAAGTCAAAATGTAAGACTGGGTTAAATGAAGCAGAATTTAGCTGTTTTTTGGACATTTTTATTTTGTAAAGTGATCAAAATCCTCCTTTTATTAGTGTTAAAGAAATTGTAGTTTAATTGTGGTCGGTCAAAAGATTACGACAAATATTAATAAGCTGTTTTTAAGTGTAGAGCTAAAAGTAATTGATATTGTATAATAAGATTTGAGAATTTCTGAGAACCAATCACTTCCTGGTGAATCATGTCACCTTTGTCCCGTCTTAATCATTCTGTTCTAACTACACTTTAGACACTGCGAGGTTGACATAGAGTGAAGATGAACTGGTGCATGTGCTCTTTGCAAAAATGGACTCTTATGATGGTTGTAAAATATCTTAAAAGAGAATTTAAAGCAACCAAAACTTCAAAATGCTTGTGCTGTGGTCATATATGAACTGAGGTCGTTTAGCACATGTTTGGAAAGGTTGTTCTGGATTTACCTTTTTCTATAGATTTGAAAGATGTGAGTTGTGAAATTGTCAACAAAATAAACATCAAATACAGTGAACAACCTTATAAGCAGGTCCCCAAAGTGTTCAAAGAAGCTTCCATTTTACAGTGAAAGAATTACATTTTTCATCACGTACCATTGTAAAATTACACTTTACACCAGGGCTGCTCAACCTTTTTCAGCTCACAAGCTACAAAAGGAAGATCTACCAATGGATTTACATAATTTTATTTAATTAAATATAGCCTATAGACTTTTTTTAATAGTGCAATATTATTCTATAAAAAAAATATTTTATGTACGTTATAAACCTGTTAAAAAGTAACACAGTATTTTAAAATTATATTACTGTGACTACTCCAAAAAAGCCATTAAAAAGTTTAAGCTATCATCACCTCAGTTGCTCTTCAAACTACTGTAGTGAGCCAACAGTGGAGAATTCTTGCTGCCACTTATAAAACATAGCGTTTGTAGATTGCGCTTGTAATTTGCGCTTGTAGTTCTTGTGGATTGAGCGTAGAGTTTGCAGTTGTAGTTGTAGTTGTAGTTTGTAGTTTTGCCCTTGTAGCTCGTGTTAAAGTTTGTATTAACAGACGGGACTTTGGGTTGGGCACCACAGCTTTAGAAGCACTGATAAATGGATAACAGCTTGTCAGTCATATCCACTCTTAACATGAGTAGCTTTTTGTTTTTTAAAAAGTAGCTCTCCAAGTGAAAAGGATAAAGAAACCTGATGTGGACTGTCCATTTTCGTATAGAAAATCATCTGCTTTTTCAGGAAGTTCCTACTTTACAGTGATTGGTTAAATTCAGTTGTCACTCACTCAGAGCAGCACAAAGACTGACCAATAAGAGAAGCAGGTGGTAACTTTTGCTCAGACTGTCCAATAGAGAAATAGAAAACGAGAGAAATGTACTCACGATTTGATTTTTATCACGATATTGCCTGTGACTATCGCTTACCACAAACTAATGACCCACAGAAAGTCCTTGGTGTAAAAACACAACTCCTCACCGTATCCGTCCACAGATCCTCCTTTGTATTCTCCCTCGAACTTCATCCCGTCGAATCTGGTGAAGACGCCGACGCCTTGAAATTTGCCCTGCACAAACTCGCCTTCGTATCTGCAACGACAAATAAAAAACATGTGCTGTGAAAAAACTGTGAAAACAAGCCTTTGTCCAGCGCCACAGAGGAATGCTTGTCTTTTTAACAACGATGTCCAGCGATCAATGCAGCAAAACACAATCATGACAAACACATTGAAGTTAAAAATGTGTTCTTTTGGACATGACAACACTGTGAAGTCTTTACAAGGATTTATCAGGATTCTAAGTTTGAGTTGAAGAATTTGAAGAAGGTTTCGAAGGTTAAAACGACATTCTTCAAGGCATATTTGTTTACATCAAGGTAACTGTACATCTTGCATTCCAAAAAGTAGAGTGTGTTGTTTTAAGACATTTATGATTTTTGGAACATTTCTTTTCACAAGCAACAAAATGTATTGGTCGCAAATATTTAACTCTTGTGACCTGTCAGCAAAAAGTTCCTAATCTCTTGTTAGCACCCTTTACTCCACTTCTTTTTGACACCAGCAAAAATATAGTTTGGGGGGAAATATGGCTCCAAAAAGACAAGAGGGAGAAAAAACTACAAAATTATCAATGTCAAAGTTGGGTCTGATTTTTAATATGTCCAAGGTTGTAATAAAAAGGTCCAGTTTAGATGAAATTGTATATTTTATGTCACATTTTAACCACCTCTGGGAATTTGCTTTTTCATTCATTCATTGTCAACCGCTTAATCCCGTTAGTGGTTGCGGTTGACTTGAGCCTATCCCACTGACTTTGGGTTTTAGGCGGAGGAACACCATGGACAGTGGCCAACTTGTCGCAGGTTTAGACAGACAAACGTTCACTCTCTTAGGACCTGTCCACACGAAGCCAATTCAGAACAAATATTTGTCCTAAACCACACATCGTCCACACGAAGCAGGAGTTTTAGGACACTGAAAACGAATATTTCTGAAACCATGTCTCAGGGTGAAGAGATTTCAAAACTCTCATTTGCAAATTGTACAGACCTTTACATGATGCTCACTGTGAAAATCTGCGTCTCATTTCACCGTAAACCACAGAAGACACACAGAAAAAACAAAATAAATCCCTTACAATCTCCATTTTATCGATATTGAAACGTCAAAATATTCCAAAGATTCTGAAGCATAAATCCACTTTCTGTGTCTTTTCTGTAGGTTTTAGATCCATGTTGTTCATTCAGAATGTTTGTGAAGTTTAAAAGAGTTTTCCGCTAAGTTTTTGTTTACGTTAAACCCTTCTTTTTTTTTATTTTAACTTTATTGCGTCGTTTCTACTTCCTGTCTGTGTCAGCGTCACAGCGCCACACTCTGGTCAGATACAGGCATTACACTGGCTTCAGGCTGGTTTTACTGATTCATGTGGACGCTGATAAATTCTAAGGAAGCTTCATGTTTACGCAGATCGTTTTAAAACTATCCTCGTTTTGTCTTCGTGTGGACAAGGCCTCATTCACTCACAGATAAAATATACAGTGATGCACAATTAACCTAAACATACATGTTTTTGGGCAGGAGAACGGAGTACCCGGAGAAAACCCAAATTGACATGGGGAGAACATGCAAACTACACCCAGAAAGATCGTGAGATGTTGATATGGTCCGAACCGGGAGTCAAACCCACAACCTCCCTATTGGGAACCACTCTGCTACTATGCACCCCCAGGATCTCTAGGATTTACGTACATTTTACTTCCATCTTTTCGAATATGCATTTTAATAGGGGTTATGCAACGTTTTTCCGGTCTCAAATAAGACAGAGGCCGTTACATCCGGTGGCGTGGTTGACAGTGACACAGTTGTTTACTCCAAATGCGATGGACATCAAACGAAGTATTTTGGACAAGTCCTGAAGTTGTTTTCATAAGGAAAAGTTGTAAAAGTGAGCTACGAACTACGTGAATAGAAGCTCCGTGCAAATACTGAGACTCACTGTGCTCATGGGCCCGGGCAGAGGCGCTGTGGGTCGGGGGCGGTCACTTTTGGCTCTCTGAAAGTCTGGCAACAGCGAGCGGTGCGTGTGTTCATTTCTTCCCGACCCACAGCACCTCTGCCCGGGCTCATGAGCACGGTGAGTCTAGGTGTGTGCACGGAACTTTGCGTAGTTCGCGCACTCTTTTACAACTTTTCCTTATGAAAATCCAAAAGCTGCTCTTTTCCTGCTGTTACCGCCATCGCTGCGACAAAAGAGTACTTTTTTGGAGTAAACAACTGTGTCACTATGGCAACCACGCCACCGGATGTAACAACCTTTGTCTATTTGAGCCCGGAAGACGTTAACGCATAACTCCTATTACGATTTGAGTTCTTCCACTGTATCCATCTGGAACTTGACTTGCTGAAAGCGTTGGGGAAAAGGGCCGTTTAGTGAAATACTTAGAGCTGATTGGGCGTCAGGCCGATCTTATTTGTGCTTAGACAATCACAGCAACAACTTGTAATGGTGTATCCAATGTACACATGGGATAGAACAAGAACGTGTCACACATGCTTTTCTTTCAAAAAGAAATTACTCCGTTTTTCTGCTAAAACCACATCAAAAGCAGCAGACACACGTACATCCACGGGAGCAGCCATCTTTGTTTAGCTTGAATCAGACTAGTGATGCACAATTAACTAAACATACATGTTTTTGGAGGTGGGAGGAAACCAGGGAAAACCCACATTGACACGGGGAGAACATGCAAACTCCACCCGGAGAGATCGTGAGATGTTGATATGGTCTGGCCCGGGAGTCAAACCCACTACCTCCTTATTGGGAAGCCAGAGCTCTAACCACTCTGCTACTATGCACCCCTTGGATCTCTAGGATTTACGTAAGTTTTACTTCCATCTTTTCGAATATGCATTTTAATTTTCAAAAATCACGGAAAATATATATCAATCAATCAATCAAAAAATGTGTGAAACAACCTTTTGGATATTTCACGACAAAGTACAACATTAGATCTTGCTCACCATCTTTTAACCTATTTTCAACTTTTATTCATTTTTCTTTCTCCACAAACTGCAGCTTCACTGATGTTTAAAACTCTGATCCATTATTACAGCAGGACAATAAAAGCATAAAAACCGTCACGTGTGTTCAGTTTTTGCCTGCTACATTTGTAAAGGTTTGATCTTGTGTCCAATTAAACATCTGCTGGGCGCACATTTAACAATAAAGACATCAAACATCTTAAACTCCTCACTTCAAACCGCTGTCAGGGGCTGATAAAACACTAAACGCAGATCTAAAGGTGTAAACGCTTTGGAAAACAGCTCGACGAGGGCACGAGCTATTTGCGTCTGAAATCCTAAATGTTCTTGTGTTGTTTTTTACCAGTCGGCTCTGTGAACTTGGCACCTGTCAGCGCACTTTTTGGCACCTTTTTAACTCCGAGTCTGTCGCCAACAAAAGAAGAAGAAACAAAACAGGGCTGTGAGGAAGGTGTTTACAGGAGAGAAAAGATAATGAAGAGGCTTTGAAGTAAAACGGTGTTCAAACAAAGGAAAAGGCTGTGTTCATGTAACTCCAGAGACAAAGAATAATCAAAGACTGCTTTATCAGTCTTGAGTTAAAAACTATTCTGTATTTGATGAGATTTTAAGATATTTAAATTACGGCAAGACACTGCAGGTGAATAGGAAAACACAATAAAATAACTACACATTAATTAGGCTTAACAAATGCTTAATAATTCATCATGAACAAATGTTTTTTTTTTTTTTTTAAACAATCCTTTAACTGTGTTTCAGTCCAAGTTGTCAAAAGCACTTAGTAGGTTAAGAATAGGTCATCTGTGCATCGTCACACATCACTGATTTAATAATATGGCTTTGTTATGATGAGCTAAAGAACAAAAGTAATTTCAACATTTCCACGTGCAGAAGAAGGGACAATTACAAACTCAATAACATAAACAGGCCTCTTTAATGTTTTCATGTTAGGAGAACTCAATCTAATAACAATATACTATTCCACATGTGCTGTGTGTAATCAGTCTGTGCAGTGATTACAGACACGTGTCATCAATGAGAAAACATTCAATCTAACTCTGATGTACAGTTATTTATGGACATTTTAATTTACTTCCAGTAACTGCCATCACATATTTATACTGTTATGTCTGATCTATGACATTTTCAGACTGCACTTTCTGTATCATTCAGAGGAAACCTATGTACTTTTAATCCTCATTAATCCACAGCTAGAGTTCTGTCTGAGAGATACTCTCCTTTCTTTTCTGAGCCTCAGAAAACACTCATATGAATGTCACAGATTTGTGATGTCATATAGATCTTTGAGATCGTCTGACAGACTCTGACGTCAATTAAATTATCCAGACCTGCTTTGAGCATTTCAGGTGAGATTAGTTTGATTATTTACTAGGGTTAAGGTTAAGGTTAAGGTATACTTTATTGTCCCCATAGGGAAATTTGTCCTCTGCATTTGACCCATCCTTCAATGCCTCTGCAGCATCTCCTCAGGAGCAGTGATCGCCGCAGTGCAGCGCTCGGGGACCCATCTCCAGGTGTTGTTGCTAGGCTTGGTCAGGACTACCGTAGCTGGAGGATATTACCCTAACATGCATGTTATTGGTTGGTGGGGGAAACCGGAGTGCCCGGAGAAAACCCACCCAGACACGGGGAGGAACATGCAAACTCCACACAGAAAGGCCCGGCCCGTGCGGGAATCGAACCCGCGACCTTCTTGCTGTGAGGCAAGAGCGCTAACCGCTCAGCCACCGTGCCGTGGGTTAGGCCAATATGAATGTTTTGAGCCAATACTGATAACTGACATTGGACTCCCCTTTGCAGACGATAACCGATATTTGACCCCCTTTAGTGTCTGATAACTAATGTTTAACCCCCTTTTGTGTCTGATAACTGATATTTGACCCCCTTTAGTGCCTGATAACGGATATTTGACCCGCTTTTCTGTCTCATAACGGATATTTGACCCCTTTAGTGCCTGATAACTGATATTTGACCCACTTTTGTGTCTGATAACCGATATTTGACCCACTTTTGTGTCTGATAACCGATATTTGACCCACTTTTGTGTCTGGTAACCGATATTTGACCCACTTTTGTGTCTGGTAACCATTATTGAACCCCCTTTTGTGTCTGATAACTGATATTTGACCCCCTTTTGTGTCTGATAACCGATATTTGACCTCTTTTAGTGTCTGCGAACTGATATTTGACCTCCTTTATTGTCCGATAACCGATATTTGACCCACTTTTGTGTCTGATAACCGATATTTGACCCCTTTAGTGTCTGATAACTGATATTTGACCCCCTTTATTGTCCGATAACTGATATTTGACCCCCTTTATTGTCCGATAACCGATATTTGACCCCCTTTATTGTCCGATAACCGATATTTGACCCTCTTTGTGTCTGATATCTGATATTTGAAAAATACACTTAAACTAGTCTATATTTAATTCATACAAGGAGTTAAAGATCAATAGGAGAATTGATAATCAGAATCAACAATGCCACTGATATGGATAAATTTTGATAAAATGTTATTCCAAACCTGGATCCGTCCGGAAACAGCAGAATTCCGCAGCCGTTGAAAAGGCCGTTTTCAAACTGTCCCGTGAAACACGTCCCATCACTGAAGGTCAACTGTCCCAGACCGTGACGCAGGCCTGTGGAGAGAGAGAGAAATGTGGGAGAGAGAGAGGGGGGGTGAGAAGAAAGAGATAGGGAGAGAGAGAGGGAGAGAGAAAGAGATGTGGGGGGGAGAGAGAGAGAGAGAGAGGGAGAGGGAGGGAGGGAAAGAGAGTGGAAGGGAGAGAGAGAGAGAGAAAGAATGGAGAGAGGGGGTGGAGGAGAGAGGGAGAGAGAGATGGAGGAGAGAGAGAGAGAGAGAGAGAGAAAGAAAGAGAGGGAGAGGGGGAGAGAGAGGGAGAGGAAAAGAGAGAGAGGGAGATGAGAGTGAGAAAGAGAGGAGAGGAGAGAGAGAGAAAGGGAGGAGAGGGAGAAAGAGAGAGGGAGGAGAAAGAGAGAGGGGGAGAGAGCGAGAGAAAAAGAGAGAGAAACAGAGGGAGAGAGAGTAAGGGAGAAGAGGGAGAAAGAGAGTGGGAGGGAGAGAGCGAGAGAAAGAGGGAGGGAGGGAGAGAAACAGGGAGAGAGAAAAGAATGAGAGGGACAGAGGAGAGAGAGTAATGGAGGAGAGGGAGAAATAGAGGAGAGAGAGAGAGGAGATAGAGAGGGGGAAGAGGGAGAGAGACAAGAGAGAGAGTGAGAGAAAGAGTCAGAGGGAGAGGGAGAGTGACAGAGAGGAGGAAGGCAAATGGAGTGGAGGCAGAGAGAAAAAGATAAAGAGACATTGAAAGAGGGAGAGTGATGAGAGGGGAGAGAGATGGAGAGAAAAAGAGGGAACGGGTGAGAAAAAGAAAAGAGAGCAAGAGTGAGGGAAGAATGGGGGAGAGAAACAAGGAGAGAGAACTTAATTAATTGATGATTCGTTGATAAAGTTTATGCTGAGACCATTTTTGTTAAAAGTTTTTGTATCCTAGACGAAACTTTGTCTTGCTTCATTCCATGGAAATTGTGTTATTTAGCGATAATATTCCACAATATGACATAAAATTGACGGAGAATGTCCTAATTTGGTTTTACACCCCCAGAAAGTTCTATGGTAAATTAAGAATAACATGCAAACACTATACACATGGAGCTGAACATTTTTGAGAAGCCTAATTTATGTCTTCAGTTTAAGCTCGCAAGTCCAAATAAAGAAAGATATATTTAGGATAAAACACGCGGTCGACGTGAAATCCCCAGAGTCTAAGCAGCAGCAGCAGCAGCAGGTAAAAATAATTCAAAATGTGTCAATAACAGACGCGTGGATACGGAGCAAAAACAAAAATATGGACCAAAAACGTACATAAACCAGACGTGATGAGAACTGTCTGAAATGTTGTTTGTTAGCCACAGCGGGAGTGAAATTCGGTTTGTCGTTTGTGTGAAAAGCGACGCTGTTTTTGTGGACGACCAAAGTTTAGACATAAAAGAAGATTAAAAGAATATATAGGTCGGCGAAGTCCGTCAAAATACTTCAAAATAGCTCTTTAAATCTGCGCACAGACGAGGGAAAAATACAGTCAAACGTTATTTAGCTGGACGACTTACGATTACACATTGACACATCAAATATCAGGTTGAAAGTAGGTTTGTAGATTGGACAGTGTTTCATTTTTTTAAATAAGAAAATGGAAAATCGATACAGTCGGCATCGAAGGCCACTCCCACTAACGAACCTCCAACAGCTTTATCACGCACTGCCCAACAACTACAACAGCAAATGTGGACTTGAGGAGATATATTGTGTTAAATACAGACACGAAGACATGAGGATAAATAAAGTGATTCAACCTTTCAATTAAATCTAACAATGCCAACGGTAGCTGCGAGCTAAATGCTCACATAATGCTAGCATTGCCTGGCGTCTTTTAGCATCCTTATTAATTTTCTGTTTACTTTTCTGACATAATGCTACATCAGTAACCTCCATTTACACCCGGTTGTAACTCGACTTGTATTAGTTGTGCTAAAAATACACATAATTTGCCAGAAAACGTCTTAAAAGAGGTAAACAGTTTAGCTTCCCATGTAAGACGCTTTCCCCCTCAGCAGGCCACGCCCCCAAACATGACACGCTGCCGACTTTATCTATGTTGCGATAGAGAATGTTTGTTTCTTTTATTACGAATGTAATGAAGGGCCAGTTTTATCTAATAACGCTGTAATTAGCAACAATCTAAAAGGAAAAATACATTCAAACGATGTTAATTCTCTCTCTGTGTCCCTCTCTTTGTCTCTTTTTGTCTTTCTCTCCCTTCCTTCTTCTCCTTCTCTCCTTCTCTCCCTCTATCTATCTATCTATCTATCTATCTATCTATCTATCTATCTATCTATCTATCTATCTATCTATCTATCTATTAGGGATGGGACGAGACAGAATTTTCACGAGACGAGACGAGCCACGAGATTGGGTCCACGAGATCGAGACGAGACAAGATTTTTAAATAATTTGCATTAATTGTTTCAATTTAGAATTTCAACAAGGCAAATAAAAATAATTTGTATTATTTATTATTGTTAGTTTATATTCTTTTAGTTTAGCTTTACCTTTCATTATGTGTATCACCTTGGATTTTATTATTTTCAACGTTATGAGTTTTGACTGAAATTAATCCGCTCCCCGTGTGTAGCTCAGGCTCCGCCCCCTTCCCCTTCCTTCACAGCGCTGCCGCTGATTCTTCCATGCTGCTGACAGGCACCAGACACACACAGATGAGACTTTTTTACAGTTACTGATGATATAGGCCAAAATATCTCTGTGTGGATCTATTTTAAACTATGTTTAAGTGTGAAAAACACTGCGCTTTTCCCGCGATGTCCGCGCGTATATTTGACGATTATATATTTTTCTTTTACAATGTTTAGGACTAATTATCTCTGTCAATATTGGTCCTATCTTTACGAAATAAAAACTGAGACAGAGTTTAGACTGTTTTCTGTCAGAATAAGTCTGCTACAAGTCTGTGTGTGGAGGAGAATATTTACTACAGCTGCTCAAAGAAACAAAACTTAATTACATGACCATGGAAAAAAATCTCACGAGACAGTTCAGCACGTGTACGCACGTACTATCTATCTATCTATCTATCTATCTATCTATCTATCTATCTATCTATCTATCTATCTATCTATCTATCTATCTATCTATCTATCTATCTATCTATCTATCTATCTATCTATCTATCTATCTATCTATCTATCCATCCATCCATCCATCCATCCATCCATCCATCCATCCATCCATCCATCCATCCATCCATCCATCCATCCATCTATCTATCTCTGTCTCTCTCACTGAGTCTCTCTCTCTCTCTGTGTCTCTCTTTTCTTTCTTTGTCTGTCTCTTACTTTTTCTTTCTCTCCTTCTCTGTCTCCCAGTCCCATCTTTGACTCTTATCCCTTTCTTTGTCTTTCTCTCTCTCCCTTCCTTCTCCCCTCTCTCCGTTTGTCTTTTTCTCTCTGTCTCTCACTCTTTCTATCTTTCATTCTCTCTTTCCATCTCCCAGTCTCTTTCTCTCTATCTCTTCTCTCCTCTCTCATTCCTTTGTCTTTTTTCTTTCTCTTCCTTGTCTTTCTTTCTTCTTTCTCTTCCTTGTCTTTCTTTCTTTCTCTTGCTTGTCTTTCTTTCTTTCTCTTCCTTGTATTTCTTTCTTTCTTTCTCTTCTTGTCTTTCTTTTTTCTCTTCCTTGGTCTTTCTTTCTTTCTCTTCCTTGTCTTTCTTTCTTTCTCTTCTTTGTCTTTCTTTCTTTCTCTTCTTTGTCTTTCTTTCTTTCTTCCTTGTCTTTCTCTTTCTCTCTTCCTTGTCTTTCTTTCTTTCTCTTCCTTGTCTTTCTTTCCTTCTTTCTCTTCCTCGTCTTTCTTTCTTTTCTTCCTTTCTTTCTTTCTTTTCTCTTCCTTGTCTTTCTTTTTCTTTCCTTGTCTTTTTTCTTTTTTCTTTTTTTCTTCTTTCTCTTCTTTCTCTTTCTTTCTCTTCTCTTCTTGTCTTCTTTCTTTCTCTTCTTCTTTTGTCTTTCTTTCTTCTTTCTTTCTTTTCTTTCCTTCTCTTCCTTTCTTTCTTTCCTTCTTTCTTCTTTCTCCTCGTCTTTCTTTCTTTCTCTTCCTTGTCTTTCTTTCTTTCTCTTCCTTGTCTTTCTTTCTTCTCTTCCTTTCTTTCTTTCTTTCTCTTCCTTGTCTTCTTTCTTTGTTTCTTTCTTTCTTTTTTTTTCTTTCTCTTCTTGTCTTTCTTTCTCTTCTTGTCTTCCTTTTCTTTTCTTCCTTGTCTTCTTTCTTTCTTCTTTCTCTTCCTTGTCTTTCTTTCTCTTCCTTGTCTTTCTTTCTTTCTCTTCCTTGTAATTTCTTTCCTTTTTTCTCCTTCTTGACTTTCTTTCTCCTTCTTGTCTTTCTCTTTCCTTGTCTTTCTTTCTTTCTTTCTCTTCCTTGTCTTTCTTCTCTCTTCTCTCTCTCCTCTCTCTCTCTCTCTCTCTTTCTTTCTTTTCTCTCTCTCTTTCTTTCTTTCTTTCTTTCTGTTTGTCTCTCTCCATAGATGTATTTGCCTTGATCTTCAAGTGTGAGACTATAGTTTAAATTTAGATAATTTCTTTTCAAGGAAATTAAACTAAAAACATGTTTTAACACTTTTCTTTGGATTGATACAAGTATACTGTATGTGAAAAGAAAAATCAGATATTAAAACTTGAGACAAAAATAACAGTTACATACAATGACAAACTTAAACTAAACACACATCCCTCCTTCCACTGATTCAGTTCTTTTCTCCGTTTCCTTCACACAGATGAATCGTTGAGTTTTGTGTGAGCAGAGCAGAGGCGTCGCAGGAACAGCAGTGGCATCAAACGTGACACTAAATAATGATCCAAACCTCGGCTGACTGCTGTGAGCTGCTGAAAAGTGATTTTGACAAAAGGCAAACTGAAAACTCATTACGGCAGGTGAAATGATTTAGTCAATTAAAAATGTTCTGACTCATTATTGGTGCTAAAAGCTGAGATTCTGTGGTTCAGGTACAAGAGAGATTCTTTCTGCTGAAATGTAAGACTTTTGTAAGACCTTGCATAGCAAAAATGTAAGACTATGTACATGTTTAAAAACATTATTACAAGAAATACATATTTAAAAAATATGAAGTCACTTTCCCACTCTACTGCGCATGTGTTATGCAGAAAGAGCCGCTCTCCTTCTGCTTACATGGGAAACTTCTTTGAATAAAAAAACGAAACGTGACGAGAGCAGCTGTTTGGATCAAGTATGAACCAGTCTGTCTCCTGAAGCTTGAGACATTGTTTTTCTCACCTTTTTTTCACTCTACTGAATGTAACTTTTAAGGGTCGTAGGGTCGAATTTCATTCACAAATGTTGATTTAGCAGCAGAACTTTTGTTTTCTCACAGTGATAAACTCTTGTAGTTAATCTGACAATGGTTCTTTTTTGACTCCAGTGTTTGTGTTTACGAGCGGCGGCTCTGTCACATGATCTCTGCAGGTGCTGCACTTGTCCACTGCGCTCCTCTGCAGTGACCAGTTTTATGCAGCTCTTTACTAAAGCACACACAGATGATCTCTGGTGCTTAAACAGCTCTGCTCCAGTTTGTTTCTGTATAATTATGTCTAGAAAGTTCACAGAACTTTGTGAGTGCAGCGGCTCAACCTGAGCCTAACGTGGACATAAGTGGAGAGTTCTTTGCACACGCAGCGATTTAGACGTTGATATTTTCACCACTTGTCTGCGCAACTTATATAAATAAAGATAATTTACTGAAATGCACGCATTGAAGCACACGGTACATACGCACAGGGCGCAGCATCTGCAGCGATGACAAAGTCAGACATGTTCAATCCGAATTGTTGGATTTTTGTTAAAGCACTGTGAGCTTACCTTAAAACTAGCTAAATGAGACGTGTATTTCCTTTGGCCGTTGAATAGTTCTTGAGTATCCCCAAAGTTCTGAGGCGATTAGCACCGAGCTAACAGTCTGACAGTGAGCTCATGCGCTGAAGCACCTGTTCTGCGCTCTCGCTCCATCTGACGCATCACAACAAACTCAACATCTTCGACACCAGAAAACACAAACATTCTTCATTTAGCTTTGATAAATCTGCTCAAAAGCCACTTAAAATTTAAGATCTAATGTTCTAGTTTTGACAAATGTAAGACTTTTTAAAGGGATTGTACCTGATTTTTGCATCCTAAAAATGTAAACAAACAGAAATAATTAATTTTAACCTTTTTCCTTCAGGCTACATGATTTCCTCACGTAGCTAAAGCATTCTGAGCTTCAGAATTGTTCATCATGATGAGTTTTAATGTTTCTTCACAGCTTTTAACAGCGAGGTGAGTCACTATGCTAACAACAGTTAGCCACAATGCTAAAAACAAAAACAGAAAAAGCTGCACACAAACAGGATTTTATTAGACATAGACAGGACTTTAGGGACTAATTTCCACCTGATTAGATACATTAACAAGGCATCAGTGCTAGGGGGAAATTGCTTTTAAGTTATCTTGTTGCAAAAAAAATCGAGTATAGTCCCTTTAAGAACCCCCGGAAGCCCTGATAATAAACACAAACTAAACTCACAACAATAACTTATAATTACAAGTCTGGAGTTCTGGATTTTTTCTTTGTTTGCAGAAGATTTCATCTGCAATTATCTTCAGTGTTTGAGAGATTAATTTAGTTTGTGACTTCTGCCATGGAACAATTAAGTAAACTTTAAATTAAATTAAGACAAAACAAATAAATCTACAGGAGGATAAATCATTTTCTCACAACTGCTTTGATCGTTGTCAATTAAAAAGACTTAAAGTGCAAGTTAAACTATTTATGATCATTATATTATAGATTTTGATAAGCATTTTACTCATTTCATTTTAGATAAAAAAAAATACTGTATATACTGCCTGTTCAAATAATACTCTATCAGATAAGTTTAAGGTTCATTTTCTCCACAAACTTGCCCCTGCCCTCCAAACTTTAGGAAGACTTCAGACTCAGACCCACACACTGGGCCCTTCCCCACAGTTTGAGACGCAGTCCTGCAGACAGTTTGAAGAGAAAGCAGCAGGGCAGAGAGCACAAAGCACAGGATTTACTGAGAGAGAGAGAGGCAAGTGATGTGACAGAGAAAGAGAGAGACTAGGACACCTGCACTGTTACAACACACACTGTCCCAGATATTGTCAATATTACTCACAATCTTGATTATGTTTCCCACAATCAATCTTCTCAAACTTAAAGTGAAGCTAAACAAACAAAGCTGGTAAACTGTTTTTTTAGTTCTTTTTGCCTGTAACATCAATGGCGAGTATTTGAAGCTGATTGGTCGAAGCTTTACAAGTTGACAATAAATCAAGTGTAGTTGAAATACACTCAACAAAAATATAAACGCAACACTTTTGTTTTTGCTCCCATTTTCCATGAGATGGACTTAAAGATCTAAAATTCATTCCAGATACACAATATTACCATTTCTCTCAAACACTGTTCACAAATCTGTCTAAATGTGTGATAGTGAGCACTTCTGCTTTGCTGAGATAATCCATCCCACCTCACAGGTGTGCCACATCAAGATGCTGATCTGACATCATGATTAGTGCACAGGTGTACCTTATACTGCCCACTCTAAAAGGCCACCCTGAAATGTGCATTTTGTTTTTGCTATATTGGCGGTCTGGGGACTCAGAACCAGTCAGTATCTGGTGTGACCACCATTTGCCTCATGCAGTGCAACACATCTTCTTCGCATAGAGTTTATCAGATTGTGTATTGTGGCCTGTGGAATGTTGGTCCACTCCTCTTCAATGGCTGTGCGAAGTTGCTGGATATTAGTGGGAACTGGTGCACGCTGTCGTATACGGGAGCAAAAACAAAAGTGTTGCGTTTAGATTTAGATGAGATCTCTCTCAATCAAACATTCACAAAAAGGCTGTGTTCATATTTTTAAAAAAGTCAAAATTGTCCATAATTCTGCCCAAATGGACCAAATACGTCTGTTGGCGTCACCGTTTGTTTTGGCTTGAACATGCCAATTTGCTGATTGGGTTAACTAACCCTGAGGACCTCTCCAGATGGACTGAGTTATAGGTTTCATAAAAATTACAAACATCACAAGAATCCAACTGATAGAGCCAGGTTAGGCAAAATGAACATTCAACGTAAAGAAGGTAAAACATGTTTTAAAGCACGTCGAAATGTTCACACTGCAAAACAGAAAGTATTTAGCTACTTTATAGCTTTACAAAATCTTTAGCTGCAGGTCTTAAATCCACATACATTCATTTTTTGTGGAAGAGAAGTTGGAGTAGATCACCTCAGCACGGCCAATCAGAGCGCTGGTTTTGGTTATGATTTTGTTATGAAGTGCTATGCTTACAAGACGCTTTTTGGGTGGAAGTTGACTAACAGATATATTTTGAGTTTACAACAGACATGGAGAGCAAAGACTAAGGCTGACCTGTGTTTTTGCTAATCCAAAATGCTCTATTTTAAAAAAACATGACAGATGATCAATGACCTTCTTCGTGTCGTGAGTTGCGCAAATGAACGCAGTAGTATGCATTCAAACAGCACAGACGGCATGGTGACAGACAATTTTTGCAAGAAGAAAGGGTTTGGGATTCAAGGTTTGTTCATTAAAAAGCTTATGTATGTATTCTATGCAAATTTAAATGTGTCGTATACACCATATAATTTTTTTTTTTTGTCTATCGGTTTGCTGCCCCAGTTCATTTCTATAGTGGACGTAAAAATGTAACATTTTATGAAGACTAACAAAATCCTAATCCTAACTCCAAGTCCAGACCTAAAATGACAAATTTCAGACCTTCAGACCTAAATGTTGTTGTTAAACCCAAAGAAAATATCTCCACAAGGCTTCAACCAAAAACCTGTCTATAGACGCTACAAAAAAAGCGTTTCTATTTGCTGCTTTTAACTTAAAATAGAGACGTCATAGACACGCAAAAAAGGGCTATAAACGTGCTCAGGATACAAAATTAACCTGTCGTAATTACCAATTTTTGTAACTTCAGACCTAAATGTTGTCGTTAAACCCCCAAAAATACAGTATATCTCCACTGGGCTTCAACCAAAACACCTGTCTATAGACGCTACAAAAAAAAAAGTTTCTATTTGCTTCTTTTAACTTAAAATAGAGACGTCATAGACACGCAAAAAAGGGCTGTAAACGTGCTCATGATACAATTAACATGTCGTAGTATAGATAGACTTTTGTATGTTTGCTAGCATTGCTTTTTTTTGTATTTTCTAATTAAATTATTACCTTGAAGAAACCAAAGCATAACCAGGACAATTATGAATATTCTGAAAGTAATGTACAATTTATTCAAAGCCTGTATGTTCAAAATGATGTTATAAATGTTGTATCTCAGAATAGCTCTGCAGTTTGCCCCAGACCGCACGCAGTGATGCAGCAGAGGGCAAGCGTGGCACGAGCTTGTATATTTTGAGGACCGAGAGCGCCGCACGCTGCTGCTGCTCTGAGCTAATAAAGTAAATTAGGCAGCCCATCTGTCGCTGTGAGCTTACCGCGCTGCCTCCTAATCTCACCGGGCTTTTTCACGCCAGATTTGGACCGCAGATTTGGCCCAAACCAAATCTGCCGCTTCCATTTCAAAGTCCTCTCTCTGTCTCTCTCTCTCTTCCTCTTTGCTGTTCTACGCTTTCAAATGAGCGCAGTGGCATTAGCTCGATACGGATGGGCAAGTGAGCCAATCTGGGCTTAAGTCCAACCCAAAAAATGACAATCTGGCTGCATATGAAGCAGTGGGAGGAGCTGGGAAAGGCCCGTGTTGGAATTTTAATGGATCAACACATGAGGGAGAAGCTGTAAACATCAGGTTGGCTGGTTTTGGCGATGCTTTGGTTCAAGTGTTGTATTGGCAGATATTCACTATTGTCCAATAATGAAAATACAAACGAGTCCAATTATGACCCCTAAAAATATTGTCGATTGATATTTAATAAGGAGGTGGATTTATAAGTCATCAATCAATCAATCAATCGATTTTTCAAAGGTGAACCGCGATATAGCGAGGAACAGTAACAATAAAAGAAGAGATACAAAATAGACATGTTACTACATTACTGAATGCTAAAAGCCATCCTGAACTGGCTGGCTGACGTCAGATCTGTGTTGAACTACGATTTGAGTTCCTCCACAGTATCTATCTGGAACTTTACTAGCTGAAAGTGTTCGGGAAAAGGTGGGACGTTTCCAGCTGATTGGGTGTGGGGATTACCTTAATTGTGCTTAGCCAATCACAGTAACAACTCATAATGGTGTATCCAATGTCCGCGTGAGATAGAACAAGTGTTTTACACATAACTCTACTGCTCTTCTTTCAAAAAGAAATTACTCCGTATTTCTGCTAAAACGCATCAAAAGCAGCAGAAACACGTACATCCACAAGAGCAGCCATCTTTGTTTAGCTTAATTGAGACTCGGTGGCGGCGACGGGGCGCTGACAGCGTCTTAACACCTCGGAAACACCGCTGGTTCGGACTCCCAAACCAATCGGGCGGCTGGAAGGCCAGATGGTTTATCTCGTGTTTGTGAATTCACAAATATCGCGAGATAAACCATCTGGCTGGCCAGGTTAGCAAATATCAGGGTGGTTTGTTCCAAAGTCTGGGACCAGCTACAAAAAATATCCTCATCAACCCAGTGTTTCAGCCTGGTTCTGGGAACCTCAAGCAGGAGCTGGTTTGTTGACTTCAAAGTTCATTCAAATAAAATGGCACAAGACCATAACAAATCTTAAAATCAATTCTAAAAGAACCTGGAAGCCAATAAAGTTCTAAAAGGACCAGGGTGCATGTGCTGACGTCTGAGTGTGTTGGTTAAAAAACAAGCTGCAGCAGTCATCATGAGTCGGTTGAGACTTGACTTGATAAAATAAGATTTGGGACTTGAGCTGGACTTGAACGTCAGTGACTTGATGCTTCTCCTCAAAAAGTAAGTTGTGTAATTTTACTGAAACATGTCACGCCTCATTTCTTGTTTGACTTGTACTACAAAAAATTACAAAACCAGGAAACCAAAAACGTTAGTACTCCTCAAAAGTTTAATGGACATATTCATGAAAAATGTTGACACATTTTTGAGCTGTGTGCCGCTAAAACATTGTCACCAAAATACTCAAAAAAGGTTGGGAGACACTGGTCTAACCTTATCTGCTCTAACTTTAACAACTAATCAATGAATCAAAAGAATAATCCACCAACTAATCGATTAGCAAAACGAATTCTGAAGTCTACAGTTAAAACTTTTCCCCAAATCAATCCGCTAAAACAAAAACCCCAGACACTAAACTACCAAGGTCACACTAAACCCACATTGTCCTCATTAGTCAGTCCAGCCCCTGCCCCTCATTGGAACACACACATTTACAGTAGATACAGTTACAGTCAGTTAAAGGGGGGGACTGGGATTGGGATTGTCCTCCTCCTCAGACCGTCTCTAATCCGGCCCAATCCCGAGCCAGGGGTCACGGTTGCCGGGCTAATTACGGTTTAGCTTGAATTGGTGCGGGGGCTGTGATGGCGATCGATGTCGGTAATGCGTCCATGTTAAGAGACCACAGTAGTGAGTAGCGTCTGGAGTGTTTGTGTTGTGTGCACTTCCTGTAAGAGGATCTGAGCGGCCCCGGGACTGATCGCTGGTGAATTATTGATGCGGAGTGAGACGCCGGCGCGCACACACTCTTTCTGTTTGTGTGTAAACAGTGAGTCTACGACACACGGAGGACGAGCGCCTGTATTTACACGCCGTGGAAGAGCTCGAGTCGGGTCAAAAGTGTAAAAACTGGTTTGGTTTAAGGCCGCGGCGGCAACACAAACGTCTACAAACTCTAGTCTTGGTTTTGGCCTTGGGTTGGGTCAGTGTTAAGTTGTATTTTTCTAGAATTGTTGTCTCGAGTAGGGATGTCACGATATATATTTTAGGTTCTGCAGGTGACATGACATCATTCTAAATGTGAGTGCTGAGAGAGTTAATGGAGAGAAAGGACATTTTCTCTTGTAAGAGTTCAATAAACAGCTAAAACAGGAAAAATAAACTACAGTTTGATAACAAATTCAACCCACACAGTCTACTGAGCACTGGGTTTGTAACCGACATGTAAAAAGAGAAAATCAAGTCAACAGTTGTAGCAAAGCAGATAAACGACAAGACTTTAGCTTCTCACATTTATCAGACATTGAAATCACACACAGCTGAACTTTTTCTTCTTAAAAAAAACTGTTGTTGCAGTTAAAATGTCCTAAATCACCAGATATTTGCAATTTTATCCATAACAAGGATCACAAAATCACAAGTTTACTTACTATAGCAAGAACATTTATTAATAATAGTCTTTTGTTCTTACAATATTGTGTTTGGAATACTCACGATTATCGATTAACCTAATAATCTTAACATCCCTAGTCTCGAGTCAGTCACTGTTTTAATGACCTGAGACTTGACAGAGATTTGTGACTCAACTTGGAACTCTGTGACTTTTACATGAACAAACTGGAATATGTCCTTTCTGAATATTTTTGTGACTTTATGTATTTTATTCATTCATTCATTTTCTACCGCTTAATCCCGTTAGGGGTCGCGGGTGACTGGAGCCTATCCCAGTAACTTTGGGCCTTAGGCGGGAAACACCCTGGACAGTGGCCAACTCGTCGCAGAGTTAGACAGACAAACATTCACTCTCTCATTCACTCTCTAAGGGAAATTTACAGTGATGCCCAATTAACCTAAACATGCATGTTTTTGGAGGTGGGAGGAAACCGGAGTGCCCGGAGAAAACCCACGGTGACACGGGAAGAACATGCAAACTCCACCCAGAGAGATCGTGAGATGTTAGTATGGTCCGACCCGGGAGTCGAACCCACGACCTCCTTGTTGGGAAGCCAGAGCTCTAACCACTTGGCTACCGTGCACCCCGTTTATGTATTTTAAATGTGCTAAAATCTGTGAAATTGTAGAAATATAATTCAGTAAATCTACAGCCTGTCTGTATTGAAGTGGATCTCTTCTTCACTGTGCTTCTCCTCGGGTTTCTTTTGTCCCACTGTTTTGTTTCAGTTTTTCTTTGTCGAGAAGAAGGACAGTTATCCACTTGACTGTTTACTGCTTCTGCATGTTTAAACAGTGACTGATTCATTGTTTGACTTTCTGACATTTTCGTTTGCTAAATCAACACATCCTCAGAGACAACTGCAACTTGTGATTTTGGGCTTCACAAAAATAAAATTGATTTGAATAATTTGATATAGAGACAAACTAAAACCAGAGGACTTCAGACTTTCAAAAAGTGACTGTCAGACTTTTGGAACACATACTTGGTGTTATTCTTTGACGAGCTGGTCATTGTCCAGTCAGTTCCACGTAAAAAGTATGTTTTTGTATTTTAGATGTCTTTGTGGCACTATGGAACTAACAAAAACACGTCTTTCCTGATTATCTGGCCATAAAAACCATTTACCAACATTTCCATAGAACATGTTTCATCTGACCATTGTCTGTTTTTTTTTTTTTTCCAGAGACAGGTGGAGGAGGCAGCAGGCTGAGCAGGGAGGTCCAGACTTCCCTTTCCACACACACACTTCCTCCAGGTCTTCCAGAATCCCAAAGCGTTCCCAGGCCAGTTGAGAGACAAAGCCCCGCCGATGTGTCCTGGGTCTTCATCGAGGTCTTCTCCCAGTGGAACATGTCCATAACACCTGCTCTACTCGATGTGGAGGAGCAGCAGCTCTACTCCAAGTTCCTCTGTGTGACTGAGCTTCTCACACTATCTGTAAGGTTGTTGGTGGAGAAATGTATCCTGGACTGTGATCCCTGTATAATAAAACAACCAAGACTCAAAAGATTCAAACTCGGATAACAGACAAAATACAAAAACATGTGTATTCCTGATATAAACACAGCGTCTGTATCTTGTTCTTGTCCCAGCGTTGACGTCCTCATGTTGTGTGTTCACAAACGAGCAGAGTTCAGAGTCCTCCAAACGTTCTCTTTTAACATCTTTAAGTTGGTTGATCTTCCAGTCTTTGGTTCACGACATTTGTTGGTTGTCACTGGTCTCTTCCCAAACCGTCTACTGATGATCTCATCCAGTGTCCAAACTTGGAGACCACTCAAGTTAGATACTTTGCTTTCTCTAAACACTTATCAACCCTAAATGCATTTATACATCATCTGAATCATTTGAATGATTACAAAATATCAAAACACATTAAGAAAATATTTTTCTAACTAAGGTTACGGTTATGTTACGTTTAAGGTTATGTTTTTGCTTTTTGTTTAGGACAATGTACAAACACTAAGCACAATGGCAGAGATGCTTGTAGCAGATTCTAGATTAGGGCCATTCAAATCTTTTCTTGGTCTGTGGGACGGAGATACATGCAGACACACAAAACATCTTCAACAGTCAATCTGTTTTAACATTGTTAGCTGTTAACAATGTTAACTAATGATACTTTGTGTTTTTCGGA
This sequence comes from Mugilogobius chulae, assembly GCA_038363315.1. Taxonomy (NCBI): domain Eukaryota; kingdom Metazoa; phylum Chordata; class Actinopteri; order Gobiiformes; family Gobiidae; genus Mugilogobius; species Mugilogobius chulae. The sequence continues at coordinate 33,297,108 of CM076398.1, forward strand.
GAAAAAAAAAATATTGGCAACATTATTCCATGAAACGTCCACCACAGTACAAATCTAGGATGTGACTAGGTGTAACCAGCTCTGAACAAAGTCTAAACCAGAAACAAACCAGGTCTAAACACTAACATAGAATTAAAGAAGGAGAAATATTTCTTCCAATGTTTGAAAGATGGGTAGGGGGCCGGATTTAATGCTTGAAGGCCATGATTGGCCCCCGGGCCTTAAGGTGAATAGGCCTGTTCTAGATGCTAATTTCCACAGTCCTAAGGGGGCACAACTGGACATGTTTTTAGTGGCAGGGGAAACCGGAGTACCCGGAGGAAAGCATAATTTTAAATTCTGTTGTATTGTTAAACAAAGTCTAGTTGGACTTAGTTCGGAGATTAATGGAACATCAGGTGCCACAGTGGAAAGAATAGTCGCTGTGCTCTTGGGCAATGTACTTAACTTATCTTACCTCAGAACCTGAGTGGGTTCTGAGTGAATCAAAAGTTGACCAAATGTGTTTATAAAATCTTGTGTTTGTCTGTCAATATTAACGACTAAAACTTAACAATTTAAAAAAGCAAACTACTTTCATGCACAAAGTCGTTTTTCTATTCAACCAATATTCTCAATGTAAATGAAAGCACAGGGTGATCCAGAGCTTATATAAACCTACAGACCTTGACTGTGAAAGCTTTCCAGCGCTCCACTTCAGCTCGGTAAATGCTAATGTTTAATTTATGCTATTTAAATTCAATTCAGTCTCACTTCTTTTCACAACTGTTTCAGTGATAATTTAGCTTCTTTAAAGTTGAAATAATGTTTAGGTAAAAGCTGTGTTTCTCCCAGAAGACGAGCAGCTCCAGGCTAATGAACAAACGGAGGATTTTCAACAGAAGGAACGCGCCGCCGACACAAGCTGCTGTTGAACAATTTACTTTACTCACAGAAAAAACACAAATCCCCAAAGACAAAGACCTGAATAATTCCAACAGCTCATATTTCTGTTCTCTTATAAAACAGATGGTGCAGTGTTAATAATGGCTGCTTAATATTTTAAACACAATTATTTAGTTGTTGTCTTAAAAGTGAAAATTAATATGTTTTTCTACAGACAGCGCTGCATAGTCTGGCTAAAGAAATGTTTTTGTGAACTTCCTATGTGTTCTAATGTGATGATGTTATATGTTCAGATGGAGGGATAGAGCAATTTTTCCCATATTCATTCATTCCTTAATTTTTTATAAGCTTCTGGTGACTGGAGTCTGTCCTACTGACTTTGGGCCATAGGTGGGGGTATACACATGACAGTGGCCGACTCATTAACACAGAGACAGACACAGACAGACGATCATTCACCCTCACATTCTTTCATTATAGGGGATTTTTTTTTTTTACAGTGATGCCGATTAACCAATAGAGGGATTTTCCGCTCTACTGCGCATACTCCATGCAAAAAAGCCGCTCTCTGTCTGCTTAGCTAGGGAAACTTCTTTGATTAAAACAACAAAACAGGAAGAGAGCAGCTGTTTCGATCAAGTCTGAACCGGTCTGACAGACATCTGTCTCCTGAAGCTTGAGACAGTGTTTTTTCACTTGAATGTAACTTTTAAGGGTCGTACAATCAAATTTAATTCACAAATTTAGCGGATTTAGCAGCATAACTTTTGTTTTCTCAAAGTGATAAACTCTTGACTTGTTTCCACTGTTTGTCTATGAGCGGTGGCTCTTTCTACAGACGGGGTGCGCGCGCATCACTCGTATTGATAAACAAAAAAATCTTCTATAAATGCATGTTTTTGGAGGTGGGAGAGAACTCACGATAACACAGGAAGAACATGCAAACATCACCGAAAAGATTGTGAGATTTTGATTAGGTCCCTTATTGGAAAAACAGAGCTCAATCCACTCTGTCCAAATGTCCAAAGGCAAGACCCTTCTGATACAATTCCCTCAATACAATACGTACCAAGACATTCAGTATTAAAAACAAACAAACAAATAGACTTTTGGTCTATTTTTTCTTCTGGGGAGCAAATTTGCTTGGCAAAAAAGTAACTTAAACTTTTCTGTTGTCACGGCAATAGCACAGAGTGACCTTTACTAACGACAGCTGGCGATACAGGACATTTTTTACAGCCGCACAACTAATAATTCACTCATCAAATGCACTAAAATCATCTTATTTAAGCATATAAAAGTAATGACTTTCTCTGTGTGTGATCCTAAAGTCTGTGTCAGTGAGAAATGCGAGAGAAACAGAAGTGTTCATGTAGTTTTTCTGCTTTTCTGCCACTGTTTACCTGATTTTCTCTTTATACACGTCACATACAAACTCAATATTCAGCAGTAGTTGTGTTTGTTTATATTTATTATTAGTCTGCAGCTGCTTTTTCCTATTTTTTAGTGTTTTGAGCCTCCATGAGAAACTACTCCTTGTTATCAAACTGTGTCCATTGACTCTCACTCATGTTTGCCACTCACTGCTGACATTTAGAACGCTGTTATGTCATCTGAATAACTCCTACTGCTCATAATCTTCAAAATAGTCCTAGATAAATGTTGGTCAATGAAGCCGCACGGACTAAATAATCAACTAAACGACTGACTTAAGGCCTAAAGTTCTGCACAAATGAGTGATTAATGTTAGAAAACACAAGTTAACTCTGTTCGTTAGAGTCTTGTGGGAAAAGGACACAGGCCCCTGAAGAAAGTGTGAAATACTCAGCTCCAAAATAACTGTGACATTCTCCGTGTTTGTTTTACAGTTTGACTTTTCCGACGATTTAATTAAACTGGTCTGTTTCTCACACGCGCCGCACGGATCACTCTTTTTCTCATTAAAGTTGAGCTGCGGGAGGTAAAAATAGACACAAAGCTCCGGTGGATCTCAGCCAAATCGCTTTAACACTTATGATTGATATGAGGATAGTCTATTTTATCCTGGAGAGTGTTGTTGTAATGACAAGCCCCGGCGCTGAGGATCTTAACAATTATTTACACTTCAACTTCGACTTCATTTAGAGAGGGTTTTTTCAACTTTGTAGTTAGACTTTTTTTTCCCAAAGCAAATTCAGGCAGGTCAATACTGGATATACCGATATATCAGCCGGCCGATATTTGGAGGCCGATTTTTATTTTTATTTATCTTTTCCCATATCAGCCTCATTTTGGCCGATATTTGATCGGACACTTGTTTGAATAGTTGTTTGCACAGTCGAGCTGCTCTCACAGTGATCAGCTGAGCTCCAAGTTAGTTTTGGAGGTTTGTTTTATATACAGCATCCCCATTTAGCTGTGTTTTGAAAAGGAACACTTCCTTGAATTACTATTTAAAATGTTCTGTAATGAGCAAAAACATGTTCAGGTCTATTTTGCCCTTTGTCTTAGCCTTGGTCTTAATTATTCCTCTGTTGGCCACTAGTGGCTCTCTCCAGGCTTTATACTCCGTCAGTATAGAAGGTGTGGCTTCAGCCAGATGTGGGGGTGCAATTTCCTTCAGTGAACCGTATGTAAAAGAAAAGACACATTTTTAGACAAAGTTGTTAAAGTCTGTCATATAAATAGATTTTCACCAAATAGATTTCTATTATTACACTTTTTTTCCCAAACTGAAGCTGCTGCTACAGTTCACTTTTGCCTGTGATCTTAATGCAGCTGCTCACTTGTCACAGATGTGACACATCTCAGGTTCACTGAAGGAAATTGCACCCCCACATCTGGGTGAAGCCACACCTTCTACACTGACAGAGTATAAAGCCTGGAGAGAGCCACTAGTGGCCAACAGAGGAATAATTAAGACCAAGGCTAAGACAAAGGGCAAAATAGACCTGGTTGTGTTCATTAAAACAATGAGACAAAAAAATAGTTTCGATTGATTTATTTCTTTTTTGGATAAACTATCTCATTTCAGCTATGTTTTTGAAAACTAAAATAAGCCTTGAAAATCAGTCACTGATGTTGGTATCGGGAGAAAACAAATCGGCATCGGTATCGGCCCAAGAAAAACCTTGATCTTTAGTACAATTACAATTAAAGTTGGGGTAACTAATACTTTTAGTTGTAACTTTAGTGGGAAAACTTGTGCTAAATGCATCACTGTGAAAAATGAGACCACTGCCTACTGTCTGAACTGAATAATAAAGAATTTTAATTGTCATCAGGAGATGAATGCTGCGCTCTGATTGGCTGAGCTTTGGTGGTCCTCTCCAGTTTCATTTTGTTGTTTGTAAAGAAGTTTATGAGCCATAACTGCACCAAAATGAAAACATGTCGATCATATCAACCATGTGTTGAAGAATTTAGGAGAGGAAATGGTCAGATTTAAAAGCTAAATCATATCTGCAATGTGAAAATCAGCTACTCCACCTTTAAGCAGAATGGCAGAGATGTTTGTGCAGATTCTAGCTTTTTTCCATCTGTAGCCGCTACTGGACAAACCAGAGACAGGCACTGGACAGAACATGAAAACTGCACAGAAATGCCCCAAGCTGCCTGTGAGTTGAACCCAGGACCTTCTAGCTGTGAGGCCAGAACTCTAACCAATATGCAATGTTTTTTTTTTTTTTAATTTTATTTAGTTTCATCCATTACATACAAAGAGTATAGTATGTGTCTAATTGACAAACTAAAATGAATGAAAAGGCGCGGAAAGAAGAGTAATCTTATATTTTTCCATGTATTTGTTTTTTCATCGTAAGCAGCCATGTTAGTTTTCATATAAGACGATGCGTGTCCCTGATTGGCCAATAAAAATAATACATTTTTATATATTGTTTGGCTTTTCCAGGCTAGAGAAATAGGTCCTTAGTGTAAAGAGTTTTATTTTAAGTTAAGCCATTCCTATTTACATTTAATAGCCCATTTAAGCTATATAGTGGTAACTTTTCCTTCCACTTCTCACATCCTATTTATCCTCAATAAGCCTTTTAGCCTCTGCAGAGCCTCCACAGTCTGTCTTTAGGTGCTTCACCACATTATTAAAGTTGAGGTAGCTAACTCTTTTAGTTGTAAATAAGTAAACTTTGTGTTTCCCACCAAAAATTATACAAAACATGCAGCACTTTGTGAAAAGATTTGTCCAAAGAGTATTCTCTGAATCAAATAATAAAGAATTTAGTTCTAATCAGGAGCAGAATGCAGCGTTCTGATTGGCTGAGCTTGGCTGGTCCACTCCTGTTTCACAAAATTGGAACCAAAACTTTATACATATTGATATTAACGTTGTGTTGAAGGATTTATGAGAGAAAGTTGTCAAATTTAAAACCTAAATTATGTTTGCAGTGTGAAAATCACCTACCCCACCTGTAACATGAATTATAACAAAAATGAAAGAAATTGTCAGATGCAGAGCGAGTTAAAGGGCTTTTCTTACTACTTTTTCCTCTTTCAAGTGTCTTTAAGTCGCCATGGATACGAGGATGAAATAATAGCAACCGAGAATCACTCTGCATTCGATCAAAAGGTCACAAAGAAGCTCTAGATGTGAACTGTTTTAGAGATTACACCGACCAAAGAGGTTTAAATACAGCTGTGTCGTTTCCATGGTTATCTGAAACATGTATCTGCTGTTAAAATCCAGTCACACCTCTGCTCTTCCGCCATATGTCTGCAGCGCTTAGAATAAAAAAAAAAAAAACACATGTTGGAGCCAAACTTTGGAGATGTTTCTCGGGTCTCGACCAGATTGCGGCGGTCAGAGTCCAGGGAAGTGAGATTTCTCTATTGTGCGTCGCCACATATGGTCGCCGCTCCTTCTTCTTCTTCTTCACCACTTTTCCTACGTTTTTTTTTTGTTCGTTAAGCACAATCTGCTCCCGAAGAATAGGCCCCGGTTTGAAAACAGTTTAACAGATTGCGACTCCCACCTCCTCTGGATCGGCGGCGCGCTCCGTGAAGTCACCTGTCACACGTTTTACATTGTATGTTTCTGTAAATCAGGTGCTAATGGCGTCTCTCTGGGTTTGAAATGAGGTGAAAAGAAGAAATGGAAAAAAATATATTTATAAATGAGAGAGAGAGAAAAGTTTAGCAAGTTTAACGTATATAAATTACTTTTGTTGCCGACGGCGTTTGTGGAAAACTTTAACTTCTAGTCAAAGATCGAGTGAGGAGGCCACGAGCAACAATACAGCATTTGTAATATATTCTAATCTTTGAGCAAAGGTACTGCATTTGTCTAAGAAACATATATTTAAAAAAGGATATATGGTACAGCTACACAACATTGAATTACAATAGTAACTCAATGTATTGCCATTCAGTCAGTGCTCTGAGCAACCTTTCTTAGACAGTTTATAAAGAACTTATATAACAGACTCTTGGACATTTACAAAATAGGTTTTATATATAATAATATTAGTATGGAGCTCAACAGTGACAGTTCACCCTTGATTCTCATTGGATAATCCCATAGGGCAGTGTTTCTCAAACTATGGTCTAGTGATGGGCGAACTGAACGACGCTTCGGCCCACGCTTCAAGCTTTTCCTGGTGGGAGTGACGTTGTCAGAGCGAAATGAAGCGTCGTTTGGCTGAAGTGGTTCGGAAAGTGGTTCATTTGGGCCGAGTTGTGTTAAAGCAAAAGGATCGCCTCATGATCTGCAGCAGAGCCTGGATCTGGGACACTTCAGAGACCTGGACTGGTTTATGTTGGACCTGGTTTTAACAATTATTAAAGACTCTCAATGAAAAAATAAGCTTAGATCCCGTTTATCAATAAAAAAAAAACTTCTGATGTGTATGTAGGGACGATTGGATTTTGGATAAAACCATCTGAACACGCTGAGCGTCTGCTTAGAGTGTGGCGGGTTGAGAGTTTGAGCTCAGCTCAGGTTTTTTTGTATATTTGTATCTGGATTTGGATGTTAGTTTAGAAATTAAAAATAAACAGATGAAATGCAGACATTCATACAGTTAAGTTACTAAATACAGTATTGTTGGTTAATTTTCAATAATATCAGGGTTTATTTGTTCATGACACGGTTTCTTTTTACATGCATTTGACCACAAGAGCAAACGAACCACTTCTGCGAAGCACCGGCTCATGTTTTCGATACACTTGGAAGTTGGAACACTTCTCTTTTTTCTAAAATTATATTTAGATGATATTTAGTCACTCCAACAGAAATGTGTTCAAACACGTCTAGAAGCTGAGATTTACAAAAAAGGTTTTTAAAAGTGGTATTTATTTTGTTCTTGTTGTATATTTTAACCTTCGACCAGCACCAAGCGTTCCCAAACCAGCATGTTATTGGCTGGTGGGGAAACCAGAGTGCCCGGAGGAAACCACCCCGACACGGGGAGAACATGCAAACCCCACACAGAAAGGCCTGGGCTGAGCGGGAGTCGAACCTGCGACCTTCCGTGCCGCCATTTACTAAAGGAACAAGCATAAACGTATACTAGATATTCAGTTTTTGCATATCTTTAAAACAACTGTAGAATATTTTTTATTTTATTTTAATAGAATATTTTCTAGCTGAGACAACGGAGCTCAACAGTGACCGCCCACTCCTTGGTTCCAGAAGATCAGGCTCCCATTAAACATTAAACTAATTTGACATTCTATCCTGAGCTGTATAGATTTCATCATCTGAAAATGCCTGTATTGATATTTTCCATATCTTAAGCAACACATAGCACAATTCATTCACACGTTTAGCGTCTTTAAATTATTCATTATCATCTAAAGTGATAAAATATGCTGAACAATGCCACCTTCCACTTCTCACAAACGCCTTTTCTGATAAACAAAAATCAGATTGTGTAGGAGACAAAAGTTGTTTTTCACAAACTTCTGAACCTTTACTTTAAAATCAAACTTCACAAACTACAGAAAGGCCACACAATTAATTGAACTTGAATCAAATAAACTCAAGTTTCTGTTGTTTCAACTTGATAATGATCAACAAAAAAATATAGTTTGTTTCCCTTGACAATTGAATTAAATAAAATGTTTCTTCTACAACACTGCTGTTTGTCAATGTCAATGTCAACTATATTTGTATAGCACATTTAGAACAGGTCATGCCCAAAGTGCTTCACATGCACAATAATAAAACAACACACACAAAATACAAAGTACAATTAATCAATTGAGAATCAATAAAAGCATTAATACACTAGTAAAAATAGTACAAATAAAAAGTTAATTTCACACCACCATCACCACCGCAGCAGAAACACTCTTCAACCAATCACTCTACACATCTTCAACATCTAAGCCCAAAGACTTTGCCAAAATATGTACGATTTTGGTACACAATTCAGCTTACTTCATATTTTAGTCCTACTTTTGATAGTGATGCAGCCTATTGTAAAGATGCTGAATGAAATGACTTGCTGTGTGTTCAGTAAACATGACAGAAACATCTCAGTTATTAACTTGGTCTTGTACTCAGAATCTGATCTGTTTTGACACATCTGTCTTTTGTTTGCTCTACTTAAAACATACAGTATAAATAGTTTTTTTAGACCTCTACTTTATTAATCTCACTATTTCTCTTCAGTATCAGCATCAGCATACGGGCCCCATGAAGGGTGGCTGATATTATTGCTGTTTACAATAAAGTTATTGTGACTCAGTTTACATCATTGTTCTCAGAATTTTGTATTTTTAATACATCTCACAAAATCATTTTCCTCATCGTGATGTATCATGACATATTGTCTCATTTTATCTATAAATATCTTGAATAAAATAATGCATAGTAGCGTTAAGATAAGCATGTCTCTTACCTTCCTTCCATTCCCCATGGTACTCCTCTCCGTTGGAGTAAGTGAACGATCCACGAGTCAGGGTCATGGGTCCTGTTCAAACACACAAAACATAAGATAGAACCACATATGCACATAAAAGCAGAGAGCCAGAAAAAAATAAGGTACAGAAACATATATCTATATTTCTCACAGTAATATATGAAACTATGGTGGCATAGGCTGTCTCAATTAAAAAGAAATTTCTAAGTAGCCAACCAGTGTAGGAGTAAGCATGTCTCTTATTCCCTAAACTAATCAACAAAGTACAGAGTTTAAATAAAAAAAAAAAAAAAAAAAAAAAAAAAAAATATATATATATATATATATATATATATATATATATATATATATATATTATATATATATATATATATATATATATATATATATATATATATATATATATATATATATATATATATATATATATATTTATATACTTTTATATATTGATGATAGCACAACAACAAAAAATGTATCGATTAAACTAACTTTGGGGAAGGAGGATTATAGTCTCCACTGTTAATTAGAACTTATTAGGTTTGGGAAGCATCTGTGGTTACCATGGAAATAATGGCAAATCCGCCATGTTTGTTGACAGTTTAGCAGAACTTCCATAGGAATACATTAGACAAAACGATTAACAAAAGTAAACAAGACAGCCGTGGAACAGCCCAATAAACTGTTGGGTCATTACTGGTAAATTTATCTATCACTCTGTAGTGCCAAAATATGATTTAATTAACGCTATTTTCAAAATTTGGCAATTTAAAATCTCCATTGGTTTAACATGGGACCAACTGAACATTCTACAGCTGTGTGATGTCACGATCCCGATCCTAATTCTTGCAGAGGTTATTCAGTAATGACAAGGGTTAAATTTGACATCCTCAAATTGTAAATAAATTAGGATACATGCAATAGATCAAAGATCTCCGATTAAGTTTTATTGCAGACCAAATGAATCCACGTTGTAAATCTGGTATCCACAAAAAATATGCTCTCCTCAAAACAGTTCAATCATCAATGCAGTAGTCTATTGCTTATCTAAACTGATAGCTGTTCATGCTGCTATCAGGTCAAAACTTTGACTGTGGAAACAAACAAATAATAAAAGTTAATTATTATATATAGGGATGTTCGCCGTGACGTCAAAATGGCGATCACGTGACGCGTTGGTTGGCAGAAGTAGTTAAAACGTATTGGCGGCAAGCTGAACAAACACGAAAAAAGGCTGTGTTTGTCTCTTGCTGTGTGACTCGGTGAGCTAACAGGTTTGATAAGAGCAATCCATAGAGCTCCTACCGTGTTCAGAAAAAGCCTACACCAAAAAGAAAGCTTTAATGTCTTTAATGGGAAAAGCAATAAGAGCTAGCCGGAAGCTAGCTGGTTTTGCCAACCAATTTGACGTCATCTGTCGGCTCGGCGAACATCCCTATTGAAGTTGTTATTATGCTAATGCTAATAGGTTCAATGTCATGCTTGTATGTCAGTTATGACATGTCAAACGCTGGTGATTTAATGGGACAAAATCCAACCTAAACAATCAAAATAACATAAAATTCTGGTGATTTAAACATCTCAAATGCTTTAAAATTCATAATCAAAAGGTGTTATTCGATTTATTTGGCAGAAAAGATGGTTGTGTCCGCTGTCAGACGCTCGAGAGGAAGAGATGTAATGTTGCCACAGTAACCGCTCTGCCTAATCCCTTTCATCCCGCCGGCATGACGCTAACAGCCCCCAAAACGCTGATAAAACGGCCCAATAAACGCATTACCTGTGTTTTTTAGAGGCCAACCGGCTCCCTTTCTCCCCGCATTCCCACAAACGCCACCACGGAACAACTATTTCTGCTCCTCTCGGCGATTATTTAGCCTTTTCAGTAGCAGCTAGCCATCAGAACATAACTTCCGGGTTGTCAAAGCAAGACGCGGCGCTGTAATTGGCTACTGTAAGTTCTGGGCGGAAACAACGCGGGTTTTGATTGGCCCAAATAGCGCACTGACCAGTTTCTGAATCTGAAGACATCTTTGAAAGGGCAGCGGGTTCAACGAGTTAATTAACCGGAGTGCTCCCCGCCTTACAGCACTCACCCTCGGCTTTTTACGAGCTCTCCACCGTCTCTGTAGGATTATAAAAACCACACCAGGGTGGCTTTTAATGATAGCGTGTCATTTCATGTTTCAATTTGGTGATTAGTCCTGCGTTTTGGCGAGTTTTATGGAAGTTGATTTATGGAGCTGCCGCGCGCTAAAACAGCTGCATTGGAGCGGCGTGGGTTGGTAATGAGCTCAAATGGATTCTGATCCAATAACCGTTTAATTCACTAAAAACCTGCTGGAAAAAGAAAAAAAAAAGTCAAGGTGACCCACGAGACTGGGGTTGAACTCTGGTTGCTCTGAAGATGTTGAGAGGAGGAACAGACACGGGGAAACTGTTTACATCGAGGGAGAATTAAAATGCATTGCTCCAGATGTTAGGTGGACCACGTGTTGCATAATGTTAAGAAATGTTTGTCTGAGCCCTTCACCTTTTCAAATCCTGAGATTCCTGACAGAAACAAAAATAATCAAGACAATTCCTCAAAGCAGTTTTAAGGCATAACTTTTACTATCAGATCTTCAGCTTCTTTCAGTTGTCCCATTACCTAAATCAATTTTTCGGTCAACTTACTAAGACAGTGACTAATTAATCAACCTCTCTAATAAATACTTTATTGCCTCAACAGGAAAAGTCACTGAGTTTGACTCTTCTTCGACCTCTACAAGATTTTACCAGGAGCTGATGATGATGAGAGCTAGCTGTGATGTCCTTTATCCACAGCTTGTCCCAGATCCTGCAAATGTTACAAAAGGAAGGAAGAGTATAGGTAATAATATACTTACCATTATTGTTGCGTTCACACTGAATTTACTTTTTTGGGCAGGTGATAAAAACAACATTGTACTTTTGAGTCTAGTAATATCTATTTCATTTAGGCTGCCCAACATCCGTATTGAATATTATTGATTATTGATTATTATTGACAGCATTTCTCTCACTCTAAATTTTGTCAGCGCACCTTTCATCCTTATCTCAGTCATGTCCAGTACTAGATTAAAGATTAGTTATTAAAATGTGTAATTATGCTGCCTTCATTTGCTCTGGAAAATATGGTAAATTCTACTGAAGTGGAGTGGTAATTACCAGTAGGTTGTGTTCAAATGGTTTTGTGATCGTAACAAAAGGAAACTTGTTAAAAACACACTTTATCTTGACAAATATATGTAAATCCAGAGTAAACAAGTAAAGTAATAATGTCCAATGCCTATAAACTTGGTCTGAGAAAAAAAAAAAAAGATTTTTTTACTCAGTTACAGTAACTGGAAAAAGCGATGTTGTTCAACTTTGTCATATAATGTTTTAGATAATAAAATAACTTGCAACAAGTGAAAAACACCTAATATTCTTATTATGATCATATTAAGAGGTCAAAGGTTATTTTCAACTCCGCAACTCGAGCATTAAAATTGTTTCCCGGTAGTATTTACGACATGGGGGGGGGGTGTTCATTTGCAATTTCACACTCGGACAGTGTTTTTTACCATAATTCCCACAACAAATGAAGGCATCTTTTTGCGAATCACATGACTAATACCCCAATTTCTGTCATATTGCATCTGAACACTATTTTAAAGTGCATATGACAGGTTTTTACAGTTTTCCAAATTTAACTTAATTTGGTAGATTAATACCCTAATACATGACAGTTTTACATAATTCAAGAACAAGTTTGTGAATAAAGTTTTGAAAATATATTGAAAATAACAGGAAGTAGAGTTCTAAACTGATGACATCACTCTAGGGAGACGAGGACATTTTCAATTTTCTCACAATAAACACATTTGTATGACCCCTAAGCATCAATATAACAATAAAATGAATGTGTCCTGGTGTTGTTTATGTCTCAAGTAGTAAAAGCCTGTTAGAGGAGTTTTTCCCAATTTATTAATAATATAAATAGCGTGATTTCGTCATCTAGAGAAAAAAAAACAAAACGCAAAACTAGTGTGACCTTTGTAAAATGTTTAGTAAAATTTAAAATATTTTTGGGGGTGCACGGTAGCCAAGTGGTTAGAGCTCTGGCTTCCCAATAAGGAGGTCGTGGGTTCGACTCCCGGGTCGGACCACATCAACATCTCACGATCTCTCTGGGTGGAGTTTGCATGTTCTCCCCGTGTCACCGTGGGTTTTCTCCGGGTACTCCGGTTTCCTCCCACCTCCAAAAACATGCATGTTTAGGTTAATTGGGCATCACTGTAAATTTCCTTGTGAATGAGAGAGTGAATGGTTGTCTGTCTAACCCTGCGGCAAGTTGGCCACTGTCCAGGGTGTTCCCCGCCTAAGGCCCAAAGTCACTGGGATAGGCTCCAGTCACCCGCGACCCCTAACGGGATTAAGCGGTAGAAAATGAATGAATGAATAAAATATTTTTGAGATTTTACTAAGAATCTCAAAAATATATCTTAGCGTTGTTTTAGTGAAATGGAAAAAGGAAGTTTTGTGCCAAAGCTGCTTAAATGTCAGAACTATTCTTTGCTGTCAGTCACAGCGCTGCATTTTTACAGGAACATATGAGTTTGAATAAAAGATCTGTTAAATACAGTGGCTTAATTGTTGAGAGTTATGCATAAATAACAAATATTTAATTAGCATTTTAAATCTGCACACCGACAGTAAAATTTCTTAGAAGTGAACAGCTTGTAAGTGTCTAAAACATCTGTGTGTATAATGTAATAATTTGAGTTTACTGTGTTGACATTGACAAGTCTTTGCCCGTTTTAAGCCATTGAAAATCTACTCAAGTTAATACGACTGCTCAGAATCTGTACTGCCTGGTTTGTTTTCAGTTTGTGTGTGATTGTGTAGGGTAACTTATAACAAAAATATTCCACTGCTTTTTATTTTAATTGCTATTCAACTGGATTCAAACAGCTCAGTCTAGCCTTTTCCCTCAAAACACAATCACAACACTGCCTTTTGATAATATCACCCATAGCAACAACATACATACATTAATCCGATATGTTTGAGATCTGTTTAGACAAATGCATTGTGCGCCGACTGTCACACAACAGATTCTAATCAGTTGTTTATGTACAATAGTGTGAAATGGATAGAAATGGTATATGTACAACAACCTAAATACCACAAAGCCTATAAGATTACTGCGTGTGACTGCATCAGGCTGATTAATCCTTTCTGGAATGCACAATATACAAAATTTAGGGGAAGGCCACTAATCTGCTATAGGCTGTAAACAACAGTAAAGACGTGCGTGTTACATATACATAGGATTTTTAGAAATATGATGTAAATACAATGATTTTCTCAAAGGCACTGCTACACATTTTTGTCAACCTAAAAATGTCAGAAGTAATTTTAAACTCCTTACATCAGTCACATGTTTCGCTCTCGTACCTAAAGCTTTCTCAGTCTTCTAGTTCTAATTGCTCACTATGATAAGTTTAGATGTGCTTTTCTGGACTTTCAGAAGCCAGCACGAGTTGAGCCATGGCTGTACGATAATGGAAGATGTCACAGGCTTGAAACAATAACAAGTGCACTTCCTGGGCTTGAGGGAACAAAATTCAATTCAATATATTTTTGTAGAATCCAAAATCATAGCAACAGTCGTCTCTGAGAACTTCACAAAGTTGTTGGAAAATCAAACACTGAAACAGTCATTGCTGAAGTTGATTGTCCAACAGAAAACAGGCAAATGAATAATTGTCCAAGAGCATCTCTTGCCTGGGATCCAGAACCCACACTTCAGCAAACTGTGAAGAGTGGTCTGGTCACCAGGCCCCCCGTCTGTGTTTCAGATCAAAAACATTGTACCGGACAATCAGGTTAGTTTATTTGTGTGACACAGATGAAACAAAGTCTGTCATTTAGACCAGTGGTTCCCAAACTTTTCCGCCCGGGACCCCCAAAATAACCGTGCAACCAACTCGCGACCTCCACAGCAAAAATTAAATACTTTTGTAATAATTTTAAGATACAAACCATTGAAATTAAGCCTAATTGTGTTTATTTTGACTGTGTATTGCTTTATATAATCCCAATTCCCCCCAAAACATGATTCAATGCCAAGTCATAATTCTAAAAATACATTTTGAAATCATCTGGCGACCCCCAGATTTTGCTTCGCGACCCCCACTGGAACCACTGGTTTAGACCAAAATCTAACTTCAATTACCTCACATTAAAATATTTTTTTTGCTTCGCTCATTGATTCTGCCGAAATCCACGATGTTTTTCAGTTCCACGTGATGTTTTTTTTTTCGTTGGGAGCAGCCAGACGGCAGAAAATGCGTGTCTCTGATTGACTAATTAATCTGTCAATCACGACTACAGAAATCCGAAAGAGTGACACGGTGGCCAGACGATATATTTTGTTTATATCGTCTGATCCAGAGCATCTCATTGTGTTTGACATTTTATTTAGATTAAGTTGTGCAGTTATGACTTGCACTACAAATAACAGCCACATCAAATTTCTTACGTTTTGAAAAGAAAAAAAAAAAGCTATTTCAGTCATTACACTAGTATCGGTTGATATTGGTATCGGAACTGAAAAAGCTGGATTGGTGCATCTCTAACTGTTTTATTTTTTTAAATGTTCTTGTTTCTACAGGAAAATGTGTCCTTTACGTGACCCGTTCTTCAAAGTCACGGAGCCACCTGTCACGAGGAGTGGACCACCGCTGTGCAGCTTCTCCTCATCAGAGCCTGGATCCTGGGTGACAGTGGCACAGCGGGTAAGCGTTTGCACAAAAACAGAAAGGTTACTGGTCTAAGCCTTTGCTGTTCTGATGTTATGTCTCTTGCTTTGGTGTGATTGAGTTTTTTTTTAATCATGATCAGTGTCTGAGTCAGGAGTGTAGTGTAGAGTGTTCTAGTGTGCAGCTCCACAGTGGGAATCAAACGTGGTAAATAATATCTGATGTTGTGAATGTTGCTCACTGCTCTGTCATGATGAATAAGCAAACACACATGTAGACCTGTTACGTGTATTACCATAAACCATCATTTATTTATCTATATTCTTTCAAATAAATAAGATTGGTATATGTGACCTGGCAAAAACATTTACCCATTTAAAGTATCAGCATGTAACTTTCTGGAAGTAAAGATTCAAATGCATAATCTCTTTGAAATAGTAAGTTAAAGCACTAGATCAGGACTTTCTTCATCAATCAGGTTCATGTCATACTGTGAAACATTTTAGTGAGATGGAAACAAGCCAGAGGATCCTGACCTAGGACATAAAAGAGTTTATTTTAGGCAGAAACTGTTTTTTTGTTTGTTTGTTTTTCAGTGCGCGGTCATATAGACGAGCGCTGTCAGCGTACTTTTCTCTCAAACTCACTGTTTGGATCGTATCACATGGCAGCATTCACAGACAACAGCACAGAAGCTCTTTTATAAAACTTTAGACAGTTTGGATCATGCAGGGAAGCTGACCTGACGCTCGGACGTTTGTCCAGGTGAGGATTTGACTCTTTGAGCTCATAGTTACCATGATAAGTTTGTTCACGCTGGAACGTCATTTGTGTAGTTCAGAGATGTGTTTGAGGAGCGTGTTGTGACTTCGCTAGAGTCCGGATGTGTTTCGTGGCTATCTCTGGAGCCCGTGTGATCGGGGCTCTGGTCGGCTGTGAAGCGCAGCGGGACGGGCAACGTGCCAAAAGCAGAGCAGGAGAACGCGCACAGCACCGTCCCTCTTTAAGCGTCACAAAAACGACTCACGCTGTTGTATCTGATGGTGAATCATGTGTTCAACGCATTATTACCTGTACAAAAGACACTAAACATCATAACCAGGCAGGTTATCAACTGAAATTACTGATAAAAAATGAAGATCACTACTTCGCGGGTTTCGCCTTTCACGGGTTATTTTTGGAACCGTAACCCCCGCGATAAACGAGGGACCACTGTACATGTAAAGCTTATGCTTTGTCCTTGTAACAGCACTTGTTATGTTATGATCCTTCTTCTGTGTGTTGTGTGGTTTGCAAAGCTAATTGGTGATATTTACTCTGTAATGTATTTACTGTAGCTTTTAAATTTTTTAAATTAAACACTCAATGTACAAAATTAGTTTGATGTATAACAGCTAAGTAAAGAGTTTATTTGAAATAAGTATAAATAATTACAATAAAACAGTCACTGCCACCCAACAGAGCAGGATTTATATCACATTTATGGAGATATCATGATATCAATTTACCGTATATTATTGTGATTACTGTGAGACAAAATATCACGATTTTGCAATTATTCACGATTACGCTTGTTACGACCAATTAGTGGAGACATTTTAATTTTCTTGAATTCTTATTGTGTAGCATATCACCTTTCCTCAAGTTTTTGACCAGTTTTATGAAATTAAACGTCTGAATGTAAAAATGTTTACGGTGGCAGAAACATTTAGAAGCCTTTGCTTTAATAGAGATTTTTAAAACTGAATTTTGCTTCTTAAATGGCAACATTTACTAAGATTGGTTAAAGCAATATTGATATCAGTATTTAACCCTCTGCTGTGGCAAACAAATTAAAGCTGATATTTGGACATTTACATCTATAACAAGGCTAAATCACAAATGTACTTGTCACTGTAGTAAAAATAAATAAAAACAATGTATTTATCTGATATAGAACACATTTTTGCCTTCAGCTGGAACTGATATTTTGCTGTTTCATTAGAATAAACTAAAAAAAGAGTTTTATGTTTCTCAATTATTAATCTTTTGTCTTTGCGATTATATTAAGGCTTGAATAATCACGATTATCGATTAACCTTGTAATCTTGACATCGTTACACATTTATAATGTTGTCTACGCTTGAAGAGACAACCTCGGGGCAAGTGCAAACGGACTGAAATTTGATATATTGCAACTTTGAGCATTTTAACTTGTGCAATGATCCTTTAATGCAGGGCTATTCAACTTTAATTTTCAGAGGGCCAGATTTTATCGAAGACCACGGCTTGGGGGCCGGGCAGTTGCACAATACATCGCAGTGTTTGACGCAAGATTGTACCCAAGACTAGAGTTGTTTCAATAGTGATAATAACGAATGCTGTTTTTATTGCTCTACAGCAGGGCTATTCAATTACGGTATATTTTACAGCCTGCAGAGGTCTATGGTCTATGGGCCGAATGACAAAAGTGCACCAAGAACTTATGTTTAGTAAATTGAAAATAAGTCTAAATTGCTCTGTCCTATAACAGGCTTACACTAGCAGAGATAAATGAAAACTAGAACATGAGCAAATCAGAACAACAGATAAAAGACTAGACTAAACCTAGAGTAAATCCAACTCTATGAATCTAGGTTTACATATTTGCTACTTCAGGGTGAACCTCAATTTGGAACAAGACTAGAGAACAATTTATGAACCAGAACAAAAGTGAACAAAACAAATATCAGTGGAATTTTAGCTCATGAAGTTGATTTGAAAGTACTGCAGGCGACTGAAAACCAGATCTAACCAAGAAATGTTGTCCCAGTCCCTGGCCCACTTTATTATGATGGGTCAGTCTTTCATTCAAAGCATTATGTTGCTGTATCCACCCCTGTTCACTGTAAATCAGATACAGAGTGTTTCCCTGGCTTCTTTACAATGTGGCCCAGTCCATGGCCCATTTTACCAAGGTTGGCCACAGTATACTGCTAACTGCTTCGTGGGCAGGATTTGACCCGCGGGCCGCTATTTGTATATTCCTGCTTTAATGGATGCAATTAGTCTTAAAATACAAAATCCTCTGTGATTTTCTGCATTAAACAGTTAATCTTGTCGCTTACATCTTTTCAAAGATGTTCTAAAACAAGATTCTTCATAGTTTGTCGGTTCACAGACATATTTAAGTTGTTTTGTCAATTCTCCCGAACACATAAAAACATGAACTGCGAAATTAGATTACTAAATTAGTTAAAAAAATCAATTATTTGCGATTAATTGACTCACTTGTTGCGGCTTTACTCAATATACAAAAGAAAAAGTTGTTTGACTAATCGTTAAAAAGAATCACTTTCTTGTCGACTGACCAAATAATCTCTAGCAACGGCCCTAAAAAACTTCTTTTGAAAATAATTTGCAACGCCTTAGTCCGTTTATGATCAATCCCAAAACACATGATATCGATTACATACATGGCAACCACAGTTTACCCCATAACACAATGATTTAATGTGTTTTAAAAATTCAAACATCACAAAGAGATAACGTGAAAAACAGTATTTGTGTAAGTGTTTTATGTAAAGACTTGTTTGGAGCCGGTCTCGTGAGCCACAGCGTGTCTTTGTGCAACAATACAGCTTCTGACTGAGCGAGTTAAAACCCTCCTGATGACCTTTGACCTACATCCAGATTGAGCCCGCGTTTCTGTTGTGTCAAATATGAATAAACAAGGACTTTTTAATACAAGACTCTAACAGAACAAAGCTAATCACAACAAAGTCAACATAAGGATTGGACAAGATAAACAAACTTGCTAAACAATGCTAAAACCAAAGCAGTTTTACATCAGATCAAAAAAGTCGAGTTTAAACGTCTTTTAATCAAGCCAGCTTCAGCTCCTCCACTTTAAAATCTCATGCACCAGAAGAAACTATATCATGTGCTTCCCACGTCAGGAGTTGAGTTAGAGAGAGCTGCATGAAAGAAAGTTACATTGAGAATACTAAAATCTGTCTGTCCTCATATGCTAATGCTACAGAAATGAGTGAATGATATTATTCTTATTGCACATTTACTAGGGCTGTAGTTCTTTAGTCGTTTAGTCGATTAATCGGTCGATGGAGTCTTGGTCGACCAAAATTTTATTAGTTGACTAATTATTTTATTTAGATTATAAGGAATTTGTTTTCAACAGCAATAGATCCATTGGTCTGATCTGCCTTTTTATATAAAGACACAGTTTCCTCTTCATTTTCTGCATAAGCTATAGTTTTTACATGAACTACATAATGTTATTGGTCTTTTTATCAAGGTTTCTTGCAGAGTTGTCACAAAACCAAAATTTCCAACCTATCGAACACTTAGCATCTGAGCTAGTCCGGTAAGATTTAAGCTAGTCCTCCTGTTTATTTTCCTATAGCCGTTAGCATTAGATCGCAAAAAACGCAAGTTATGAAAGATCCAGAGAGTTTCAGCTGTACAAACCTACAGACCACATTTAGCAAAGGTCAGAGCCTTGTTACAAATGATTGTTGATTTACAAACCTTTTAGTTTTTTTATTGTAGATAAAATGTGTGTATAAAACTGCTAACGGCTAGCGAACTTATGCACTTAGCGAACTTTTAAGACTCTAGTGACCACCAAACGTCCGTTTTTACATGTTACTAGTGAGAAAAGCAGACAAATGACATAAATAACACCAAACAAAGTTATAGCTTCACTTCTCTGTGGAGGTGCGTCTGTCACATCGGTGAGTGATGGAGCATTTCCAGCTAAGAATATAGTAGTTTGAGAAGTATAATCTCACATCGCCAAAGTTGTTTATAAAAGCTTCATAAGACACAAATCAGTCCGTTTTGCTCATGGTTTTGCTGGAAACGGTTGTTTATCCATTGTTTTATCCATAAAAGTGACACTTCTGCCATTGTGTTCAATTGATTTGCGTCATCACTTCTACCGGAGGAATATGGTGTCGCACTGTTCATGTTGTAGCAACAGAGCAGAGCTGCTGATTGCACGTCTACTAATTTAATGTCTATGGTTAGACCTACGTATGTCAGTTTTGAAAAAAAAAAAAAACAACCCAAAACAAAACAAAAAAAACAGAACAGAATTGAAGACATTTTTTTAAGTTAACCGATGACTGTTTCTTAGTTTCTGTGTCACTATTTGGTCTTGTCCATTGAATCTTCATTCGTTTGTTAAGTTAACAATCTTAGGAACATTTTTGGCTGTACAAAAATACATTGATTTCATTTGAGCTGGAGTTGCAAAACATCAGCGATTAATTAATTGTGACTAATCGTCCACAAAAGATAATTATCATCTCATTCTGACAGGCTCAGTACAACACAGAAAGTTTTATTTTAACACAATTGAATTATTACATGAAATGTCATTAACAAACGTTCATAAACTGTCTAAGCTTCTGTTTGATTGACAATGTATGTAAAAGTCTCAGCGCACAATGGACTAATAGTTTAATAAAATAAAAATGACTTGATGGCTAAAACGAGCTAAAGTTAAAGCCTTAAATTAACTGAGATGAAACACTAAATCCCTTAAAAAGATTTCAATAATTGAGGACTAAACTAGGATTAAACACGAGGCTGAACTAATCGTGTCTTCTAACAGAGACTCGAGGTCTTTATTAAATAGTAATTCTGGAGAAACAGTAAACGCACTGCAAATATGTATTATCTAGTCTTGTTTAAAACTATAGAGAGATTTTCGGTCGACGTCACTTTCTGCTCTACTGCTCATGCTTTATGAAAGAGCAGCTCTCCGTCTGTTTTAGAGCTGTAGTCGACCAAAGAAATTCTTGGTCGACCGATTAATCAACTAAAAGGGGGCGTGGAAAAGGCTCTGAAACTAAAAGTTGAGTTGTCCAAATTATTGCAGATAGATTCTAAAACTGGTGTTGAAATTACTGTAGATACTAATTTGTACAAATACTGTAAACATTAACAGGACAAACATTCATTCATTCATTTTCTACCGCTTAATCCCGTTAGGGGTCGCGGGTGACTGGAGCCTATCCCAGTGACTTTGGGCCTTAGACGGGAACACACTGGACAGTGGCAAACTTGCCGCAGGGTTAGACAGACAAACATTCACTCTCTCATTCACTCACTAAGGGAAATTTACAGTGATGCCCAATTAACCTAAACATGCATGTCTTTCATTTGAACAAAATCTGATATTTTCTGCAAAAAACCCAAACAAAAGAAAAACACATTTTCTGAAAAGTTTTAAAATAATCTTAAGTTTCAAAACTGGTTTGATTCTAAAATGTTTGATCATAAACTTTTGAAAATGTCAGTCCATTGAATAAAAATCTGACTTTCTTGAAAGGGCGTTCTAATTCTTCTCATTGTGGCATTGAGAATCAAGTTTATTCCTTTGTATCAAAATCAGGTTGGAAATGTTAGTATTGTGTAACTCTACAAGAAACCTTGCTCAAAAAGAATAATAATATTTATGCAGAAAATGATAAGGAAACAGTGTGTTCACATAAAAAAGGCAGTTCAGGCCAATGATTCTAGTTACTATTGAAAACAAATTCCTTATTATCTAAATAAAAGAATTAGTCGACTAATAAAACTTTGGTCGACCGAGACTCCATCGACTGATTAATCGACTAAACGACTGAAGAACTACAGCCCTTGTCTGTTTACATGTGGAAACTTCTTCAAATAAAGCAATGAAATGAAACGAAAGCAGTTTTAATCAGGTATGAACCGATTCGACTGTCTCTCTCCTAAAGCTCAAGACAGCGTTGTTGTTTTTTTTGCAGTTTTTTCACCTGGATGTAACTTTTAAAGGTTGTAGGGTCAAATTTCATTCACAAATGTTGATTTACCAACTTCACTTTTGTTTTGACACAGTGATAAACTCTTGTAGTTCCTGACAACGGAGCTTTTTCGACTTGTTTCTGTTGTTTGTGTCAATGTGGGACGGCTCTTCCTGGAGGCAGGTGAGCGCGCATCGACCGTGTTGATAAACAAAAAGTCCCTCTAGAGGAAAAGCAGCTCTATAATACTTGTTAGGACTACTCAAAAATGTCCTCCTGTCCTGTCTTTAATCTGACCTGCAGCCCCAAATACTTTATTAAATGCACTCATTTAGAGGAACTAAAACCTGATTGACAGTGGTCCATAATAATCAATGAAATAATCATCAACCAATTTAATGATAGAATAATCAATAACTGGTCTTTTCTAGTTTTCAAACATCCATGAGCTGTGGGAACGCCTCAGACTGAACCGAAATTACATGAACATTGTGTAAATGTAATGTTTTTGATGTAAAAACTGAGACGTTTCAAACTGAGTGTTAATACTAAAGATAAGACTTGATTCTCGATCATAATGATGACGCCACAATGATCATTAAAAGGCTTTTACTTTTATACAATAGATGACATTTCAGTACAAAACACAAATACTTTCTTTGTTAAACACTTGGGTTGTAAAGTTTTGATACAGCTCAGGATTAGTCTAAAACTCCTGTTATTGTTATTTAAAGATGATTAGGGACAATTCACAAACATCGATTCAATTCTGCATTTTTTAAGGCTCCTAGTCAGGGGGGTGGGGTTTTTTATTTGAACTACTCACTGTACCACACTTTTGTTCATACAAGACAAAAATGTTAATAAAAAGATTTAAATTATAAACATCGATTCAATTCAGTTTTTGATTTTGCAGCCACGAATTTCGATTTAGTTCAATTTTGTTAGTTTATTCATCCATCTTGCACAAGTTCACTTTGTTTCTTCAAACATCGTGACTAATATTGTATTATTTGTATTATATAAGTACAGAGTGTTTAAGTCAGTGGCGGCAAAACTGATCAATTCTGGCCTTTCAATTCAAACGCTGCATACTTCGAGCGATTTTTGAAGTTTTCGTATGATTTTCCGTCTCGATGCTTTTTTTAAATTAGTATCTAATGTTGTTAGCAGTTTTAGTATTGATTACTGATTTTAAATACTTTTGACAATCCTAAACTCTACAGCTCCAGAACATCCTCAAGCGATGTTACCTCAAATCAAACTTTTACTCAAGTGACTTTTGCATTCCAAACAACTAATCAATTAATCAAATGAACAATCGCCTAATTTATTACCAAAGTAACTGTTAGCTGCAGCCTTAGAATATTTGTCAATTGTCTTTTTAGGGCATTAAATACATAGGTTATTTTAAGGAAACTGTGCTTCTAAAAATATCATTATACGTATCAAGCTGTGGAAGTTCACACTTGTTAGTTATTGTTTCTAGGATAATCACGCACCACAATGGTCAGTTTGGCTGTGATGGAGTCTTTTCTTTTGTCTGATATTATGTTGGCTTATTAAAAGTATTTTTAAGCTATTAACGTTCCTTTCAGGCTCCCTGTGTTTAATAATAGGACTGTAATTAAATTAAACGAAGCCAGGGTCCAGGTCTGCCCCGGGTCGGACCTTCTGCTTTCTTGCCCCGTGTCTCTGCCCCTGCTTCATACCTCTGCCCTCTCCTGTCCCGTGTCTCTGCCCCTCTCCCTCTCCTGCCCCATGTCTCTGCCCCTCTCCCTCTCCTGCCCCATGTCTCTGCCCCTCTCCCTCTCCTGTCCCTGTCCTGCCCCGTGTCTCTGCCCCTCTCCCTCTCCTGCCCCTCTCCTTTCTCTACCCCTCTCATGCCCCGTGTCTCTGCCCTATCCCTCACCTGCCCCTGTCCTGCCCCGTGTCTCTGCCCCTCTCCCTCTCCTGCCCCTCTCCTGTCTCTGCCCCTCTCATGCCCCGTGTCTCTCCCTCTCTTCTTCTCCTGCCCCGTGTCTCTGCCCCTCTCCTGTCCCGTGTCTCTGCCCCTCTCCCTCTCCTGCCCCGTGTCTCCTGCCCCTCTCCCCTCTCCTGCCCCGTGTCTCCTGCCCCTCTCCCTCTCTTGCCCCGTGTCTCTGCCCCTCTCCCTCTCCTGCCCCGTGTCTCTCCCTCTCCTGCCCCTGTCCTGTCACATCTTAAGCCGCCGCTCTGACTCTGACGCTGGCGGTGGGTGGGCCGGGCTCTAAACGGGGGGCTTGGGTCTGCGTAAAGGGGGATGCTGCAGCCTCGTGCGCTCATATCTCACTCCACCCAGCAGCCGTACAATAACACGCGCCGGTGACGTGCGCGCGGGGAAGCACCCAGCAGTATGTGCGCGCCCACGGGAGGGGCCGATAGAAAATGGCGAGTCTGTGCAAAAGGCAGCAATGCACGATAGAGAGGCGCGGCTTTCGGCAGGAACTTGACTCTTGGAGGCACAAACTCATTCACTGTGTAGGTAAGCCCGCTGTGCCGTGTGCGTGTGCGCGTGTGTGGGGGGTCCCCGGAGCTCGCGGGGCGCTCTGGCCGCTCACTTTTGCCTGTTTTTGGTGCGGACTTGTGTAGCTATAGGAATAACGTCCAGTGGTAAAGCTATAGGCGCATACAGCTATAGAGCGGAGCTGTCATGTTTGGTTACGCCCGCCTCCCGCAGGACAGGGGCCGGGAAATTAGGTCTGGACCATCGCCTTGGGACATGTCCCGTTCACTGCCAAGTCCACTGTCCCGGTTGAGTTAAAGATTTAGTTAAAACGAGTGCATTTGTGTGGGCAATGTCAAGCGAGATTCATGGCTGTGTGTGACCAGCGTGCTCAGAGGGGATGGGCTTCTATTATTGTTCCATATATTCTAAAATCATACGCAGCGTTTTTGCACTTTAACACTCACAACATACTTTTCTACGCTCATTTTGCGTCACTTTATTGAACTAATCAGTGCGTTTGTCATTTGAGTCGATGTTATAGTGTGGTGTTATAATGTCCAATCGCGTTATAATGTGTGCATTCGAGTTGGAAACGGCGGCATTAAACATTCTATATTCTCCGAGCGCTGCTTTGTCGTTTGGTGACAGGTGCATCGCTTCTTTGCAGATGCGGGAGACTACATTTTAAGTATCGCGTTGTCGTTATGCGTAAAAGGGTGACGGCCCTAAAACCAAAACTCAAAAACGCCATTGATTTCGTTTCAATGTATGTAACGGGGGGCTAATTTTGGCACACGCGCGCGCTCAAACGCATTCTGTTTTGTGCATTTTTGACTCAAAGGTTGATAACTTTATTGACATCGTGTATTTGCAAAGATTTGGGTTTGGACACACAAAAAGAAAAGCAGGAAGGACCGCGCTGCCATCGCTGTACATTATCCCATAGCTGTTTATTTATTGTAAGCACTGCGCGTCACGTGGTCGCATGGAGCTGCAGCAGGAGCCAATCAGGAGCGCCGCTATAGGCCGGCCCGTGCGCGTGCCAGCGTCCGAGGTGTGTGAGTGTGTGCACGCGCGCGCCTCGGGGTTTAGGTTTTTTCTTTTTTGGTTGAAGCGAAAAAAAAAAAAAAGAAATAGCGAACAAACGCGGGGGGAGGGCGGTAATGTATGGAGCGAGGCGGGAGCGCGCGCGGGATGTGGGTTGAGAGCTCGCGAGCGCGCATTGCTGCATTGAGGGGAAAGGCACCGGGGAGCCACGCGCGAGCCAGCACCAGCAGCAGGTTGTGTGTTTTGGGTGAAGCATCGCGAGGTTTGGGGGCTGACCGGAGCGGAGACTTGTTGAAATCGTTAAACTGTTTAATTAAAAATGATGAATTATACGATTTTAAAAGTTTATCAAATGGTTTTAAACCTCAAATACCGGAAGGAGAGTTTGAAATGATTGTAAAGTCAATTCCACGTAGCCTGAAATCTTTAGCAAAAACTTCAGTCTGTCCCATTTTGTTAGGAAGAATAAATTTACTGGATAAACAATTTAGAAATAGTTTGATTGAATTTTCAAATCCAGTGTGAAATACCTTACAAATATGTATTCACATAAATGATAAAAGAGTGTTTTCTTTAACAGTTTTCATAGATATTACCCGGTAAGGATTAAATTTGTCGCTTTCTTCCAAATGTTCTTTTTGTCATTGAGGCAGTGAAAGCATTGTGTTTGTTGAATGTCCCCAAGTAGATCAACGTTGAAGAAATTGAAAGGAAAAGAAAGAAAGTATAATATCAAAAGTCAAAAATACCCTCTTGGCATAATTTTAAAATGACAGACATAAACATTTATTTAGCCTCTATTGAAAAATCTAAATTATAAAACAAGAAACTAACAAAAACAAGTTCATTGCTTGAAAAAAAATCCATATTATAATTACTTTTGTTATGTTGCACTGTTGTGTATTTTTGTTGAATAATGTAGTACTGCTGACATATACAGTATATAGTTGATTCTACTGTGTAATGTGACTAGTTTCACTTCAGAGCCAAATTAAGCCCAGATAATGGACTTTTACTTTATTTATTATACTTTATTTAAAGATACATTTGTAAACATAGAACTACAGCTGCAAAAACACGTCTAATTAAAGCTAATTTAGCATTTTTTTTGACTAGAGACAAGTTGAATTGTCAGTGCAGTTATTGAAATTCAGACAAGACATCATAATACATCTACAAACGAGCTTAAAAACACTTAATCCGACCAACAATTTAAGACCAAAGACATAAAATAACGGTCACAAATCAGATTAAAAATTATATTATAACCTAAATTATCATTGAAATTGTGACTAGTTTCACTTCAGAACCAAATTATGCCCAGATAATGAACTTTTACTTTATTTGTAATGCTTTATTTTAAGACACACTTGTAAACATAGAACTATCGCCGTTAATTACACTGCAAAAACACGTCTAATTAAAGCTAATTTAGCATTTTTTTTGACTAGAGACAAGTTGAATTGTCAGTGCAGTTATTGAAATTTACTTAGACACCATAATAAATCTTCAAACAAGCTTAAAAACACTTAATCCGACCAACAATTTAAGACTAAAGATGTAAAATTAAACATACAAATCAGATACAAAGATAAAAAGTATAAATTAACACTGGATTTAGCGTGTTTTCTCTGTAGCTTGATCTAAAACGGAAAGAGAATAAAGCGCTAATGCCACAGCTAATAGTGTCACACATTCAGCCGCAGTGTTTTCTTAGAACAAATTCATTTAAGTTAATATATTATATACGTTAGTGCGTGTGTATGGTCAAAATATTTAACTGTGCAACGAGCTAATCACTTCAGCACAATCACTGCAGACTTTTTAAATACACGTGTGATTGTTAGTTATTAGTGGAATTCAATATTTTTCGGACAAAATGTGTGAAGAAAACACAATTCTGTCATTAAGTTGCGATCAGATTTTGCGATATTGACGTGAATGAAAAGCTCGTCAAATTATTGTTTAAGATATTTTGTCTTTTATATAAAGATTTGGCAAAAGAACAAGTCGTTATTTAAAGAACAGAAGCTTTGAAATGTCAAGTTAGTGTGTGTTTTTCTTATTTTAGGTAAAGCAAGATATTATTTTCTTGTTCTATTGGTAAGCTTAGTTTAAAGTCCAGATGACAGATGATCATATTTTTGTAATTTTGACTTTGTTTCAGGGTAAATATTGATCAGTTTTGCAGCAGTTAAGTTGCAAAAAAATGAAGAAATTGACAAATAAAAGTAAAAACTAAAACAGATTTCCTCCACGTGTGTCGTCGAAAAGCAACAAGACTATTTACACACAACTTCCTGGCAGTTTAAACAATCATGTAACACAATTAAAGTGTTACAAAATATTGTCATTTGTCCGATTATTACGTCTGTGTCTTACAATGCGGTTGCTAGGTAACAGTTGTGGATTGACCTCCACATGTGTCATATTTGCTGGACAAAAGACGACTTCAAACCTCATAAAAATGTAATCTAATCTGGGTGAAAACGAGCAGACTGTTGTTGTGAAATCTTAAATATGTTCACTGTGTTTTTTACTGAAATTATCCTCTGACCTGTCATACGCACTTTAAGCAGTCAAAATGTTCTCTAATCTAAAACTTGTGCTGTCAATCATGATCTGTAATTAATTAATCTAGTTTTAATCTCACCTTAAAATTGCTGAGAAAAACACTCAATTTAAATGTTTTTATTTTGATCCAATTTAATTAATTACTTTATTGTTGCAGATGGAAATATTAATATAATGCACAAAAATAATACTTTAGGAAGTGTTTTGTTGTCAAGTTGAACAACCCTTAAGTCACTTTGTAACTCTCAGACGGAAACAATGAAGTTAAAGATTAAAAAAAATAATAATAATAACTTGATTAAAATGTCTGTAATTAATTAATCTCAATTAATGCACTCATTTGACACCCCTAATTAAAAATATTACTTATTCTAGGCTCAAATTATCTTGTTATCTAATTAGTTCATTCATTCATTTTCTACCGCTTAATCCCGTTAGGGGTCGCGGGTGACTGGAGCCTATCCCAGTGACTTTGGGCCTTAGGCGGGGAACACCCTGGACAGTGGCCAACTCGTCGCAGGGTTAGACAGACAATCATTCACTCTCTCATTCACTCATTAAGGGAAATTTACAGTGATGCTCAATTAACCTAAACATACATGTTTTTGGAGGTGGGAGGAAACCGGAGTACCCGGAGAAAACCCACAGTGACACGGGGAGAACATGCAAACTCCACCCAGAGAGATCGTGAGATGTTGATGTGGTCCGACCCGGGAGTCGAACCCACGACCTCCTTATTGGGAAGCCAGAGCTCTAACCACTTGGCTACCGTGCACCCCATCTAATTAGTTTAGTTTATTTATTTGAAGGACAATGTTCAGTTACATTAAAAGATGGCTGCACCAGGTTTAGCACAAAGCTACTTTCCATCTGCAGTCCTCCACATACAAACATTTAACATATGTAAAAATAAAACATTACAGATGAAATTTAATTATACAAAAGTGCAAAATATTCAGTTCAGTTTTCAGTGCATAGAGTAGTTACATTACAGTGCAGTAGAATAGCAGCAATTTAAAATGATGTGCTTAATTAGACATATATCTGTCTGATAAGCACTTTGAATTACTTCATGTACAAATTCACATAAACCTGCTTTGTGTATATGATTAGCACTTTTTTACTTTTATTTTCTACTATCAATTTTTGCGTACGTCCAAAGCAACTGTCACGATATTATATAACATTTGATATATTGCCCAGCTCCAGTGTGTTTTTATAGTAGAGCTGCAACTAACGGTTATTTTTGTAATTAGTTAGTTTAGTTTTTTTAGTTAGTTGGGCAATTATTCTTTCGATTTATTAGTTGTTTAGAAGCAGAAGTCACTTGAATACAAGATTTTTGTCACATTTGAGTTGAATATCGCTTGAGGACATTCTGGAGGTTTTAGGATTGTCAAAAGTATCATAACTCTGATAATAATCAACACTAAAACTGGTGTTAAAATGACAAGCATCAGTACTAAAAAAATAACAATAACAGGGTTTTTAGACTAATGCTGAGCTGTATCAAGACTAGTTTAAAACCAAAATGTTTAACGAAGAAAGTATTTATGGTTTGTACGTAAAAAGAGCATTTTCTTTATTGTAGCATCATAATTATTATCAAGAATCAAGGCAAACTAGTTCAAAAACATACATTTTTACAGTATTTTCATGTATTTTCTGTTCAGTCTGAGGCGTTCCCACAGCTCATGGATGTTTGAAAACCTATAAAAGACTTTGATTTCTAAACTAGATGACAATTATTTCAATAGTTGCGATTATTCCATAAACTTGTTGAATCCCTATATCATAATAATCATAGTCGCAGTAATCAATATTAAGCTTATAATTTCTGGCTAAAACGACTTTAATTGAGAATATTTGACTTTATTTGGAGTAGTTTTGCAGTGCAGTATTTACACTTTCTTCACGTCTCTGCTTGGAAGCTTCCTGTCTGTCTGTTTAACCTGTTTGTGCGTTTGATAAAGTGGGATCGCGCAGGAGGAAGAGGAAACTTGTTGAATCGCTCCGTGTCAGTGTCAGTCTTTTGTCTCGCGTCATTGCCCCTCACTTAACACCTCGGCGTGTAAAGTACCCCCCCTCCCTCCCCCTTCTGTCCAAATCCAGTCATCTTTTGTGGCGCGTTTCATTAGCTTCACTTTAATCCGGTTACGCTCGCTCCATCTCGATGTTACGGCCAGATTATTATGTGTTACTCTTCTTCTTCTTATTCGTCTTCTTCTTTTTCTTCTTCGTCTTCTTCTTCTTCCTCTTCTTCTTCTTCGTCTTCTTCGTCTTCTTCTTCTTCTTCTTCTTCTCTTCTTCTTCTCTTCTTCTTCTTCTTCTTCTTCTTTCTTCTTCTTCTTCTTCTTCTTCTTCTTCTTCTTCTTCTTCTTCTTCTTCTTCTTCTTCTTCTTCTTCTTCTTCTTCTTCTTCTTCTTCTTCTTCTTCTTCTTCTCTTCTTCTTCTTCTTCTTCTTCGTCTTCTCTCTTCTCTCTTGCTTCTTCTTGTTCTTCCTCCTCTTCCTCTTCTTCTCTCTTCTTCTTAGTTTTTCTATTCTTCTTCTTCTCCTTCTTCTTCTTCTTCTTCCTCTTCTTCTTGATTCTTCTTCTTGATTCTTCTTCTTGATTCTTCTTCTTAATTCTTCTTTTTCTTCTTCTTTGTCTTCTTCTTCCTCTTCTTCGTCTTCTTCTTCTTCTTCTTGATTCTTCTTCTTGATTCTTCTTCTTTTTCTTCGTCTTCTTTTTCTTCGTCTTCTCTCTTCTCTCCTGCTTCTTCTTGTTCTTCTTCCTCTTCCTCTTCTTCTCTCTTCTTCCTAGTTTTTCTCTTCTTCTTCCTTTTCTTCTTCTTCTTTTTCTTTGCCTTCTCTCTTCTCTTTTGCTTCTTCCTCTTACTCCTCTTCCTCTTCTTCCTAGTTTTACTCTTCTTCTTCTTTTTCTTCTTCTTCTTCTTCTTCTTCTTCTTCTTCTTCTTCTTCTTACTTCTTCCTTCTTCTTCTTCATCTTCTTCTTTGTCCTCTTCTTCTTTGTCTTCTTCCTTTTCTTCTTCCTTTTCTTCTTCTTCTTCATCTTCGTCGTCTTCTTCCCCTTCTTCTTCTTCCTCTTCCTCCTCCTCTCTCTTCTTCCTACTTCTTCTTCTTCTTCTTCTTCTTCTTCGTCTTCTTCTTCTTCGTCTTCTTCCTTTTCGTCTTCTTCCTTTTCTTCTTCTTCTTCTTCTTCTTCTTCTTCTTTCTTCTTCTTCTTCTTCCCGAGTCGCTGACACACACATCCGCCGCTAACGTTATTACAATCAGATAATAAAGGAAACTCCCCAAACCGAAGCAGTTGCACCTGTCGCTTTTATTGCTCTTGTGCAATTTGGACTTTTGGCTCTGCGTTTGCACATTGATCTCGAGTCGTAACGTTGACACTCGGAGCAGTTTGGGTGAAGATGTTTTTGCTGTGGAGTTAATCAGTTCATCTTAATCAGTTTGTGAAGTAATTCTGGGCTAGTTTGATAAATGGTTGTTGCTCCAAAAAGATGTTTTATTGAATTGAAATTTGAGTTTTGTTGTGAGAAAAAATATTCTGTCATCAAAGCAAAAAGTGTGTTTTCTAGTAATTATTAACTCTTAAATGTGTTTGTGACTAGCATTTGTGTTTCCTGCTCTGAAAACTTGTTGAATTTACTCAATTTCCCATGATGCAATAATGCAAACAATAAACTCATTTAAATTCAGTTACAATTTTAAGTAAAGTTTAATCAAATAAAATGTTTGCATCTAATCTAAATAATTTCTATTGATTATACTTTGTAATGATTAGTAATGTTTAGTTATAAATAATGATTATGTCCAACTACATGAGTGTTGAAATTAATTTATAATAATAATGATGTGCCAGCCTCTCACACTCACACCAGATTCAGACTAGTTTGTAGATGTAAGTGTCTTGCCAAAGGACACAACGACGAGTGTCTGCTCTAAACTGGTGTAATCCCTCATTTATCCAGGAGTGATCCAGAGTAGAAAGTCTTCAAAGTTGTCATCTGGACCGAAGATCAAGACGTTTAGACTCACAGCTGAAAGTCATTTTAAATGTTATTGAAATTTTCAGATTGAAAATGACTTTCGAATGAGAATTGAAATGTCTCGATCTTCGAACACACTGTCCAGATGACAACTTTGAAGCCTTTCTATTATAGTTTCTGCTCTGTTCGCTCGATTGTGGTTCCTGTGGTTCCCCCAGCAGTCTCCCGTCCAAGTACTTCCCAGGCCCAACATGCTTAGCTTCTGAGATCTGACAAGATCAAGCTTGGCAAGCTACACTGCCACCTACTGAACTGGGGTGTTTGCGCTGCTTCCTGAAGCATGTGCAATAGAGGGATTATCTGTAAACGTCACTTTCCACTCTACTGCTCATGTTCACTTGCAGAAAGAGACGCTGTCCGTCTAGTTGGCTGGATGAAACTTCTTTGACTAAAACAACAAAACAAGACAAGATCGTAAAGCTTCTGAAGCTTGAGACAGTTTTTTTCTTGCAGTTTTTTCACTCACCTGAATGTAAAGTAGGGTCGAATTTTATTCACAAATGTTGATTTAGCAGCATAACGTTTGTTTTCTCACAGTGATAAACTCTTGTAGTTAATGGACAACGACGCTGGCTCCACTTGTTGCTATAGCTTGTGTCAATCAGCGGCAGCTCTTTCTGCAAACCGAGTGTGCGCGCATCTCCCGCATTGATAAACAGATGATCCCTGTATAAGTAGATGTTTACATTTACACAATTTTTGGTTTAACTATTAAGCAATTAAAACACACACATTCAAATTTCAGGCAATTGGTGTCATTATTAGTCTAATTTTATGTGTAGATTTTAATAACAATAATAAAAAATATGTATATGCTACCTTTAAAAAGAGCCAGAATTATTGTGTCAATGTACACTACAAAAAAAAGTCTAGTTTGAGCTAAAATACCTGAATTCAGAAGATTTCATTTAATTTTGACTAGTTTGGACCAAATAAGAATCCATTGCAGTCTCTCTAAGCAAAAACATAATTTGTGATAGTATTTTTCATCGTAATCAAGCAGCTCTCAAATTGCCACACAATGTAAATGTTGTACAGGCTTGGCTTCAAACTACTTAAAATCTACTCTAATCTAGTCTTGTTCAACAAAACTCCACAATAACTCTTATTATGACGATGGATTCTTATTATTTCTGTGTCAGATTGAACAGCAGTGACATAGAATAGTTGTATAGAGTTTTTTTAAGCAACATCACTTCATCTTTGTCTGGAAGTAGTCTTGTGGACTCTGATTAATCAAAAGAATAATCGTTCAGATGATTGATTATGAATAACTCTAACTGTGCGTGTGAACTGTAATAACTGTTGTTGTTTGTTTTCTTACTGACCTACATAGATTTGTTTTGTCTTATCTGACTTTTTATTGCAGCAGCTTAATTGTGTCCAGCGTTTCTGATTCTGATGGACACATGTTTGTTTTAATCCACAAGCTGATAATAAACTTATAATTGTGAGTTTTAATTGTCACTTCCGTCAGTCTTTTCGTGACATAATGAGCTGTTCGTTCTTGTTTTTTTTGAGTGTATGTGTGTGTGTTCTATGGCAGTGTCAAGGCTAAAGTCACATGACCGAACGCTGCATGAGATTATTGATCGTTATGGATTATGTGCATTGATTGGATACGTTTGACCTTTGCCAGTTTTAATTTTGGCTTCGTTATATATGACAGCTGAGGGAAACATCCTTGTCTTTCTTTCTTTTTTCTTTTGTCTCTTTCTCTCTCTCTTTCTCTCTTTCTCTCTCTCTCTCTCTCTCTCTCTCTTTCTTATGTATTAGTCAGAAACACCTTGACACTATACTGTAAAAAGTCAATAAGTTAAAATAACTCAAATCTCTGTGTTGATAAAACTTGACAATGATTTAGACCTTTAAGTTAAAGGAGAGAAAGAGAGAGAGAGGGAGAAGAGAGAGATGGGAGAGAGAGAGAGGCGAGAGATAAACTAAGAGAAAGAGAGAGAAGGAGAGAGAGAGAGATTGGAGAAAAGAAGGAAGGAAGAGAGCGACACAGAAGAGAGAAGAGCAAGGGAGAGTGGAGAGATAAAGAGGAGAGAGAGAGACAGAGAGAGACAAGCGAGAAGAAGAGAGACGAGAGAGAGGACAGGAGAGAGGGGGAGAGAAGAAATAAAGAGGAGAGAGAGACAAACAAAGGAAGAGACAGCAGCGAGAGAGACAAGAGAGAAGAAGAAGAGAGAGAGACTTGAGCAAGGGAGAGGAGAGATAAAGACAGACAAGCGAGAAGAAAAGAGGGGGAGAGAGAGAGAAGGACAGGAGAGAGGGAGAGTCAAGAGATAAAGAGGAGAGAGAGACGGGATAGAGACAAAGAAAGAAAGAGACAGCAGAGAGAGAGACGAGAGAGAAGAAGAGAGAAAGAGACTGGAGCAAGGGAGAGAGGAGAGAGAAAGAGGATAGATAAAGAGAGAGAGAGACAAAGAAAGCAAAAACCAGCAAAGAGAGAGAGACAAGACAGAAGAAGAGAGAAAGACTGGAGCGAGGTAGACAGTAAGAGGAGAGAGCGAGATTGGAGAGAAAGGGAGAGAGAGGAAGAGTGGAGAGATAAAGAGGAGAGAGAGGGAAGGACACGAGAGGAGGAGAGCGAGAGAGAGAGTGAGAGACAGGCAAGAGATACAGGAGAGAGAAGGAGAGTGGAGTGATAAAGAGAAGAGAGACACAAGTGAAATAGAGAGAAAGAGGAGACAAAGAGAGAGAGAGAGAGAGAGAGAGAGATAAGAGAGAAAGAGGGAGTAGGGAGAGACAGGAGAGAGAGAAAGAGACAGGCGAGAGAGGAAAGAGAGAGACAGACAGGAGAAGAAGAGAGACAAGA
Organism: Mugilogobius chulae; assembly: GCA_038363315.1. Taxonomy (NCBI): domain Eukaryota; kingdom Metazoa; phylum Chordata; class Actinopteri; order Gobiiformes; family Gobiidae; genus Mugilogobius; species Mugilogobius chulae. Next base: position 33,332,339 of record CM076398.1, read on the forward strand.
AAGAGAGAGATGGAATTGAGAGAGAGACAGGCGAGATTAGAAAGAGAGGGGAGACCAAGACAGAGAACTAAGAGAAAAAGAGACTAAGAGAAAGAGGAGGAAAAAGAGAGTGTGAGGAGGGAATAAAAGAGAGAATAACAGACAACTCACATACATACGTTTAACCTACATAAAACTTTAAAGCAGAAACTGAACTTGCATTTGTAAATTAAGCTGCACATCCAGATTAAAATCACACTCTATTATTTATTTATTTATTTATTTATTTATTTATTCATTTTAAGGCTTTTGATTCTTCATTACATGCATTCGTTTATCTTTCAGATTTAGCTCCGATCAGACCTGGATTTGTAGATTTAAAGGCTCTGAAGTCTGCCTCCTCTCTTCTAATCTGCCTTTTATCTCCTCCTCTCATCTATACATTTTTGGATGCATCCTCTCTCTCTCTCTCTCTCTCTCCCTCCGTCCAGATGTTGCCCATGTCGTTTGCCCTCTCACCTACTTACCAATCCGACCGCTTTATTTATACATATATGTGTGTGTGTGTGTGTGTGTGTGTTGGCCTGGTTTTTCTTTCTCTCTCTCGTCGGCCAATAGGAAACTGAGAAAGCGAGCGGGCATTTTAGTCAGTGTCTTCTTCGGTAATCTGTTTGTGGAGCCGGGCAGAATTAGATCGGACATAAGATCGGCGTAAGGACATTACTGCGAGGAACCGACACGGGCTTTTTACATGACGGGAGGTTTAAGGTTTTTACTGCAGGGCGCCATATGGTCCGACTTAAAGTTAGGAAAAGCGGTGACTGTAGACGCACAAGGAGGTTGACAAAAATCAGACGTTAGTTAATGCAAATGTCTAGAGTTTCTATCAGATTTGTTGTGTTATTTTGAAGTAATTATCTTTTCTCTGATTCCTACAACACTTAATCTCAGGTTTGGAGTCTGTGCGTAGTAAGTTAACGATGATTCAGTTGACATTTATTGGAATAATCGATTATTTTGTTTAGTAACTGTAAAACAAGCAAGCCGCAGTGGTGTCTTGATACTAAAATGTCAAACTTTTGTTATGTACAGTATTTGTCTATATCAACTTTTTTTTTCCTGAAGACACAAAACATACCATAACAAATTGCTTTTATCTGTAGGGAAAAGCCCAACCAGGGACAGGAGTTGAAAATTAGCAGTAGCTATACACTCTATATGTGTCGCATCAGCTGCATGCTTTGCTTGTAACTATGTCTGATTGCATTGTCCCTGTCAAATAAATAAATAAATAAATAATAAAACAAAGCCATTGTTGTTAGTGTCAGAACTTGTGTTTTTTATGAACATTTGAACAGTAAACAGTCACATTTAGTGTCCATATTTAGAGGTACAACCATCAGTTAACGCAAAATAATAATACACATTCAGTCAGGTCTTATTGAACTATTGTTTGTATTATTAACTACAGAGTGTGTAGATCAGTGGCTGATTCTGGCCTTTCGATTCAATCGCTGCAAACTTCAAACTATTTTCCATCCCTACTCAATACCTATTTCAATACCACAGTATCAACTTTAAAAAAAATATCTAATCATAATAGAATTTTCCTTTTTTGTATTCTTTTAATGTATGTTTTTCTTTTGACGTTATTATTAAAATAGTCATATTTCAATGGAGTATTAGTTTTTGATTAACTTGATTCATGATTCACATTAAGACTGGGCTGTTCCATTATCATATTATACAGTTTATATATTTGATATTTCATCTTTTCCAAACAGCTCTCAGCTGTCGTTCTTTCCTCCGCTTGAAGAATCAACCTCAAACTGTGATAAACTAAACTAAATGCTAATGACTAAAAGTACAATTAGTGACAGTTTAGAGCAGGCCTATTCAACTAACCCTAACATAACCTGGGAGCCAAATCGGCCCTACAGAAGTCTGATCCGGCCCCCAAACCATCTTAATATTGTATAATATTAATAATATTCCGTCTTGACTTCTGGTTCAGATTTCTAGAGTAAGTTGTCTTACTAAATAGTTTTTGCGGTTTGGACATTTTTTAGAGCAAACTAATCTATCATCAGCTAACATTAATGAGCAGATCTTACACAGTGGATCTTTTGTCCAAATTTTGTCAAAAGTGCTGACATTTTGTGCAACTGTTTGGCCCAGAGACCGTGGCTGTGTCCTCTGGCCCTCAGGAGACTACGTTAAATAGCCCTGGTTTAGAGGTAAAGACGTGATGTTTGTTCACTGTGAAGTTAGCGTCTCGAGTATGTTTTTAAGAACTTAACCTGATGTTTCTCTGAGATCATAAAGACACAATTCAAAGACTGACGGAGAGCTCACACTTTGATGTGTAAGTGTGTAAAAGAGCAGGTCTTCAGGACAAATCCTCTTACTGTTGCACCGTCTGAGAAGGAAATCTGTGACTGAGCTGCGTCACTAAAGTTTAAAGAAGTATCTATACTTGTTTATCAGTACCAGTTTTACTATTGATTAGTTTTTTTGACAACCCTTCGCCACAGTGACGTCACAGCTTAGACCCGAGGCAAAACAGAAACTCAAAGCCCACGCATTTAAAGTTTGAGGATTATCATCGTTAAAATACTGTTTCGGTGTGAACTGTAAATAGGACATTGGTGTCTAATGTTAGCCTGATCTTACCCAGCCGTGCAAGTGCAGTTTCAGGTTAAAATTATTCTGTTCTATTTAGAACTCTAGCTAAAACTGTACTGTTGTTAATCATTGAATTTAGTAGAAGACCCTTATTTCCCACTTTAGCAAAGCCTTTGACCAGAGCTAACAGATTTTCAGAGCTACAACCCTTGGACACAAAGCACAAAAAGCGACTCTAGTAAATGTTGTGTCGTCTCTGAAGCACTAATGTGAGGTGCATTAGCTTATTTAGCATTAGCTTTAAGACATGAATAAACTCTGGATTACACTCAAATCAATGTAATACCAATATTGTGGTTGACTCCTTCGTGTTGAAATCGTGTTGAAACCCAACACTGCGTGAAGGTTCTGCACCAACACATGAGACGATTTGAAAAGGAAATACAAGTAGTTTGGTTGACCAGCTCATTTGACTAACAAAATTTGACATTTTTGTGAGTCTTAAAGGGCACATGTTATGCAAAACAGACTTTTTTGAGTTTTAATCCTATGCGGACATTGCTTCTCCATCAAAAATACAACTGAAGTTTTATTTTTTAGATGTTTTTGTTTCTCTCTGAGCCTCAGAAAAAACTGTTATGAATGTTTTGTAATGTCAGGTAGATCTTTGTGACTGTTTTAAGTCCATAAACCATCCAAACTTTGTGCATTCCTGCAACTTCATATCAGATTGCTTTGATTGTTTTCCCTGTGTAATTTATCTTTGCTGTCAGTAACTCTAACTCAATTTCTGATGTGGGATACACGTTTTTGGAAAGCTGCATGTGAATGTTGGCAGTCACACCATATTTTTGCATTTTAGCAGATAAAATACAGTTGATTTAGGGTTTAGCTTCATGTTAAAGATCCATTTTCATGAACTGTGTGAACATTAACAGTGGGCGAGAGTGTCCTTGTAGTGTCTCTTTTCAGTCACTAAAGTGTGTAGGGCTGTAGTCGACCAAAGAAATTCTTGGTCGACTAAAAATATGTCCCATCGATTGATTAATCGACTAAAAAGGGGGTGTGGCAAAGGCTCTGAAACTAAAAGTAGAGTTGTCAAAAATATTGCAAATCAAAGCTAAAGCTGGTGTCAAAATTAAATCCTCATTAGAAACACATACAGACATTAAGAGGACAAACATTTGAACAAATACCGATAACATTTATGGGACAAAATTTTGATATTTTTTGTTACCTGGAGGGCGATGACGACGAGGACGACGCCAAAACACAGGGATGCCTGCGTGGTGTTCGTGCATAGCTGTCGTGCTGAAACATGAGTTTATCTTTGCAAAGTTTTCATGCCACGGATCTTGCCGTCTTATTTTCATGGAAGTGTTGCCACACTTTTTAATGTTTGACTATTTTTTATCTCCGGTAAATCCGTGTCTTGTTGCTGTTCCGCCATGTTTGTTTTTATTTGGCTCCTGCACGCTGCACGTGTCTTCTTCTCAGGTAGAGGCAGGTAGCATCTGAAGTTCCTGTGGTGCTATGTCAGACAAAAATTATCCGCTCCATTGAAACAAATGACTCAGTGGTGGTTTATTATTGTAAAATGGAATGAAGCGACTCATCGACCATATCAAATCTGCATCGATTATTTTTTATTGTCGACATCGTGACAGCCCTACAGTGTATTATTTCTATCATTTCAGTCGCAAAAAACTTGGCTTGTTTTGGAACCTATCTGAAGAACAATAAATTGATCACTAAATTAGTTGTTGACTATTTCAGTAATTGATTAAATGCGATAAATCGGTGTACTTGCTGCAGCCTTACCTAATACTCTGACTGTTGTGAATAAATCAAACACATGTTTTTACAGCTTCCCAGTTCATCTCAGAGGAGTCAGTTTTGCGTAATTTAGAACCTTTTAATATCCCGCCTGCCCTCTCTTTGCCTCCTTCTAGTTTAATTTCCCTCATCTGCTGCTCGTCATGCACGTGAACAAAGAGCGGCGAACAATAACAGATAATATGTGTTGAGCCCCTGTAGGAGCAGCAGCAGCAGAAGCAGCAGAGGCAATGTTTAATGATGGTAAAAATCGATGTAAAAAAACAGCGTGATTATGTTAAACGCTGGCTAAGCCCTCTATTATGTCTTTTAAATCCACTGCGCACAAGCCTGGGGGATTGCTCACATTTCACTCTCAAATCACGGCATTTTTTTTTATTTGTGTTCGATGCAAATGAGCAGCTTTGAATGTTGTGTGAAAAGTGGACCATGGTTTTAATCTGTCAACGGATCAAAAGCCAGGCTAAAGCCGAGAGTGACGATGATACAAGGCTAATGGTTCTCAACATGTGGGGTCTTTTCACAGATAATGCAACATTCTATTGTTTAACACAGCTGAAATGAATATTGTTTAAGTGCAGTTTTTGTTGTGATACAATAAGTGAATGGGACTAGTCACTAATAGAAACTAAGAACGGACCGATACGATACGGGAATCAAATATCAGTGCTGGATTAGTCACATATTATCGGTTCAATTCAATATTTCATACCCTGGTTGGATGCAGTAAGACTGATTATTGATTATTTCAAAGATGAAATAGTTCTGCATCATTCTAATCGTCCACTTCACTCTTAAGATGCTGGACTTAGGAATGTACTGATCCGATACTGGGATCGGGTATCGGCTCCATGATATCAGTTCAGCCAATATTCTAGTTTTTAATTGGGCATAATGAGACTCATTCACTAGCTGATGTTGATCCAGAAGTCTCATAATGTTTGATTTTTTATTCATATTAAGTTGTTTAGTTGTGACTTTCATTATAAATAAGCTACACAAACAAAATGATCAAATTTAATATGTTTTGAAAAGAAAAAATAAGGTGTCAGGTATAAGGTTCAGTCCTTACACTAGTATCGGGTTATATCGAGGATCGACAGATACTTAATTCCAAAGTATCGAGATCAGTATCGGAACTGAAAAAGCTGGATCGGTGCATCCCTACTTTTGGTGGTTCCTATAGTCTCTAGAGGCACAATAGGAGGCAGAGCATTTAGTTATCAAGCTCCGTTGTTATGAATCAGTTCCTGCTCATGTCAAAGAGGCTGACACAGTCTCTACATTTAAGATTAGGCTAAAAGCATACCTCTTTGAAATGGTCAGGTCTGTTAGGAACAGAAACTAAACCCACAGTCGGGTTCTTACATAGTGTTTAAAATTGTTTTATTGAATGTATATTGTTTTGTTCATATTTTCTACCATCAAAGTTTGCCAACTATTTTTTTAACTGTGGGAAGTCCTCAGAGATGACTGTTGTTGTGATTTTGGGCTATATGAAAATAAATTGATTTGATTTTCACAAAGTTATTTGCAGGATAAATAACAGCTGCATAGCAAAGTTTGAGCCATTACTCATTGGTAGTAATTGGTAGTTTTGAGTAGATGTTGTAGCCATACTAACTTGTCAAAGCCTGATCCTGTCAGATCTCAGCTAAGCAGGTTGTTCCTGGGCAGTGCTTGGATGGGAGACTCTGGAAGCTCAGGAGTCACAGTGGGACGACACAAGAAACTTCAGTCACAGTGCTAACAATGATCTGGGTTTGTGTGAATGGTTGATGTGTGGTTGGAAGGGCCAATGCCACACTTCCAGAGTCTGCCCCAGGGCATCTGTGGCTACAACAGTTAGTTGACCACAATCGAAAACAGAGTGAAAGAAAAACGCAAAAATGTCAAGAAACGTCTTTGAGTGTCATGAATCTTTGATTAAACTTAAAAATACATTGCCTGACTGATTGATAGAATGTGAACGTAACATATAGTTTAGTCACATAAAATACATTAAACAGCAGTGTTGGGAGTAACTAGTTACTGTAATATATTCCACTTTTCAGTAACTAAGTAGTGTAACTCATTACTCATAAAAATGTTGATAATATATTACAGTTACAATTTGAGTAACTCAGGTTACTTGAATATAAATTAATTGCTTTTATATTCTATTGAAAATGACACTTCAGGACCAAAACACCACTAATATACTGTATGTGGCTTAAAGGTGAATCAAATATTATGAGGAAAACATGTTGTGATGTCACGTTTCCATAAATTAACCAGTAATCAAGTGTAAATGTAACAGGATTAATGTTGTACAATGTCTTAACAACTGTGCAATTACCTCAAAGTAACTCACAGTAGTGTAACCCAGTTACATTTTTGAGACAGTAATATTGTAATACAAATGTATTACATTTTTCTCTCTGTAACTAGTAATATATAATGTATTACAATTTTAAAGTATCTTACCCAACACTGTTAAACAGTATATCATTTTATTGAACGTGTAAACCGAGGGCAAAGAAATCCGAGGTAGTGCGCTGTAGCTTTGTGTATTTGTTGTTAAAACATTCTTGTATTTCTGGTTCTTGTGTTTCAATGTGTAGATAGTGTCTATTTTGCATCATTATTTTATCCAATTTTATCTGTGTGTCATAATTATATATACCCTCACATGACTACATCATGTGATCAGTCCTATTTAAGCACAGCTGGTTGATTTTTTAAAATCGTTTGCACTGAAGAAGGCCTGATTGGATGAAACATGTTGGCGTCCCTTGTTCTGTAATAAAGGACTTTTATTCTGTCAGAGTGCCTTGGTTTGCCCTTGGTGCAATAGGCTACTGTATTTTATGCTTTTTGTACCATCCTTGATGAGCACCTGATTGGTACACTTTTTTTACAACTCTCCATACTTTTTCATGCAGTTATTAACTCGTGCAGTTTGAGCTAAGAAACAATTAACTAATGTTTTTGTATGATCTATTAAATATTTGTTCTGTCCAAGATTGTAAAGTTTGGGTTTTTAGTTCACAACAACCAGCTCAGAGAATGAAATACTTTGTAATTTATTCAATAATTACTGGATATTTCTCCTCAATTTACCCTGTAATTTAAACTTTTTTATTTCAGGTGTTGTGTAGTCACGATCTGCCTGCTTTATGATATTTCTGTTGTTAATGTCGCTCTGTCTCAGTTTAATGGTATTGGAGTAACGTAGCTTGTGTTGCTATAATGCTAAAGCAGGTTTGTATTGGAGTTTTTGTCGTTGATGCTACAGCAGGTTGGTTGCGGCTGGCTGGAGGAGCGCTGGGGGATAATTAGGGCACTCAGTAATCATTTATTCAGAAGGAGACATCTGCATTTGTGACGAGTCCACAGGAGACAATGCATCTATTAACACACTGAGGCGGTGTCTGCTACGTCCATCAATGCAGAGCAACATTTTACTGCCTTTAACTCGCTGCTGCTGCTGCTGCTGCTGCTGCTGCTGCTGCTGCTGCTGCTGCTGCTGCTGCTGGGGCTGGTCTGTTTTAGGCCTTTGTTTGTCTCTCGTTATACATTAGCCTTGGCCCTCGTTTTCATTGCTTTCAGCCAAACGACTTTGTCCAGATTTGAGGCGTTTAGCGACGACCTTCCCCCGCGTTAAAGCAAAACAGTAACATGTAAGATCTTTTAAGACAATTAAAACACTGCAGACGAATAGAGGAAAAAATAGATTTATAGTGAACAATGTGAAACTTCTTTTGCTGTTTATTCATATGTATAAATGTAAGAAAGAAAATGTATTGCAAGATTATCATTGTGTCATGTTTTCATATAGAAATAAGGTCAAAATTGGCAACATTTTAACATTTGACAAAGCCAAGTTTATTCTTATTGTTTAGTTTTCTTGACACATTAGACACGTTTTTACAAATGAAATTTGGATTTGATCTTTCTCCTGCCTCTGCAGCGCTGCTGACAGGAACCAGACAGAGAAGGAGAGAGACTTTTGTACTTTTTACAAAGTTATTGATGACAGAGGCCAAAATATCTCTGTGTGGATCTATTTTAAACTATGGTTAAATGTGAAAAACACTGATCCCGCGATGTCTTCACGTATATTTTATATATTTTTTATGTTTAGGACTAATTATCTCTGTCAATATTGGTCCTGTGATTATGAAATAAAAACTGTGACAGGGTTTAGACAGTTTTCTGTCAGAATAAGTCCGATACAAGTCTGTGTGTGGAGGAGACTTTTTACTACAGCTGCTCAAAAATACAAAACATGACCATTCATAAAGCCTATGTATAAGGAAAATCTCCCTAGTGCTGGGGGAAGTTGATTGTACGTTAAATTTTGCTTAGTCCGAGGTTGTAAAGTTTGATGTTTAGCTGCTAGAGTAGCGGGTGACATTTTTTTGTTTTAAAGGGGCACTATGTAAGAAAAACAAACAAACAAAGTGATGCATTTTGCCTATCTACCATGCTGACATCTAGCGTCAATAATCCACATTCCGGCCCGTAATAAAACATTTCAAATACGTATAAATGTATCACAATTGATGTGGGTTGGTTAACAGTGCTCTCTTAAGTATTCATGTTGTAAAGAATAAATATGATTTAAATGTTTGTGGACTATATGTGATAATTAAAATTCCTCTCAATCTTACACAGTGCCCCTTTAAGTGAGAACAGGCTTGTTATTTTCTACATTTTTAGTTTTGTTCCACTCACCAATCTTTGATCAAGACAGTCAAAATATAGTCAAAGTAAAAGAAATGTTACTCAATTTATACATTTCAAGCTCATGGTTTGATTTAAGATTGTAATTTTGTTTCCGTGTCGTTCACAGCTGAATTTACGCTTTTACTCTCCATTTGAATAAACGCGACATCACTTTTCCACTTTCCTTTATTCAAAAAACCCAGTGCCAATTTGTGTGCGTGTGTGCCCCCTCGAAAGGCCAGGTTTTTACCATCATTACCCTAAACGAGACGATTTGAAGAGCCCATATTTTAGCGACCGAGCTCAGCGTCTTGTCTCTGCCTCCGCTCGGCTTAACGAAGACGCTCGAAAAAGGTTAACGTTATTAGTGCGAGCGCCAATTAAAGGCACACCGCTGGCACGTTTTAGCTGAAAAAGGGCTAAACGCAGAGAGAGAGAGAGGGAGAGAGAGAGAGAAAAGAGAGAGAGGAGAGAGAGAGACAGAGGGAGAGAGAGAGAGGGGGAAGGGGCAGGAGAGAAAGGAGAGAAAGAGAGAGAGGGAGAGAGAGAAAAGAGAGAGAGAGAGAGAGAAAGAATGAGAGAAAGGAAGGAGAGAAAAGGAGAGAAAGAGAGAGAGGGGGAGAGAGAAAGGGAGGAGAGAAAGAAGGAGAAAAAGGAAGGAAGGAGGGAAAGAGAGAGAGAAAAGGAGAGAGAGGAAAAAACTAAAGGGAGGGAGAGATCGAGAAGAGAGAGAGGGAGAAAGAGGAGAGAGAGAGAGGGGGAAGGGGCAGGAGAGAAAGGAGAAAAAGAGAGAGAGGGAGAGAGAGAAAGAGAGAGAGAGAGAGAGAAAGAATGAGAGAAAGGAAGGAGAGAAAAGGAGAGAAAGAGAGAGAGGGGGAGAGAGAAAGGGAGGAGAGAAAGAAGGAGAAAAAGGAAGGAAGGAGGGAAAGAGAGAGAGAAAAGGAGAGAGAGGAAAAAACTAAAGGGAGGGAGAGATCGAGAAGAGAGAGAGGGAGAAAGAGGAGAGAGAGAGAGGGGGAGAGAGAGACAGAGAGAGAGAAGAAAGAGAGGGAGAGAGAGAAGAGGGAGAGAGAGAAAGGAGAGAGATGGAGAGGAGAGGGAGAGAGAGAAACAAGAGAAGAGAGAGGGAAAGAGAGAGAAAGAGAGAGAGAGGGGGAGAGAAAGAGGGAGAGAAAAGGAGAGAGAGAAGGGGGAGAGAAAGAAAGAGAGAGAGGGAGAGGAAAGAAAGGGGAAAGAGAGAGAGAAAGGAGAGAAGAGAGGGAGAGAAAGGACATTAGAGATGAGAGAAGGGTGAGAGTAGAGAGAGAAACAGAGAGAGAGAGGGTTATGAGAGGAGAGTGAGAAAGATAAAGAGAAGGAGAAAAGAGGGGGAAGAAAGAGAGAGATTTAGAGAAGAAGAGCAGACACAGTAAGAGAAAGAGACAGAAAGAGAGAGAGGAGGCAAAGAGACAGAGAGGAAGAAAGATGAGAGAGATACAAAGTGAAAGAGAAAACAATAAAGAGACACAGAAAGAGAGAGAAAGGAGAAATAGAGTTAATGAAGACGGCGAGACAGAAAGAGAGAGAAATGAGGTAAAGAGAGAAGAGAGAATGAGAGAGAGAGAGCGAGAGAGAGAGAGAGAGCAGAGGTGATTGTGGAGCTAGCGTTAGCACAGCGGGGACCAGCGGCTAATGGCTTCGGCTACAGAAAAAAAACGCTGCTTTTAAACTGTAAAAGAAACAGTCTAGACGTTACAGTTGTTTTTCTCATGTAAAGCCGACTGAAAGAGAACTAGGCAAAGGTAAATAGTCAATTAGAAGTTTTTCACCCGAGAAATATAATACATAAGACTGTTGATGTTCTGTTTATAGTGGTTCAACCTTTGCTGGTCCTTGAATGAGACTTGTAATATGTCTCATTTGTTAGATCATTATTTTTGCATGTTAGTGTCAGTATTCTGTTCAGTTTCTCGAATTTTTTCATTAAGTTTCCAGCCCTAATCGACCAGCACATTTGAGTCAGAGTTGGTTGAGAATTTTACAATACAGGCCTATCCATGACAGTTCATATATGACAATTAGGCTTTATTATATTATCATATTGCATTATATTGAATTGTATTGTATTGTGCAGTGTCCTTCTAAGTACCGTACATTTTTGGACAAACTATTTATAATTTGCTGCATTTTTGGTTTTAGTTACATCTTATCCAACTGAAGCCTTTATTTTTCCATAGACTTATTTTTCATTCTGGCCTATATCGCTTCACATTTAAATTTTTTACACAGAGGGCCACTATCAATAATACTATAGTTTCTGGCCTATTGAGCGCACCTGAATATAAGCCGCACCCACTATATTTAAGTAAGAAAAATGATAAAGTACACTTGTTAATAGTAAGTCTATGAGAATCTATCATTTTGCTGCATTGCCTTATAAACCGCATAGTTCAAAGCTCATGAAAAAAGTAGCGGCTTATAATCCAGAAATTACGGTAATCAGAAATCATCCTGCTCCCAGGCCGCATGCTTGACATCCCTGATCTAAGTTGTTCGTTTTGCCGTGACGGTAAAAGTCACTCTGGCCTCTGAAAGTTGTAAAAAGCACTTAGGAAGGGGCTATTTAACATAAGATCTCCAAATCATCTGATCCAGACCACAGCCCATCTTCTAAATATCAGAAAATATACTGTACTGGGCTGGCACAATCCTGGTTCCGTTTAGGATTAAGACTATCCTAAATCTGATTTTGCTTTGATCCAGTCCTTGTTTTTTTTGTTTCTGCGACAATTGTACGAGATCAGTCCTTCATAAAATCTGTCCTTCAAGACTAGAAACTTATAGTGGCTTCATAATTAGGCACAGACAGGACAATGCAAAGTAAATTTTACCCTGATAACATACGTTTTCAATATCTGCACTGATTTTAAGCGAATACATTTAAAAATCTACTTATTTTCGCATCATTTCGGAGCGACACTGTAATGAGAAGTGACTCTGGCATCCTTCTACATACAGAGCGTATACTGTATATCTCCTCCTCTACTCCCTCTTCTCATCTTTCTTTGTCCTTCCCTCTCTCTCTCTCTCTCTTTTATTTCCTTTAGCCGCTCACAGATGGACTTCCCCGGAGACTTCTCTCTCATCTTCTTAATTCTTCTCCCGTCCCCTTTTTCCGAGGCGCTGAAACAAAAGCTCCGTGGCACTTTTATGGCGACGGGGCAAAGAGGGAACTGGAAGTGGCAGAAGTCCAGCCTTTAGCGCCAACAAACCGGCCGTAAATACATGTAAATGACTGAAGCGCGGCCAGCAGCCAGGAGCCGAGAGTCGCTCCTGTGGGGGCCCCGGCGCGCTCTTTGGGGGGTGTGACAAGTGGAGAAATTGCATTGGCACTGAATTATAAAACGCCAGAAGGTGCGAGTGTCTATTTTGCACAATTGGGATGTAAATGTATAATATATGATCCTTATAGGAATTTGTGAGAGGCAGAAGTGAATGAGGCTTTCAGGGCTTTTGTTGGAGGCGCGGTGAATAATTGTCAGCAGCACACGCCCAGTTTGGACTCCAGCAGAAACGATCCAGGCTTTTGTGTTTGTGTGTGTGTGTCGATGGCTAAATAGTAATTTTGACAATCGTAATGAACATAAACAAGACAGTGTAGATGGTAAATAATTAGTTAGTTTCAAGCTTTGTAGCAAAAATAAATGCTACAAAAAGGTATTAAGCAATGAAACTTAAATATGTAATGTAGGGATGGTTGATACTACTACTCTTATCGATACTGCTTATTGATCCTGTCTTTTATTGGTTCTTTAAGCGATTATTTAACTCACAAAAAACAATGTAATAACCCTAACCTTATACCTTAATTCTCTACAAAATTTTAGAATAAGAATTAACTGGATTGAAAAGGCAACATACAATTGGCTCTGTGCACGGAACATCAGTTGGTTTGTTTTTGTTCAAAATAGCTAACTTCTGTACATACAAGCATTTCCTGTTGGCTGTTAGATACAAACATGTCTCTTCTTAAACACACAAGTGTCCTCTGGTGAATTATTCTTCTGATTTGTGATGTTTTTAACGTGTTTTCTGTAACATTCACCACAAACTCACTGTCACTGTCTGATCTTTTGAGTATTTATCGTTTTAAGCTGGTGTTGTGAAAACCTCATAGAACAGAAGTTAGCTATTTTCAAAATAAACAAGCCAACTGATGTTCCGTGCACTGAGCCAGTTTGTTCGAAAGCTGCGCTGTGCTTATTCCACAAGTGATCGCAGATTAGGCGTTATACCACGGCCCATCCGGCGTTCTGTCGATTTATTCACATTAAAAAGTGGATTCTTTGTCCAAATCCGACAAGGTAATAATAGTAACTTATCATATACCATGGCCAAGAACTGCACCTGTAAAAAAGCAGACGAAATTCCTCTAAAATCCACCAAAATGCAGGAAATTACTTCTGTTTTCAGCAAAAGTTTCCGGGGGGAGGAGAACCCAGACCCCCCTTTTAGCCTATATACATATCTCATCTCTACTCTCTAAGCTGTAAATGTAATATAACTAAGATCAGACGTATTTCCTTAAAACATAGATGTCACTGTATTATTACGTTTAAAATGCAGCTAAAATCTTTCAGTCATATATATTTTTTTAAGTCCTAATTACTGTATCTTTATCGTATCGAGTTTCCTCCTGTGTTTGTGTCTCTTTGTTTCTTGCGTTTCTGTTCGTGCTAAAATTACAGGTACATTGTTTTTGCCTCCCGTTAAACACATGTCGTGTCAAAACTCCCGTCGTCTCTCTCACAGTTGTTTCTTTAGTGTTGCAAAGCTCTCGGGAGCTAAATATTATTCACTGCACGGAGAGAATCTCATTACCCGGTGTGAGTTTGGAAGATGTTTTAAGTGTTAAAAACCAGGCAAACAGCTGGCAGCGAACGTGATAAAGTTAGACGACGGCTAATGACACTAATAGTTGATCACAGGCACTAGTGAGGTTAACATGAGGGTAAAAAAAAGTTATTTTGTTTTACATGAAGACAGAAGGGTTTTACGAATGAGTCAACCATTGGACAGCTTTGTAAAGATGATTTGGAGATTTTAGATTGAAGATACTTACTCGATACCAATTTCAATACCTACAGAACCAAGTTTAAAAATATATATTCATATATTTACTTTTTTGGTATTTTTTTTAAATCTATGTTTGTCTTTTTATGTCATTAAAACAGTAGTATTTATTGGAGTATTAGTTTTGAGAGGAGAAGGGGGCGGGGCTTAGCATGTACAGAGAAAGAGTTTGAAGAGTCAGCCTCAAACTGGTGATAAATGAAATTATAATGACTAAAAGTACAATTAGTGACAGTTTGGAGGTAAAGAAATGACGTTTGTTGTCAGATTTTTTACTGCGGGGCGTTCACTGCGAGGTTCGAGTTTCTCTGCGATCAGACTAGAAACATATTTTCACAGACTGACAGAGAGCTGATCACTTCTTTTTTTATTTTTTTATTTCACTTTTATTTAACCAGGAGAGCCGTCTTTGAGATTACAAATCTCTTTTTCAATTGTGTCCTGGCCAAGATGCAGCAAAACATTAAAATAAACTGATATTTCGCAACAAACAAGAACACAAGATTGCACAATAAGTACAACAATATAAAACATTTACAAGATGAAGACTGTCCCTCTAAAACATCTTGTAGCCTTTTATATGTGTTTAATGATACCAGATTGCTTAGACCAACTTCAGTTTGTTGTTCATATATCTATTCTTGTTCGAACAAGTATCGAGTACTGATAACTGTTTCCGTATCCATTTGTATACATTTTTTTTGACAATCCTAGCGTGTGCAGAAAGGAGCTGACGAAAACGAAACGATTTGTTAATGCAGTGATTTATTGCATCTAATTTTTGACACAAAGCATTGGAAGCAAAATAGAACAAAAAAAAAATAATAAGACATCAAGTCCAAACTAGCGCTGGGTAATGTGATAAAAATCGAATCGTGAGCTCACTGTTGTGAAAATCTGCTTTTTTGGTGAAATCGTCAAATCATGATTTCCCATTTCTCTGTTTAATTTATCTGTTTGTTAAAATACAGACGATTATTTCTGATCTACGTCTCTTAGCCTCAGAGTTGCCAAGTTTGTTTCTTTATAACGAATTTGTGCACCTTGTGTTATAATAGTCGTATGAATTTTGAAGGTCTTGTGTTTAGGTCTTTTGTGCTGAATTTTAGCAAAATTCCAGGTTTGATTTACAAAAAATATCTATTTTTGAAAGAAACATGGATTTTATCATATTTTCAAAAGCTGTTATTAGTGTTAGAATGGCCAAAATAGTTTTATCACACAATGCACTAATTAATCGATTATTTGAATAACTTTATTTATGGGCTGAGGTCGCTTGTCTTTGAAAAGCTTCGTCACATTTTTCTCTGAAAATCTGTCAACACTGGTCAGTCTTTGTTCTGCTCTGAGTGAGTGACAGCTGGGTTTAACCAATCACAGTAAAGTAGGAACTTTCAGAAAAAGCAGATGATTGTATTTACCTCAAAGACAATAAGACAATAGTCAGAATTGTGATCAAATCGATCTCGTGATCCGTATTTAGGAAAATCGTGATAATAATTGTAATAGCCCAACCCTAGTCCAAACATACCAGGCAATACAAAAAGACAAAAGTTAGACATTTAAGCACATTAGGCAGTTTATTTGTATAACACAATTTGTACACAAAGTAATTCCAGTCTGTTCTAAAAGGTACACAAGCATATTTTATTGTACATATTGCTTCCAAACAGACATGCACGTTGTAATGCGTTTGCGATTCAATTTGTTAATACAATTTTATGCATGTCAAGGAGAATGCACAAAAGAAATAGTGAGCAGTGAGCAGACAAATGAATAAACCAATTACATGTTTGTACTTGTCTAAACTACAAAATGAAAGGCTTTGATGAAAAAAACACAGACAATTTAAAGGTCTGTGAAGCAAATTATGGGACTTTTATTTAACCCTCCTGTTATGTTCATTTTTCAGGAACATCAATGGTGTTCCGGGTCAATTTGACCCGATGCATTTTTAATTATTCAAATGATATCCAAAACCAAAAAAATACTTACAAGCATTGTTAATATTTTATTACTAAGTCAATTACAAACTTACAATCAATATTTAGAGCAATGCTGTTCCCTACCTGTGACATGTAATGATTGATTCAATTAGGATAGTTCATAAAAAATACATGTTGAATTTTTTTTTTTTTGCCCCCAATCCCAATTCTCTTTAGTACCCCTACACCTACCCCTTAGCCCTACCCTACCCCTTCCCCTACACCTTAAAAACAAGGGCTAAGGGGTAGGACAGCCCTAAGAAATTGGACAGCCCTTGTGTGTATTTTATTTTATTTTTTTTTAAGACAAGCTCACAGACGTGTGATGGTATAATGAAATTATGATAATCATAATAATATAATAAAATGTGGTTAAATATATAGTACAATAGAATAAATAATAAAACATATTATTTGTATTAGCATTATTAATATTATAACAACATATAGCATAATAGAATAGTATGTAGTTGCCTATAATATTCATTTATCAAGTTTCACTATATTACGTATAGACTACTAGGTTATTTTATTATATTGTAGGCCTATATTGTTGTGTATTGTATTTTATAAATAGGCTATATTCATTTTAAGTAGTAAGTAGTATTAAATGTTTTTTTTATTATTATTTATTAGGCTGTTAGGTCTATTATTGGTTCTTTTATTATGCAGACACCTTTGACCTTTTAACTATGGGATTATAATTTATCTTTTTCTGATCTCAGTCCAGCAACACAGTTGGGCAAGTTATTTAAATTAACTTTCTTGCAAGAGGACTTTTGTGTAAAATAAACGTGAACTGTTTCACTTCCATTTGGCTTCATACGTTTCCTCTGGGCGTGGCAGCGTGTGACTGGAGCTCTGGGGCTTGTGACAGATCCTGTCCCGCTCTCCAGCCGCAGAGAGCCGGGGGAGGAGCTGTGAGCCTGGGCAGCTCTGTCCTCCGGGCCGGGTGTGGATTCCCTAACACCGCAGAGAAACAGCGTCTATCACCCCGCGGTGTTGAATCCACCTCGGCCGGGGAGCGTCAGAGGAGTGCAGGCTCACTGCTCCCTCCCCTGCTGAGTGTCCATTGAATATGGGTGGAGTTTTCTCGCGAGAATATAAATGTTTCTCATAAAAAGTCATAACACCTGCACATGTGTGGGTGGAGTTTTCCCGCTAGAATATGAACGGTTCTCATCAATAGACATAACACCTGCATGTGTGTATGTGTATGTGTGTGCGTGTGACTGATGCTGTAGTAGGTGTATGTATGTGTGAGTTTGTGACTGATACTGTGTGTGTGATTGAGGTGAAATATCTCACAGTTACAAAGAAAGAAATAGTCTGACGTTATGACACCATTTTATCTCCAGTTTGACTTCAGATACTACAGTATGCATCTCCAGTTTGACTTCAGATACTACAGTATGCATAGATACTACAGTATCTATGCAATATAAATGTGCAGGGGGTGGTTGCAAATATGTAAGATTAACCATTTTTTCATAAGATGTTTATTATACAAAATAAAGCAAGCAGAAGAAGTTTCATACTGAAAAAATACTTACAAGTATTTTTTCTATCTCTTCAAACTTTGAAACGGGTCAATTTGACCCGTAACATAACAGGAGGGTTAAGTGTGCAGCCCTAAAACAACATTTATATCATTTACATTTTGACATGTCGTGCTGTTTCCTGAACCGTTTCTCCAGCTCGTGTCCTCTCATACCGTATTCCCTCCCCCTCTTCATCCTGTTTTTATCCCAATCTGGTCCTGAAGCTGAAACTGGATCCAAGTTTAACGCCGGGGCTCGAATAACGGCTGATTTTCTGCCGGCCGTGACCTCTCCGGATCAGATAGACTTTATATATATATATATATACACATCTATAGAAGGACTATATACGAGCACAGGAAAGACAAAGGAAGGCATGTGTTTTTCTTTCTTTTTTTTTTTTTTACAGCGCTCACATGACCCACACTTTTATGGTCCTCAAATGCAGCACGGAAATCGCTTAAGAGGAGCCTGGGCTGTAAACAGATAAACACTTATAGGATGGTAGTGAGTGTGTTTTTAAAAAGGCAGATTGAAGTTACGCTTGTTATTAGGGCTGCAACTACAACATTTATGGTTTAATTTGTTAATTCTTAGTGTAATTAGTTCAAAATTTTACAAAACTGAAAGAGATTTATATGTACAGTTTGTCTGGCCTTGGTCAAAATGGATGAATTAGACTGATTTAGATAAGATTTAATTGCTTACAGACTGTCCATTATTTCACTAGTTTCATACGGATTAAAAGAGAATTTGGATTAAAATAGGAAAATGTATTAGCCATTGTGAGTCAGTGTTCTTAACTTGCTGGATGTTGATTTAGGCAGATTTTGCTTTTCTAATAAAATAATCTGACTATGTATAGACTTATTTGTTCTCGATTCAGTTGACATATACAGTAATTTCTTTTTTACTTCATGTTAAAAAGCTTTTTATGGAGATGCATTTTCGTATTTTTGAGCAGATAATGTGTTTTTAATTCATGACATTTTAACTTGATGTTCTTGCGGTAAAACAACTTTTTTAAACATAAAAAAAAACATTTTGCTTATGTCTTGTGTTATTTGGAAGTAATTACTTTTCATCAGATTAGACGGTGTAGTCCCTCATTCATCCAGGAGTGATCCATAGTAGAAGTCTTCAAAGTAGTCATCTGGACAGTGATCCGAAAGTCATTTTCAATCAGATTGAAAATGACTTTCGGATGAGAGTCGAAACGTCTTGATCTTCGGAAATACTGTCCAGATGACTACTTTGAAGACTTCTACTATTTTTCATCAGATTCTTAAAACTTCTCTCAGCATATGACTATACACTTGGAGTTAACGATAATTTGATTATTAAATAGTAGTGTAGTAGGGCTTGAGATTGGTCTCGGACTCAGTCTTGTCTCGGTCCGAATCCAAAGACTGAGGCTTGTCCGGGTTTGTCCTGTTCTCTCAGCGCAGCTCTCACGGCAACAGACTCTACAAACAGGAGCAGTGCAGTTCGTCACTTCATACGTCTCTTGTCCCGTTCTGAATCGCTCAAACGTCTCTTGTCCCGTTCTGAATCACATCGCATTTTGATTTTTCAGCTCTGTTTTGCGCAGAGTTGTGGATTAAATCATGATCTCACAGGGCAGGACCAAAGCAGTAGCACAGTGACTCCGAGTCACCAAACCAGAGTCTTATTATAAATGCCAGGGGTTCCCAAACTTTTTAGCCCGAGGCCCTCAAAATAAACGTGGAACCAACTTGTGACCCCCACAGCAAATATTAATTACTTTTGTAATAATTTTAAGTAACAGAACCATTTAAATTTGGTTTAATTGTGTTTAATTTGATAGTGCATCGCTTTATATGATCCCAAATCCCAAAAAAACTTGATTAAATGTCAAGTCATAATTGTAAAAAAAAACATTTTGAAATCATTTCACCGGCCCCAGATTTTGCTTCGTGACCCCACTGAGATGTGTCAATTTACTTTGCTTGTGCGCGGAAAGGTTGAGAGGGAAAGCCAATCAGAAAAGGGATTGAGTGTGAAAGTGTGACGTTATTGGCTGTTCTGAGTGCAGACTGAGCGGAGTAGAAGAAGGAAGAAGAAAAATCATCAATAAGACAACGCTGGGATCGGCAGAACACTGACATTTAGGACAGGAAACACAGCCTCTGTTATTTATTTAAGAGAAAAGCAGAGGTAGGGATGAGGAATGTATCAGCAGAGAGAGTGACGGACCCCCGGCAGATCACAGCCTGGTTATAAATGTCATTTAGACTTGAATTTCTCTTGGTTTGGCCTTGGTTTTACAGCTGTTTTCTCTGGTTAGCTTAGTAACTAACCAGAGTAATCTTGTATTGTCCTGCAGCTGATACTCCGGTTCTCTGAAAAGCCCTGTTTTCACCTACCACCTATCCCCGCCCACTTGTCTGTATTTCCTTCTCCAAAAGATGTACATTCTTAGTAGTGTTCAAAGTGGTTTTCAAAGAGAAGAAGCCTGTTTTTGTTGCATGTGTAGCTAAATTTTGTGTTTTACAATGAACAGAATGTAAATTATTAACCTTTATATGCTGTTTTGTTTCTGAATACATCGAAAAAAACACATAAGGTTGAGAAAAACTGACAAAATTATTGAAATAAGCCCTTCGCGGATTTGCTGGTTCCATTTAAACAGTGTTTTTTTTTAGCTCCGTTCTTCCTGATCCATTAAGTCTGACCGTTTCCGAGCTGGAGTTTGTGTGAGAAGTTTTCGTGGGGGTGAAATTTGACTCGATAAAACGGTTCTGCGTCGTGTCGTGTCATGTGAGGCGGATTTGAACAGAACTTTCCAAATTTCCACGCCGCGTTTTGAACACTCGAGTTTATTAGGGCCGGGTTTTATTGCTTTTTTGCCGGAGCTTAATGGATTTTTTTGAGTTCACGGCTAAAAGGAACAGAACGCCTCTCAGTCGGATGAAGAGCCGTTTTGTGCCACGTGAAATCGGAAGTTAACTTAAAGATTTCGCCTGGTTCATTTTCAGTGGGATGTTTTGTCTTCACAGATTTGACAAACTTGGCCTCAAAAACAGCTTATAAACTTAAACAACGATTATAGATTCTCATAGACTTTCAATATATGTATTTAAGCCCAATTTTAATGGTTCTCCAACTTGAAATTATTCAAACATATATTTTATTTTGCCGTGGGGAGTGGAGAGTTGGTTCATTTGGTCCAGGTCTGTAATGTTTTGGGAATACAGCAGTGGTTTCTTATCTTTTTTGTCTTGTAGAGTACTTTCATGCTTTCTTATTTTAAATACAGTGAAGTCCAAATGATCCAAGTCATAGTTAAAGAGAAACTAAACGCAGAATCATATTTTTTTCGCTGTCTAATTGTGTATATGGCGTTTCTGGGCCTTTTTTGGACATTTTTGTGCAAACTCGTTCCTTTTGCAGTTATGTGTGGAAAAACTACAACCATGCTGCTGCGATGGTCAAACGCTGTCAGTGCATTTTCAGTTCACGCCGACATCACATCGAGATGACGCGAGAAAGGCCGTTGCGTCATCTCCTATAATATCTCAAACTGAAATAAAACTCCAATAGAGGTTATGCAGGTGACCTCACAGCATTCTAAATGTTCATGCTGAGTGTCAAGGATGCATTAGAGTCAATGGAGAGAAAGGACATTTTCTCTTGTAAGAGTTCAATAAACAGCTAAAACAGAAAAAATAAACTACAGTTTGATAACAAATTCAACCCACCACAAGTCTACTGAGCACTGGGTTTGTAACTGACATGTAAAAAGAGAAAATCAAGTCAACAGTTGTAGCAAAGCAGATAAACTTTAGCTTCTCACATTTATCAGACATTAAAATTACACACAATTAAACTTATGACCTTTTTCTTCTTAAAAAATAAGTTTTTGAGTCCATTTGTTGCAGTCAAAATGTCCTAAATCATCAACTGTTTTTAGCAGACAAACTTGCAGCTAACAAGCCGTTGCCACGACAACAAAGAAATACATTGAAGAAATGCCACTCATTCTAAAGTTGCTAAGCATTTTTGGAATAAAATTAAGTCACCTGCATAACCTCTATAATATCTAAACATCGCCACTAAGGCAAGCTGGAAAGCGATCGCCTGCTGCAAAATGACACCGTCAATCATTTAGTTCTGCTTGATAAACGTGAGGTGTGAGGTGTGCCGGTTCGATCCTTGTTTTGGCGTTTTCAATTTTAGAAATATACTCACATGTTCACATCATAAGCTGCTTAGGCTAAAGCAAAGGCTTCATGCATATGGGTGGTTTCCTCCGGACACTCCGGTTTCGCACCAACCAATAACATGCAGGTTAGGGAACACTTGAGGAAGGTGGGCAGAAGTTTCGGCGAATCGCTTCTGCCGAGCTGCCCCAGGGCTGCTGTTGTTTTCTGACCGAGTGGGGAGGAGGGCTGCTTTATAGATATGTAAATGTGCTATATAAATAAATAAATCATTCATCCATGTATGCGAATTTAATAAAAAAGAATCTTGACGTGCAAGTAAAAAAAATCGCTCGACTTAAGTTTTTGCTGTGATCAAGATCACATTTTTAGTAACACAGTCTGTTTTTTCAAGTAAAAGCAGCAAATTTACACATGTCATTTATGCTCAACTGAAGCCATGAAACTTATTTTTTGAGCTCATGCATGTTTGGAAACCTAAACAGACCAGTTAACAACTGTTCGATTACCAAACTAGTTAACAACGAATTGATTAACTTGTTGGAACTCTATATACCAGGCCTATTCAACTTAAGGCCTGGGTGCCAAATCGGGCACTCAAAAATTTTGATCCGGCCCTGAATTCACTTTTTAATATTACAAAAATATATTTTTTCTTGTTTGTAGATTTAGCTCTAGGTTATTACACTGGAAAAAGTGGTCAGCTTAACTTATTGTGTCAGTAATGAGTTTGAACTCTGCAATAGTTATCTTGATTTTATTTTAGTAAATATATCTGAAAATAGGACGATCTAGTGTGTTTTTCTTGTTTCAATTCAGTTGCATTCTTGTTACTCATTTCCAGCGAGAAAACAGTTAAAATATGTTCAAATAAAGACAAACATGACTTAATTTAGGCATTTGTACACTCATAAACATTTTAAGATTGTCACATTTTACAGTGTGCAGTCCTGATTAAATTTTAATTCTGCTTTAGACCTTGGTTAGTTCTGGTTTAGATCTGGTTTAATGTTGAGACACTGCAGGTTCAGATTTGGTTATGTGGTTTATTGCTGATTTGGACATTTTGTAAAGCAATAAAAAAAAACGCCGATTCTTCCAGTTAAAATCTGTCATAACTTGTGATTTTTCCCCACATTTTCTCTCCGCTCGTCAAACCCCTCGTACATTCCCAGCTCCATTCACATTTACACACCCGTCGCTGATGAAATTGTCCGATAAAAGCACTTTGTAAAGGGCCGAGGCGTCACATGATCCCTGGTATTTGTTTACAATGGGAGGATTGACCAAAACAGGCTCAAAAACATGCGGCGGGTCACGGCTCTCATATGATCTGAATTTGACGTTTTTCATGCTCCGTTTTTTCTTTGAGAACTGCAGCAAAATAAAGTCTTAAATCACAGTTTGACCTCGAGGGACTGAGAGGGAAGAGAAAGGAAGTTAATGTGTTTAATATTCTATAAGAGGCATTCGCTTCCAGTGAAAGTTTTTGAAGAGAAGACGTCTTTAGTGGCTTCTTTGTCAGAATCAGAAGCGTTTTATAACTTGAGGTCAGAAAGAAATGCTTCACTTCGATTGAAATTAGGATAAAACTTACTTATTTTATTGGCAGATCTTATAAAAATGACAAATATGTCTTCATTAATGTACTTTTTTTTAGTATTGTAGCTTCACAGTATTATCTAAAATTCAATGTATTAGAGCAGGGACATTCAATACAGCCCCTTGTCATGTCCTAGCCTAATTCTGGTTCATTATTTTGATGGTTTTTGTTCTATTTTTAGTGATGATGAAATATCGGTACCAATCCATGAAATATCTCTTTATCAGGTGTTACCCTCATGATATCATTTGCATTTATTTGGACGTAATACTAGGGTTGCACTGATCCCGTTTTTGTGGTTGCGATACTGAATTTGATAATTGAGTTAGGGTAACATTACGGTTGTAACCCCTCCTCACTCAGTGATAGTAAGCCGCCCTGGGGCAGCTCATCAGAGGCGATTTGCCTAAACACATGGTGCCTCAACCTCCGACCTAAACAGCGTTCCCTAACCTGCATATTATTGGTTGATGGGGAAACTAGAGAAAACCACTCAGACACATTTTCTGGGCAATATATTTTCTCTGTCAATAACTGTAATTCTGCATACAGCCTGGACTCCTACACATTTACTCTTTCTTCCTCCTCATACAAAGTCCAAAAATCCATCTCAATCCTAAACATAATCTCCAAAAAAATCTAAAACAAACTACGTCTGTATCTGTTGGATGGTTTGTAGTGCACAGGCTCAGATAGAGGTCAGATGCTAATCGCGGCTCGAGGCGAAACGCTGCTTTTAAATTCATAAAACAACAGAGTGATTAAATATAAATGCTGGTTAAACTTTTAAGAAGGCCCCCGGTTTGTTTCCATATTTGATCGGGAGGAGTTTTGGCCCCCACAGGCTGCCGTAGGTCATGTGTGTGTGTGCAGGTTTGTGATTGGAGGAGCCGTAGTCACTGCCCTGAGATGTGTTTGGACAAGTAAAGAGGAAAGACTCAGTGCACTCGGAGAGATCAGGGGATTTAACCTTCGACCTCGTGACTGATACAGGCTAACCACTCTGCCACAGTGACACACAGACGACCTACAAACTCCACTCACAGAACAGAATAGGAGTCGCAGGAATACTGAACTATTCAACTATTTTTTTTATCGAGAGTCAGGTTTTTGATCTCTGGGGCAAAGATGGACGAGGCAGTATTTTTAAATACAAAATGGAGACGCACAAAAAATCTCAAACATTGAATCTGTTTTAACCAACACAGTCTCAGAAGAAAACGTAGATATACAACGAATACAACGTTGTATATCTACATTTTCTTCAGAGACGGGGCTGCTTTACTGTGTGAAGCACATGTATCTGTGTAAATGTGCAATATAATTTTATTTTTTTTATTTGACAGGGACAGTACAAATAAACATTGCGAAAGTAGCCCATGTCCATGTACATACGGCTTCTAGCCATTGGCTGATTTACAGCCCCTGTACCTTAGGCTTTTAAGGTTAGTATTTACAAATAGTTAGTCAGTTAGTGAGTTAAACTCCAAAGACAAGGAGTTCCATAAATGTGAAGCTTTCACTGAGAACGCTGACTGACCCAGAGCTGTGAGGCACCTTTTTACTCTACAGTTTCCACTGGTCCTATACCTCGAGTTCCAACACCTTCATTATCATATTTTTGTATCAGGCTACATATTACATGAGAAGCGAGGGCATTAAGACAAATTGATTTTTAAAAAGGAGAAATTGATAAAATGTTCAAACGTCATATTTTTATATTTTTGGATAATATGGCAGTGATGCCATTTCATTGGTTTTTGATCAAATACTTTTAGTGACTGTTTATACAGCGACACTAAAGGCTTTAGGACAGATTGTGAGGCTTGACCCCAGACACTCACATAAATTATTCATTCATTAAAATTCAACATATCCAGCTCTACCGCCAAATCAAATTTAGTTTTTTCCCCAGAGTTTATTGTAAAAGCAGTGATTTGTGAAATTTTGTTTACATGTGTTTATGTATACGTCAATGTATATGTACACATATTCATTCCTAAACACAGAATAGCACGACTCTCAAACATGACTTAAAAGATAACCCTTAGCTTTAGCTTGGGACTTACGATAAAGTGGAATAATGCTATAATTTTAGTCTTCTGTGAATCTTCCATGTTTGTAATTTTCCAAACTTTCTCTAAAGCTTCCAGAGCGGCTCATTGAACTTTGATTGACAATGAAGAACTAAATCTTCAAATGTTTTGTTCTATGTGTATTTTAAATTAGCAGATGTTTACACTGGATATTTAATAATTTCTTAAAATATTGGTGGCCAGAAGTGGAGGTCATCTCTGTCTTTCTCAACAACGCTAAAGTTAGAGTGAAAAAAACTGAGCCATCAAAATCATTTAAGACAGCAAAAAAGGCCTACTTCTGCAGTGTGATGTTAAAATCCGATTGCTTTTAGTCTCTCTCTCTGTAACCAGCAGATATTAGCCAAATCCCTGACCCTTTGCAGTCATAAAATCAATATTAACATTACCAAGACGCCATTATAACCCCGCCCCCAATAACACAAACGAAAAGACTGACTTTTATTTGAACAGGACAACCGCAGAGCATTTTTTGTTGTAACTCAGTCTCTATGCAAAACGCGGCGGTAATGGATTTGTGCTGCAGGATTTTGACTCTGACATTGTTCTGGCTGAAGGACAAAAGGCAAAAGGGGGCTGGACCTGGTTGAATTTGTTTTTTTTTTTGGTTTTTTTGGATGTGTCCCTCCTCCGCTCGGTGACGCATTCGTCTTTTGAATTGCAAATGGTCGTGTACATTGTTTCCATGTCATTTGTTGTGCAAAGTCCTCCGGGTTGTACCTCGGCTCTATTGTTCTGAGCCGGAGCCATCTGTACGCGACACTGCTGCTGCTGAGGAACTACATTACCCAGAGTGCACCTGTGGGCCGAGCACAGAGAGAAGAGCAGACACTTAATGATGCAGGGGAATTTTGAAGTGTTTGGGAATTTTATCAGTATTGGTTTATGTCATTGAGACTGATTAGATGTTTTTTACAGAATTGTTATGGCAGCATTTATTTATTTAATTATTTATTATTGTTTAGGCCAGACCTGGGCAAACTGCGGCCCGAGGGAAAAATGCGACCCGCGACCTGTTTCATTCAGGTCCCTGTCATGTTTTTGACAAACAGAAATGCTTCACGAAGTTTAAGAGACAAAAACTTGGGCTTCAACAATAAACTTGTAACATTTTGAGATCATATTCACAGTGTTATGAGAATAAAGTAAAAATTACATTTCCTGGATCGGCACTGATATCCGATCCCAGTATCGGACATCGGAAATTTAGCTGGATCAGGTAACGGCTCCATGATAAAGTTTCAGCCGATGTCCAAGTTGTGCCTTTAATTGGAGATAATGAGACTTATTTACTGACTGATGTTGATCCAGAACATCTCATAATGTTTGACATTTTATTCAGATATTTTTTTTTAGTTTGATGTGCACTACAAATAACAGTTACATAACACAATATGGTCACATTTCTAATGTTTTGAAAAACAACAGATACAGTAGTATCCGTTGATATCGGGTACCGGTATCGGGCTCTGGATTGATGCATCCCTAGTCAAAACCATAAAAAGCTATTTTTCAATAATAAATTTGAAGTTTTACGAGATTAAAATTGTAAATTGGTTCATGGAACATTGTTATGAATTTAAAAATCTATTCATCCAAGTCCAAGTCCTGATAATATAAAGTTGTTGTTGTTGTTTGTTGTTTTTTTTCTCGTAAAATTACCATAATAAACGTGTAACATTTTGAGGTTAAGCTATAAATTTAAGAAAATAAAGTTGAAGCTTTAAAAAGTTATGAATTTACTAGAAAAAAAAACTCATTAATACAAAAAAGTATTATTCTAAGTGTTTGGAAATGTTATCAGTGTATCCATTTATGAACCGTTAAGAACGTATAAAACTAATTATTTCTGTTTACTAAAACATTTCTGCAGTGCATTTTTCCTCCCTCCCTGCCTTTCTTTTTTCCCTCCTTCCTTCCTTCTTTATCCTTCCTTCCTTCCTTCCTTCCTTTCTTCCTTCGGTGTAAATTTTATCTGTAACAAGCAGAATATTTCCAGTTACTCATCTTTGCTGTTTGGAAATGTCACGACAATCTTGAACACTTTAGGTTTTAATCACAAGTAAATGTAGACACGTGGGCGGGGATAGGTGGTAGGTGAAAACAGGACTTTTCTGAGCACTTGAGCATCAGCTGCAGGACAATACAAGATCACTCAAACATACAGAAATCAATTTAAATACAACTTTGAGTAAACTAATGATGAGAGAACACTGTTATAACATGGCAACAATATATAACTTCACTTTTTCTATTCATATTATCATCTTTGTAAACCTACACCATTAAACTCCTTCTTCACCTGCAGCTACAGTCACATTTCAAAACTTTCTCCCCTCCTTTCCGCGTCTTATCTGAAATCTGAACCTCGTCTCGCTTCAGGAGCTAAAAAAGCCGAGCGTCTTTAGGTTAAACGTGGATGAAATCTCGGTCTTAAATCTGCGCCGGCACAAAGCCCGTCTGTATTTGAGCTCGCAGGAATTCGGTTTGACTGCAGAAGGTGTGTCTTTGGTAAACACTGGACCAGGTGGAGACAGGTTTTCTGCACAATGAGGACAGTCAAAAATAGACACGCTGTTTTTGGGTTGAACAGTTTTTGCAGCATATCTCCTTAACAAAACTGGTCATGTAGTGTTGTTTATTGTGTAACAGAGACTTGTATGCAGGGGTGTCGGACTGGGGGGGGGGTAAATGGTAGTTTCCCCGGGGCCCAGGGCAGGAAAGGGCCATCAAAAGCAGGTCATTTTTGCTTGTGATAAGAGAGCTCCATCACTTCTATAAAACATAGCAAATGGACTTTAGCAAAAGAAAATGGCTGAATTCGAAGGAATAATAATTTGTAAAAATATTAACTAATATAATAGATAGAAATTAAAATGTCATGTGCAAGTGTTTGTCGGTTTCAGTCAAGAAAGAGTCCAGATTTGACTTAAAATGAGTCAATTCAGTCATTTCAATAAATATGCATTTTCACCGGGTTTAGTGTTGAACATTGTCACAACTTCTCTATCCATCAACATTATAATGTGTTGGAAATGTCACAGTTTTTATTTTATTATTATTTTTTTTTGGGCATAATTTAGACAAGCTTGTAGCCTAAAACAAGTTATCTAAAATGTAAAATTGTATTTTGTAAATAATGTTTTGTTCTCTAGTCGGTTATGGTAATGGTTTTGTTCTCTAGTCGGTTATGGTAATAAAAATCTTGAAAACTAGCATTATAAAGCTTTTAATTTGATCTACTGAAGCTCTAAAAACCCTAAAAGCAACACTAATTATGATTAGAATGTAAATCAATATGCTTTATATGAATATTCTAGATAAAAAAAACAACAGATGAATAGAAAAATAACAAGGGTGGACCAAATAATTAAAACACAAGATTATATATTTGGGGCCCATCCACAAAGTTTGTACCTGGGGCTCTTAATTTGGTGCTACGGCCCTACTTGTATGGGAAGAATGTATTAATTATTATGAGATTTTGGATCAAGACTAGCCTGTACATAGTAAATCAAAGTATTATTATGTCCAATTAAAGGTGGGGTAAGTGATTTTCATACTTTAAATCTGACAACTTTCTCTCATAAATCCTTCTACACATTGTTAATATCAATATGTATTAAGTTTAGGTTGCAATTTTGACCTAAAACCCTCTTTTTTTTCTCTTTTAAAGTGAAACTGGAGAGGACCGTCCAAGCTCAACCAATCAGGACGCTGCATTCTGCTTTTTATTAGAACTAAAATCCTTTATTGTACAATTCAGAGAGTTTTTTTTTCACAAAGTGCAGCATTTATTCTATACTTTTTGGTGGAAAACACTAATTTTACTCATTTACAACTAAAAAAGTTATGTGATGTTGTTTCGAAATTGTCTTTGCATTGTGACGCTTTTTACTACATTTCTTCAAAGTTTCAGTTTTACATCTCAAATTACTTCCTGTAATATTCAATATTTTTTTGTAAATTTCTTCATAAACTTGAACTTAGTCACTCTGAGGGTCGTTTCACACCAACACAACTCCCAGTCGCTGTTGATAGGAGGAGCGACCGTCTGTTCTGGTCTCTTTGAGGCGCATCGAAGTAAAAAATCATTCACACAAACACGATCCAAACAGCCAACAGTCGGCGAACAAATGCCGAGTGAGCATGCGCGTGATGTACCGCTTGATAAAAACGTCAACACATAAGTTGCGTGCGAGTAGTTGTCAAACTTTTTGGCGATAGATTTCTATCTTACCTCACGGATTAGGCTCAACTTCTATTTCCCGCTACAGTCCAGCCTTACTACAGCTGGTACTCCTCCATCTTTGTTTTCCTCGGACCAAATAGTAGTCTTTCTTCTTCGTGCTTACGTCCCGTTTGAACTCGGCAAATAACAACAATCCATGCTTGGGTAAGCGTCTATAAGCGTAATTTTCGGGTTTCCGCACTATTTTCTTGCGCACTGATTCGCTGGCCACAGGCCAATCAAACAGCCGCTTCTGCGGCAACTAGCAACCGCTGGCGATGCCGACTCTACCTGCAAGTCTTCAAAACCTCGCCTCCGCGACGTGCTCCGCGCTCCTCTGACCCCCCGACAACACTATTCACAGCAAACACATGTGGGCCGCCTGTCGGCACAAGTTGTCAAACCGGTTCAGACGGCGACCCTCGGCTTGGTGTGAAAGACCCTTAGCACTGATAAATAAACAAACTTTACTTATTAGATGAAAACAATGTGTGTTAGGAGGATTTTACTTAATTCTCTTTTATGTAAGAAAACTGACATTAAACTATACATAATTATCGATCCACACGAGGATAAAAATCTATTATTTTACTATACTGCTCAGCCAAAGCCCAAGGACAACAAAACTAATAACGCACACAGGATGATTGAGACCTAAAGATCAAACCGCCGCGCATCTGTTTACCATGGCAACTGCTATAAAACCAGCTAAACGAGGAGGAAAAAAAAACAACGATGCAATTCCAACAGCAAGCTTTTAACAATCTCTTTATCCGCACCTCTGTCTCTTTCGCTTTTCACCTCTCGAGCGCAGACCTCTTTTGATTCCTCCTCCTGTTCTCTCTCTTAAACCCGAGGCTAGACTCAGGCCCCGGTCCTTCGCTTTGACTTCGAGTGTCTCTTCAATATATACATTCTCTTTTCTTTTTTTTCTTCTTCATTTGAGCAAAGAGGCTGCGCACTCCTACACGCTCAGACGCAGACGGGGGCGTGCGGGCAGTCTGAAATTTTCTGACAGCCGAGCTCAAACCTGTCACTTATGGAATCGTATTTTTACAACGGTTAATTATTCCACGTTTATGTATATATATATTTTTTCATATGTACGTTTAGGTTTGATTGCTGCTGTTAACGTGTGACAGTCGACAATAGGTTCGTTGTTTGAAAAGAAAGTTGTTGTCAGGTGTTATTCATGAAAATTCAAAAGCGATCCCATTTGAGAAACAATTAAAAATGTTTATATAATAGACTTTTGCCTCTGTTATACTAGAGCAGGGCTGTTTAACTTTGTGCCAAATATTCACTGGACTAGATTTGTTTTTATATGGATAATAACTACAGCTGCAGTCTGTTTTTATTGCTCTCCAAAATCTCCAACTCTGAATCTGGAGAATCTCTTCATTAAACCAGGACCAAATGAGGTCTAAAGTAGGACTAAACCAGGACTGAAACAGGACCAAATCAAGTCTAAAGTATACACTGCAAAAAGTTTGATAAAAACACCTGATAAAATGTGTTTCTTGGCCTGATTTTCTTTTGTAGATCAGATATTTTGGCAGAAATGTACTGAAAAGAGCTTTGTATGTTGTCACGGCAACAGTGCAGGCTTTAGCTAGCTTGGTTGCTAACAGCAACCAAGCTAGATTTAGGACATTTTCACAGTTGCACATCAAATAATTTATTCATCAAACTGGCTAAAAACATCTTATTTATGCAGAGAAAGGTCTTGAGTTGAACTGTGTGTGATCTTAAAGTCTGTGTCAGTGAGAAACGTGAGAGAAACAGAAGTGTTCCTGTTGTTTTTCTGCTTTTCTACCACTGTTTACTTGGTTACAAACTCAGTATTCAGCAGTAGGTGTGTTTGTTTATATTTATTATCAGTCTGTAGCTGATCTTTCCTATTTTATTAGTGTTTTTAACTATAACAGGAGAAACTGTAATTTGTCTCCTTTGACTCTCATTTGTTTGTGCCACTCACTGCTGATATTTAGAATACTGTGATGACTTCTGCTTGACTTCTTTTGTAATTGTACAGGGTTTTATCTAAGTCTGAGTAAAATGAGGGGCCTTCTTTAACGCAGTTGGTTCTCAAAGTGTGGGTCACAACATGATTTTCAAGATGTATTCAAGGTATTGGAAACCCAGAAAGCATTAAGTAAGCTAGCAACATAGTTAACAACTGTAAAACATGTAAAATTAAATAGAGCAGGGTGCAAAAAATGTATATTGTATTTTCTTGGTGCCAGATCATGATTTTATCAGGATTCTTGTAGACTGTCCTGCTTGCCTTTGAGGTAAATACAATTATCTGCTTTTTCAGAAAGTTCCTTTTTTTACTTTAAGTGGCTAAATCCAGGTGTCAAAGGTCAATATTTATTCATTTATAATTCATTGACATACACGTTTGCATGGCATTAGAATTACACGAGGACATCTGAATTTGGCGAATTACAGGATTTAATATTTGGGGGAAAACTACAGACATTTTTACAGACGTCTGTAATAATTACACTTTACATAAGGTTCTCAGGTAAATAATAAGACAGAAGTGTTAGAAAATGAACCTCAAAACAAATATGTGTTACTTATAATGAGTTACTTAGAACATTGCGTGTCTCTGCAAAACAAGTTTCCAACAATGTCTAACATTAATAGTTACTTTTAGACATGAAAATGTGTTAATAATCCAAGTGGCAACCCTAAGGCCAATAAGAGAAGTAGGTTGGAAAAAAATGTCTGTATTTGAAATGACAAAAGCATTAAACAGATAATTTCTTTGCCCAGACCTAAAATAAAATATATGTTTACATTTTTAAGGTGGTACAGACCCAGTTTTTAAGGCGGTACAGACCCAGTTTTTAAGGCGGTACAGACCCAGTTTTTAAGGCGGTACAGACCCAGTTTTTAAGGTGGTACAGACCCAGTTTTTAAGGCGGTACAGAGACCCAGTTTTTAAGGCGGTACAGAGACCCAGTTTTTAAGGCGGTACAGACCCAGTTTTTAAGGCGGTACAGACCCAGTTTTTAAGGCGGTACAGACCCAGTTTTTAAGGCGGTACAGACCCAGTTTTTAAGGCGGTACAGACCCAGTTTTTAAGGCGGTACAGACCCAGCGCTGTGCCTTTAACGTCGTGAGCGTGAGTGTTTTGGACAGGCCCAGCTGTGCGTGCGTCTCCTGGAGTTAGCCTGGAGCTCTCGCTGAACTGAAGGTCACTGTTTTGCGTGGCCCATGGGACAAATGTCAACTGTATTTTTATCACCCGCTCCGGCCCCGCCCCCTGCACACATTCTGATGCTCCTCCGCTGCATTTTCACTTCCTGCTTCATCCCCTAAGTGAGGTGTTGTCCTGCTGAAATGAATTACCCGAAATAATCCACAAGTTATAAATACTTTTGCTTATACTTTACAAAGCCATTTTTGGTTGACTAAAGACTAGCTCTAAATGCAAAAAACAACTTTTCTTGTGCAAAGATAATAGGAAACTGTATTTATGTTTGAAAAGCCAGATTAACTCATCGTGTCATGGTTTTGATCCATGTAAATCCTTAAATTCAGAGGATTTGATGACTGTATCTATGGATTTCTCTGCAGCTGTCAGTGGATGGTTGCTACTAGCGACCTTATAATATTGTCAAGGTTTTTGTAGTTGTAGCATTTCATTGCAAAATTTTGTGACAAACAAATCAGCACAATTCTGTATCAGAATCACCTCACCTTCACTCAAAAACTGGCACAAAATTAGGGTTCCCATAGTGAGCCGTTATATACAGTATTTGTTTGCAATTTATTTTAATAAGCATGACCAGTACTAGTGTTTTAGCCATATTTGTCTTCATAACCAGGGTTCCCTTTAACTAAAATATTATTTTTCATTGTTTTATCCAACCAATATATTGGTCTTGGTCAGACTACCAAAATTCATCAGAAAGCAGGAATGATCATAATTTCGGGTCAAATTTTCCTGGGGGAGGATACCCAGACCCCCCCACTTTTTGGTCTGTTACACATAAGGATCTTTCCAAACAATCTCAAAATGTTAATGTAGATGTCGAGATTACCTAAATTCCTCTTTGGGAATGTCTTGGAACAGAAGTGTTTTTGGGATATGAGTGGGAAATACCTGAAAATACAGTACTTTTACTTTTTACTCTTACAGTCAAAATTTGAACATAATCATACATTAAAGGCCATATTCACAATGTGGTTTCTAGGTAACAATTGTGGAATTTTCTCAATATAGTATGTCATATTTATTGAACAAAAGACAATTATAAACCTCATCTAAACAGTGAAACAAGCAAAATGTTTAGTGCAATCTTAAACATAACTTCACTGTGTTGACTGAAAAATGTCACCTGTCATCTCACTTTATGTAGATATTTGCATAATATAAAAGTTTCAAAACGTGTGTACTTCTTCCACCACCGATCCCGCGATAATTTGTCCGTGTAATTACAGCGGCAGCAGCAGCAGATCCGGCGTTTGTGAGCGGAGTTATAGTGATATGAGTAAAGAGCTGAGGTGAGCAGAGCAAGAACGCAGCCTCAGCACAAACCCAGAGGTAACACAAACCCCGCTGTCCTCCACCACCACCGCCGCCCCTCCTCCACCTCCTCCACCTCCAGCGCCTTATCACCGCAAAAACGGACACTTCTTAGTTCAAAGGTCACGCCTGAATTACCACTCAAAACTTTGATTCAGTTTGACCCGTGTTGAAAATATATAAACACAAAACAGCCTAAGCTTTGACTTTGTTTGGCGTGATAGTTCTTGTGTTAAATATTTATCACAATTTATGAAGAAGTTGAAAGATATAGTTAGTTATTTGAGCTGTAAATGTGGTTGCTAGGTAACAGCTGTGAAATTAGCGCCGCGTATGTTGCATTTACTGGACAAAATACAGTCATAAACCTCATCAAAACAGACAATTGGATGAAAATAAGCAAAATGTTTAGTGGAATCTTAAATATAATCATGTTCACTATGTTTTGGCTGAAAAATGTGGTCTAATGTTGCCGTTTTAGTTGAATAAATATGAAATACTTTAGGTGCTATACCCAATATTTGCTTCCTTTTTTGCATTAGTCCATGTTTTGCTCACTTGTTTTCATTCTGAGCCTACAAATTATTCACCACATTATGTTTTAGGCAGCTTTTAGAAGCATTTTGGTATGCTAACAGCACTTAGCCACAATGCTAGCAATAACAATAAGATAATTTCTTGAATTTTAAAGAGCAAAAGGGACTTAATTAGATGCAGATGGGATAATTTTTACTAATTTTGGGACTGATGTTACTGACGTTTTTTGTTTGTTTGATAATTTTGCCTCTAATATTAAGGTTAAAGACGTTTCTGAGGAATTAAATTAGCTTAAGATGGTCTAAATATAAAAAATTGAAATGTATAAAATGCCAGAACAATACAAGATTACTCAAACATGGCATGAATCAATATAGATACAACTAATGATGAGAGAATTGGGGCTGGGCGATATGAAAAAAAAAAAATAATAATAATAATATCGTCTTTTACTTTCTTAACTGTCTTTTGCAGTTGGGGTGAACAAAACACAGAAAAGAACACAAAGATTTGTTGTCATTGCCAGAAAGTACAACAAATACATTTTGGAGTGAGCCTCCAGGGCCGCCGCCACTCGCTCTTCTGAACACAGCAAAAAGCATACATACAAAAACACAACAACATATAACAGTGCACGTGGTCATGTGATGGAATTTTTTTGTGAAGAGTAGGTCGGGGAAAGGAAGGAGAAAAGAGGCGGCAGACATGGACAAGGGGAGGCAGAGAAAATCATCTACTTTTCTACAAAAACGTTTAATTTCACTGTGATTGGCTATATGCGGCTGTTAATCACTTTTAGCAAAACAAAGGCTGACCAATAAGAGAAGTAGGTTAAAAAAAAACTGTTTAAAAGGTGCATTAAATGTAGAAAATTTGTGTTTGAACAACAAATTATTGACACGTTCTGCTGATCGATTAGTCGACTAAAAAGGAGGCATTTCAAAAGCTCTCAAACTATAAAAATTCATTTTTAAATTGTGTGTATCTGACCCAAATTTCTGTTAAAAAGATTGCTAACACTTTGGAACAACTTTTAAGTATTGTAGTTTTATATAACTAGGCAAACTAGTTCAGTAATTGCCCAATTTTCAACAAAATCACTTATTTTTGTTGCTCTTTTAATCACGATATTGCTCAGCCTGAGAGAGAACACTGCAAAAACATGACCAAGACGTCCTAAAAGTAGATTTTACGTAACACGCAGCAGTTCATCAGGTTCAGACGACGTGTTTTTCAGCGGCTAACACGCTTGGTTAATAGCTAACATTGTCCATATTTGGAAAACTAAAGCTTCTCTTATGCTCTGCTCCTTTATCTTTCTGCCTTTGACACTCCAGTCGTCAGATCCTCAAACGCACGGACACAGTGGTCGCATTGATTGATGATTTTGTTCCAGATTAGTCACGGACACGGTTTTTCTGTGCAAGAGTTCCACCCGAGGGGACGCAAATTTGAGTCACATTGAGAAAGACGGAGACAAACAGACAAGTCCCCAAAACTCAAATCTAACATCCAGTCCACATTAAGAATAACACTCAAGAATTCAATATACTAGTCTAGTAATAAGATCTAGCGTATCTAATTAGTTGCATGACATTTCCGACAGCTTCCATGATTATGATGGGCTAGCTTAGTGTTAGTGTAAGCTCAGTACTTGTAGCTGTTTTCTCTCGAATAATAATAAATCCTGGTTGATTGAGGAGTACATGTGGATGTCAATGACAACATGTTGAAGACTTGAACTTTAACAGCCATATTAAGTCAATAACATCAGCAGCTTTTTACCATCTAAAAAACATTGCCAACACGGACCAGAGTCAGGACTAAACGTGGACCAGAGTCAGGACTAAGCGTGGACCAGAGTCAGGACTAAATACGGACCAGAGTCAGGACTAAACGTGGACCAGAGTCAGGACTAAGCGTGGACCAGAGTCAGGACTAAATACGGACCAGAGTCAGGACTAAACGTGGACCAGAGTCAGGACTAAACGTGGACCAGAGTCAGGACTAAATACGGACCAGAGTCAGGACTAAACGCGGACCAGAATCAGGACTAAATGTGGACCAGAGTCGGGACTAAACGTGGACCAGAGTCAGGACTAAACGTGGACCAGAGTCAGGACTAAACGTGGACCACAGTCAAGACTAAACGTGGACCAGAGTCAGGACTAAACGTGGACCAGAGTCTGGACTAAACGTGGACCAGAGTCAGGACTAAATACGGACCAGAGTCAGGACTAAACGTGGACCAGAGTCAGGACTAACGTGGACCAGAGTCAGGACTAAATGTGGACCAGAGTCTGGACTAAACGTGGACCAGAGTCTGGACTAAACGTGGACCACAGTCAAGACTAAACGTGGACCACAGTCAAGACTAAACACGGACCAGAGTCAGGACTAAAAGTGAACCAGAGTCAGGACTAAACGTGGACCAGAGTCAGGACTAAACGCGGACCAGAGTCAGGACTAAACGTGGACCAGAGTCAGGACTAAACGCAGACCAGAGTCAGGACTAAACGTGGACCAGAGTCTGGACTAAACCCGGACCAGAGTCAGGACTAAACGCGGACCAGAGTCAGGACTAAACAATGACCAGAGTCAGGACTAAACGTGGACCAGAGTCAGGACTAAATACGGACCAGAGTCAGGACTAAACGGGACCAGAGTCAGGACTAAACGTGGACCAGAGTCAGGACTAAACGTGGACCAGAGTCAGGACTAAACGTGGACCAGAGTCAAGACTAAACACGGACCAGAGTCAGGACTAAACGTGGACCAGAGTCTGGACTAAACGTGGACCACAGTCAAGACTAAACGTGGACCAGAGTCTGGACTAAACGTGGACCAGAGTCAGGACTAAACGTGGACCAGAGTCAGGACTAAACGTGGACCAGAGTCAGAACTAAACGTGGACCAGAGCCAGGACTAAACGGACCAGAGTCAAATTACTTCCTGTTATTTTCAACTTTTATCAGTCAGTTCCTTCATATTTTCCAACTTAACTACTGTAAAAATTTAATTAATATTTACCACAAGGACTATCACAACAAACTAAGTCAAAAATTAGAAAAATGTCATAATCTGGTTTGAACGCACGCTTGATTAAATGTACTTTTGTTAACAGTGGAAGGACTCAGTAGTTACAGAAACAGTAACACGATCCATGCTTAGGACGCTGCTGCTGCATCAAGTCGTCTTTATTGAGTTTGTGGGACCCGATCGCTCTCATTGATCCGATCATCTCTTCCGTGGAACTGAACGTGGAAGTAAAACCGTTGGAAAGCCGTTGTGCTTTTGTCTCTCTGCGTTTTGGCTCGGGTTTAATGACTGACAGAGTTTTTGTGTTTTCGTCGAGGTGTGTCCCTGTTTTATCAGCGGCTCTTTGGACTCGTCGGACTTTGGACCCGGGGACGGTTTTGGGCAGGTCTAGAAAAAATAATAAAAGACTTCAAGGGTTTCTCGGGTCGTAAACATGAAC
Source organism: Mugilogobius chulae (assembly GCA_038363315.1). NCBI lineage: Eukaryota > Metazoa > Chordata > Actinopteri > Gobiiformes > Gobiidae > Mugilogobius > Mugilogobius chulae. The sequence continues at coordinate 33,370,799 of CM076398.1, forward strand.
TTTAACAGCGTGTAAAAAAAAAAAAATGTGACCACGAGTTGACTTTTCTGCTCGGAACAAAACACGCCCTCGAGTGTCTTTGTGAGAGGAATAATGGAACTTCCTCTGAGACAGATTTGGGTGTTACACAAGTCATTTCACTCAACATCAGAAAATATTTTGTTTTGTCTGTGTTTGAGTGAAAAGAATGAACCTGTAGAGCCAAAACTACAACTCAGAAAGATTAACTAAGGCATGACAACTTACTGTAGTATGATTTTCCAATTTTCATTTTATTTGGTGGATTACGGTCTTTTGTAAATATAAATTATAGTTAACACCAATCAGTTATTGGTTGTGAACGAATTTAATTTAATTTGATATGTTTTAGGGCTGCAACTAAAGATTATTTAAGCAGTTTACGTTGCAAAAAGTCAGTCAATTTGAGATTTATTTTATTGTATTGTAATTTGTGATAAGGGACATTAGTGTTCTGCAATATGATAATACATATAGTGGAGATGATAGAAAAGTCGTGTCATTTCCAGTTTCTTTTTATCCTTTATTTAATGTATAACCAAGTGAAATACAAAAACAAACAAGGAGCGGGAAAGGCAGAGTGAAACCTGTCTTGAACATGTGAATATACATATATAGTAATGTTTTGCGATAATGTCAGATGTGTCTCAGTGGTGGATAAACTGGGGCTTCTGTTTAATAATAAATATACTGTATGTGTAAAACACTTATATTACAATCAATAACATGCGTACCTATTATATTTATTTATGCTTACACACTTTTATTGCAATTACCACTACTCATTTCAATTGAAAGCTTAGGTTTTCTCTCACGCTCGATCAGTTGAATTTTAGTCCAATGACGGTCTGGTTTTAGCATTTTGTATTGAAGGTGCCAAAAGTGTCCTAGTCTGTGCATTAAAAGAAGCAAGGTTTCTGGTGGTTTATACTGTTTCTAACCTAATTTAATCAATTATTACAGCATATATGTTCTGTGTGTGGTATTAAACATGCTTTGTCACACATGTTACAATTTAACTTCAACAAAACCATAGGTAAAGTAGCCTTGCCTGGAGAATCCAGCCTCACCACTGCACCAGCGGATGAGTCTGGTCGCCCCCCGAGTCAACTAGATTTCTAGGGCGGAACAAAGCTCACCTAACAGACAGCGGAGGGAACCAATCAGAGAAGAGCATAAAGACTTCTACTGCCGTAAGCTGTTGGGATTTCTCTCGCGCTGTCATCTGCCGGTAAGGGCGGTCCCCTTACCGGCTCGAGCCGACTGCACTGCCTTGACCATCTTGAACACGACTATTGACGCGATGTCTTTTTGGGAATTTAAAACGGCCTTTACCGGTGAATGGAACAAACTCTCGGTTTTCCGGTGCGCCATGTTGTTTATCCTTCCGCCGCGCTGCCTAGATCCATGCGCGCTGCGCACAGCAGGGACGTTGTTAGCAAAAACCACGTGACTGAAATAAACTATTTTCATTGCACGGTACGATCTGGATTTCGAGGGAAACGCCCTTGGAGGGGAGGGCGACCAGACTGATATTTTCTCTGTGTAAAAATACAGAGAAATGTCCTTCTGGATCCCAGGCAAAAAGTAGCCAGTGCCGAATTTTGCGTAAAAAAGCTATTACATTCAAAACCATATATATATATTATTATTATATTAGTTTACTTGATGTGTAAATTAGCATATTGTTTTAAAATTGGGATTTACTTTGAGTTTACAGTCTTTACACAATTGGAAAATACTGTATTTTTGTAAGCTTGTTGTTTTCATCCAATTATAAACATAGAAATTATGACTAAAAAGTTTCTTATTTATGACAGCTCAAAATAAAGTTGAAGACAAATGTCAGCAATGAAATACTTGTCAACTTCTCTGAGAATAACTCAATATAATACATTTTTTTCTATATTGCCCAGCACTTTCTGACATTAGAGGAGATTTGAAGCAGCAAATAAACAAAAACCAGGCAAAAAGAGGCCAATACAAAGGAAAATAGTGCATGCTTTGGCGAGTGGAGCAGATATTTGGAAAGAAGTCATAAATTTAAAATCCGTGTCTAAAGTTTATCACATTCTCTTCTCGCACATTTAGACCCCAAATCTCCCCAAAATACTTCAACGCTTTCATTAGATAAATTGTCCGTGCATAAATGTCACACTTATTTGGCGAAAGGAAATGAAATGAATTTGCGATGGCGTGGTTTTAATCGGCTTTTGAATTTTTCCAGATGATTTGAAACAGTTTTAGGAAATGTTCTGGTTTTGGGTGTGGAAGATTCAGTGTGATTCAAATAAAAAGAAGCCATTCACAATATCACATTTATCAGTTTTGACAGCGTTGTGGGTTGTTTTTATCGCCAGTGTTGGGATAAGTATTGAAAAGATAACTTACAGATGCACTGATCCCACATTTTTAGCCCAAATTTTGCCACTGTGGATTCAAGTATCTGTAGTTTATTGCTCAAAAAACAACTTATTATGAGACGTTCTGGGTCACATCAGCCTTAAATAGTCACATTCAGTGCATTTACATGATCAGGGAAATCAGACGGCTGCATTATGTTGATTTACTTGGTTAATATTGTTTTTTATTACTTAGTGTTTGTAGTATAGTCTGTAAAATGCCACACTGGTCTTTCTAGGACATGTAGAGCTGTGTTAAACATTTAAAACTGTATTAATCATGTCGTTAAATGTGAGGTTATGTGAGCTACTTTGTGCAGGTTGCTTTATTGTTCTGAAAATCTTAACTTTATTGTTGAAATGTGGTGGACAGAGGCTGTGAGCTGCTCAGTTCCATTAGTCCAGCTGTGGACTCATTGTCTGTTTGCATGACTTCTGAAATCAGGCTGATAATAATACATTTTATTTATGTAGCGCTTTTCTAGACACTCAAAGACGCTTTACAGACAAAGGCAGTTAAACAAAGGTACAGTACTTAAAAAACAGTTAGTTATTCAAACATTAATCAAACATTAAAGCAGATTTAAACAGTTGGGTCTTGAGATTTTTCTTATAAGTGGTGAGGTCGGTGCAGTCTCTGTCCCAGAGGGTAGGTCAGTGATGAAGAACGTTCTGTTGCCCCAGGTTTGGAGCTTTAGCTGGAGGAGCAGGTGCAGTTGGAGGTGAAAACTGAAGTGAGAGAACAGATGACACAGGTCCAAGTGGATCAGATGAAACTTCTGTTGTTTCAGTCGGTGATAAGGCCATCCCTACGGTGGCCCTGAAGGGCAAAACACAATCGCAAAAGCAAAAACACAAACGCAAATTCAAAAATTCAAACTCAAAAACGAAAACACAAACGCAAATTCAAAAACACAAACGCAAAAGTCAAAACACAAACGCAAAAGTCAAAACACAAACGCAATTTTGGACGTCCAAGATTGGACAGCTGAAGGTTTAGACCAAGGGTGTCAAACTCAGGCCCGGGGGCTAAATTCGGCCCTCAAGAGGATATCATGTGACCCCTGAGCATGATTTCAGATTATTATTGATAGTGGCTCCTTATATTGCTGAGATGTGACTATTAAAGTAATATGCACTGGAATGTAGCAAAAAGCATACAATCTGTCCAAAGTGTTATTGCAATGAAATTATGTACAACATTTGCATTTGTGTTTTGACTTTTGCGTTTGTGTTTTTTAATTTGCGTTTGTGTTTTGACTTTTGCGTTTGTGTTTCCACTTTTGCGTTTGTGTTTTGACTTTTGCGTTTGTGTTTTGACTTTTGCGTTTGTGTTTTTTAATTTGCGTTTGTGTTTTGACTTTTGCGTTTGTGTTTTGACTTTTGCGTTTGTGTTTTCGAATATGCGTTTGTGTTTTGCCCTTCAGGGCCACCGTACCATCCCCTCAAAATATTTCTCTAGAAAATCTTCTGCTGCAGTAGAAGTAAAAGTTGTGTAGCTTTTCAGTTGTCATAGCTTCATGTCCCAAACATGATATCGACTGAACTGATGTCATGGAACTGATACTCAATCCAGAAAAAAATTAATATTTGATCCCAGTATCAGGTCAGTGCATAACTGAAAGTAACTTAGTTACATTACTTTGAGATTGCATGGTGTAAAATACTGTTTTCAGCGATCAAATATAGGATTTTATGTTTTGTTATTGGCATTTAAACAGAGGTAAAGATCAAATGAGTTGTTTAAACAGGCTCTAATTAAGTAAAATTAACATTATTAATGATTCTGGGCTCTGTTCCAGCTGCTGATCTGTTTCTCTTTTTATCTGACACAATAAAACATCTTTGTAGTTGTTTTACTTGAATGTAACTCAGTATTTTGTTAGCATAGCTTTAATTTAATAACAAATATTGTCTTCTCACATTAATGCAGTACATCACAGAATTACTTGTAATAAAGTAACTAAGTATTTTAATTACACCCAACACTTAATAACTGATCCAAAAAGTTCTCTAGGAAGTTGTCATTCTTATCTTTTGTTCTTTAGGCATAATGTTTTCAGTCTATACCGTATGTCTGCAGATCTTATCAATGGCTCTATATCACATACATTTGACTCATATTACAGCTCCTTGTGTATGTTTAGTGTATGTTTAGTGTGCGTTTAGTGTGTGTTGTGTGCAAACAAAAGCTCATTTTCACTCAGTCGTATCCGAGTCGTGTTTATGAACGTACATGCTCCATATGTCCAGTCACGTGTCCAACGGCTGCTTTTTTACGACTCCAAAATGGCTCCTTATCTGTGACTGTGACTGTGTGTTAGCGTTAGCATGCTAAAGAGTGTGTGTGTTAGCGTTAGCATGCTAAAGATTTTGTGTGTGTTAGCGTTAGCATGCAGGTACGGCCCTCTTGAACTCTTTTGTTGTGAAGGAAACCTCACGCTCGGCTGCTCCTCGGTCACAGGCACAAAAATAGAGCAGGAAGTGAACCGGCTCAGAGGAAACTGGTTTTAGGAACTTTGAGAGAGCAGACAAAGCTCATTTTAACCATTTTTATTATTTGAGTCAGTTTGCTCTCTCAGTGTGTGGGCTTTCATGTGGAAACAACACAACTACAAACATCCTACAATACATATTCCTTTATGAGGTCGTCAATATTACAGTTTAAAGTAGCTCCTACACATCAAGCTTGACAAATTTAGACAGAACTAAATCTTTTAAAGTTTTTACTGAGATGTTTGTTAATATTACAGTAATTTTAACACTGATTTATTAAAATTTTAAGTCTAAAAAAATGCACAAAGTTAAAATTTTTCTGCAAAATTTCAGTCAAAATCATTTTTTTCACGAATTAAGCAAGATATTCAAATGCTCTTTCCTAAAAGCTTTGGATATGTCAACAAATGAATTATTAAGTTAAACCTTGGCGGACCTTTTTTCTTTATTATTGCAATTTTTAAAAAATGCCATGTTTCTGTATCACAACTTGACACAATGAAAAACTTTTTTTAAAATTACATTTATGTGAGTAAACAATGACAGAATTTACACTGATATCTTTACTGTAAATTTACACCTTTTCCTGTTCAGCTGCAGTGTCTCGTCTTAAGGGAAGACATATGTTGAGCAATAGTTTGAATTTTGTTCATTGTAAAACACTAAATTAATGTGAAAAAGGATTAGAAAAACTGTTGTCTAGTCACATCTAGCAATGCATGATCTGATTCTTCGGCTTTAACTATCTGCTGATATCTGCTGTATCGGCACTAGAGCAAGCAATATGGCCTAGAAATTAGCTTCTGAAATTAGATAGTTAGTAAATGGTAAATTTTGGCTATTTTCCAGGTTTATCCGCAAAAATACCTATACTAATGACAAAATATAGACCTATAGAGGGTCGACGTCACTCTCCGCCCTACTGTGCGTGCGTTAAGCAGAAAGAGCTCATCTCCATTTGTTTACATGGGGAAACTTGTTCCAATTAAACAACAAAACAGGACGACAGCTGCTTTCATCAGGTCTGAATCGGTCTGAAAGACGTCTGACTCCTGAAGCTTGAAACAGCGTTTTTCTCGCTGTTTTTCTCACTTACCTGAATGTAACTTCTAATTAGGGTCGTAGGATCAAATTTCATCCATAAATGTTAACTTAGCAGCATAGCTTTTGTTTTCGCAAAGTGATAGACTCTTGACGTTGGCTGACAACGGAGCTTTTTTGTCTTGTTTCCACTGTTGTGTCTATGTGCGGAGGCTCTTTCTACAGGCGGGGTGCGCGCGCATTGCCCGTGTTGATAAACAAAAAATCCCTCTAAAGCGTATTTTCATGTCATATAGGTCTTTATTAATGATGAAAAATATTGTTAAAAATGTCCTGGCACAATCTTATGTCTTGGCACAATCTTAAATTATGCTATTGCCCAGCTCTAATCGGCGTGACTAGGAATGCACTGATATCGGTGCATTCCTAGTCACTTCCTGGTAAAAATTGCAGAAATGATAAGCCCCGTCTCTTCATTGTAAAATGTAACAAACAACAGCTTTAACAGTTTTAGGTGACCATTTTGAACCTTACATGTTTTACACATTCTGATTTTATTGAGTAATCACAAGTGAATACAGACAAGTGGGCGGGGATAGGTGGTAGGTGAAAACAGGTATTTTCTGAGCCTTCGATCATCAGCTGCAGGACGAGACAAGATTACTCAAACATGCATGAACCAACCCAAACACAACTTTCAGTAAACTAACAATGACAGTGACAGTTCTCCTTTAATAAACCAGATTTCTTCTCTTATCGTGCCGGGTCTTTGGTGTTCTCTTCGTCCTCGTCTTGGACCCGCTCCAGCCCGGCGTACACACACACTCGGCCCTTTCTCCTCCCGTCGTGTCTCAGATCTCTAAGTGTTGGTCTTATAGCGTTGCCGTGGCGACTAAACGGTGCTAGTTTCACATATCTATACGTTCCTTACAGTGCGCCTCTATTATATTATACAGTCCTCTCTCTGTGTGTTGTCTCTGTATGTGTGAACCAGACCTTGTGGTTAATTAAAAAAGACACTTCAGCAACAAAAGAAAAAAAGAAAAAAAAAAAAATCGCCAACATTTGAGTGATTTTCAAGTATACGAAGCGTCAACTGTGTGTGTGTTTAACTCTGAGAGGAGAGGAGAGTATAAATCTGTACGCATCGCTGATTAAGATTAATAATTACAGCACAAATATCTCTAGTACTGGATTCAATGTACATAATGTGGATTCATTCATGATGTTGCAAATTAATAGTGTTTATTTATGGTGGACTTAGTGTGTGTGGCAGTTTAAATACATTTCTCACTAAAACATGGTGAACATGATTATATTTAACGTTTCATTAAACATTTTTGTCACAAAGTCTTGACTGTTTTGATGAAGTTTATTATTGTCACTTTGCATATATGCAGTGTGCCTTGAGATAATGTGAGGTGTGCTTTGAAAAAATAACCAGTTTCCTAAATTAAATCTATTTAACAAGATTAAACAGATTTAATTGAATAATTTGCCATTTTGGAGTGTTTTGAGCAACATTTTCTTAGGAATGAAAACACATTTTTTAAAATGATTTTAAGGTACACTACTAAGTAGGGCCGGGCGATATGGACCAAAATATATATCTCAATATATTTTTATATATCTCGATACACAATATATATCTTGAAAATCCTTGAAATTACATCTTTTAAATTATTATTTTTTTAAGCTTGTAGTAGTTTTTTTTGTTTTTTAAGCTTAAAAAGTAGGAATCTAACTTAACATTGAATAAATACATATTGGTTATATCTTTTGTAAAACTAAATAAAACAAAGTTTTATTTTAGATTTTTTTAACAAATAGAAAATGTCACATGATCTTCTCATCACTTCTGATCACTTTTCCCTGTAACTGTAACGGCTTTTCATCAGTTTTATTAACACTTTTTACCCAGAATAAAAATTTGTCGATATGTGCGATATGGAAAAATTCATATCTTGTTCACTAAATATCTTGATGTACGATATATATCGATATATCGCCCAGCCCTACTAAGTAACTTCTCCAGCAAAAAAGGTTCTGTAACTACTCTGAAATGATCACTCCAAGCGATCGTGGAGCGATTCTGTTTTTGAACTGTACTTCGTGTAATTTTTTATTTTGAATTCTTCTGTTGCAAAATGATAAATATTTAATACAAGGACACAGGACACAGGTCCAAATCTGCCATGTGGACTCTACTAATCATCTTATACATGTTATTCTTTTGGATAAATGTACTTCCTGTTCATATATGATGACATCTCACAAGGAAGTTGCCTAGAAACCAAATTGGACCAAAAACAAGCATTAGCGCTCCTTAAATGCAGAGAGTGAAGAGATCAAATGAATTGAGCGAGATGACTACTGTAAATGTTTCTACAATTGTAAAGAAAGTTAAGAACCTATTTTTACAACTCAGCTTTGAGTGATGATTACTAACCATTATACATTTTTTTTTAGATTAGAAGTAAACATTTTATTTAATTAAACTTTACATAAAAAATTGTACTGATTTTAATTAAATTTCTTGTTTGCAATATTGTATTATGGAAACATTGAGTAAATTCAATAAGTTATTTTTTTCAGTGTAGGTCAGGTATCACAAGACTGCAGACGAATTTCACAAAGCAGGAAGTACAAACGTCCAATCAGCGAACAGAAGCAGAGTGTTGTGTTAAGTTAAAGGTGGGGTAGCTAACTTTTTTAGTTGCAAATTAGTAAACTTTGTGCTTTCCACTAAAAAGTATCTAGTAAGTACAGCACTTTGTGAAAAAATTAGACCTCTGAGTACTGTCTGAACTGAATAATAAAGAATTTTTGTTCTAAATTGGAGCTGAATGCTGCACTCTGATTGGCTGAGCTGAGGTGGTCGTCTCCAGTTTCACTTTGTTGTTTGTAAAAAGAAGTTTATAAGCCATAATTGTAACCAAAATGAATACATGATGATATTAACCATGTGTCGAAGGATTTATGAAAGGAAGTTGTCAAATTTAAAATCTAAATCATGTTTGCAGTGTAAAAATCAGCTACCCCACCTTTAAGATAGCAGACTGTTCTTCTCCTTTGACCTCGTGTCAAATATTTACATATTTTACCTTTTATAATTTGCAAGTTTGCCACATAGAAACGCCAACAATCACTGACACACACATATGTTTATAAATGCTCTACTTCCTGGACGAATAACCTTCAGAAAGCGATGATTGGTTCAATTTTAATAAAGTCCCGCCTACTGTGAAGCGAAAGAACCCCAATGATGCGATGTCAGACCAGGAAGTAGAGTCAAATCAAACAACAGCCGTCACCGTAGCACAATTCATGTCATTAATCCGACTGTCTGCAGCTCAAGTACAAAGTTCTCCAAAAACCTGACGTCGATAGAAGGTTATAAAGTATTTGTTTTGACAGACGGAGCTGTTATAAGTGCTTTTTCTCCAAGTCTGACAGTGTTTGAAATGCCACTACAAAGCCTCAGTGTATAGAGTTGCGTTTAAGGAGCAGATGGAGAGCTTTGTGGGTCAGAGGGGCCCACGGTGAAACAAAGACGCACTTTTTTTGGGCCCGCGCCTTTTGTGTGCGGCTGAAAATATACGTCCCGGGAGCGGCGTCGGCGTCATATGATTTTCACATGTAGCTAAAACCGTCAGCGGACAAAGGCTGCGGTTCATTCTGAGAGTTTTCACGGGTTTGGAAACGACAATGAAGAGATGGAAGTGTGAGTGTGTGTGATGTGTGGATGGAATGGATGTAATACAAATGCATGGTGGGTTAAGTGTTGAACAGGAAGTAAAGAGAGAGAGGAAGAGAGAGAAGGAAAGGGAGAGGGAGGAAAGGAGAAGAGAGAGAGGGGGGGAAGAAAGAGAAGAGAGAGGGAGAGAAAGAGAAGAGAGAGGAAGACAAAGAGGAGAGAAAGGAAGAGGAGAGAGGGAGGAAGGGAAAAGAGAGAGAGGGGGGAAGAAAGAGTAGAGAGAGGGAGAGAAAGAGGGAGGAGAGAGAAAGAGGGAGGGGGAGGGAGAGAAAGAGGAGAGGGAGAGAGAGAAAAAGAGAGAGGAGAGAGAAAAGGGGAGGGGGAGGGAGAGAAAGAGGAGAGAGAGGGAGAGAAAGAGGAGAGAGAGGAAGAGAAAGGAAGAGGAGAGAGGGAGGAAGGGAGAAGAGAGAGAGGTGAGGGAGTGAGAGAGAAAGAGAGGGAAGAAAAAGGGAGAGAGAGGGAGGGGGAGGAGAGAGAGGAAAGGGGAGAGAGAGAGAGGGAGGCAAGGGGGGCATGGAAGAAGAAAGAAAGAAAGGCGGAGAGAGGGAAAGAGGAAGATAGAGAAAGAGGTAGAGGAGATTGAGTGAGAGAAAGAGGGAGGGATGGAGAGAACACAAGAGAAAGGGAAAGAGAAGAGAGAAAAGAGAGAGAAGGGGAGCGAGAGAAAGTGCAAACGAATAGAGAGAGGAAAGAGGGAAAGAAGAAAAGGGGAGGGGGGAGAGAAAGCAAAATAGAGAAAAAGGGAAAGAAGGGAGAGGGAGAAGAAACAGAGAGAGAGAGAGGAGAAGCAGAAAATGGACAATGGAGAGAAAGGGAAACAAAGAGAAGGAGAGACAGAAGGAAGAGAAAGAGAGAGGAAAAGAAGAGAAATGCATAGAGTGAAGAAAGGGAGGAAGTGGGGAGAAGGAAGGAGAGTGGGAGAGAAGAAGAGGGAAAGAAGAGAGAGAAAAGGGGAAGAAAAAGAATGGCAACAGAGAGAAAGAGAAAAAGAGAGAGGGAAGGAAGAGAGAAAAAGAGGTGACAAGGAGGGGTGATAATGTAAGAGAGACAGAGGTAGAGAAGAGAAAGAAAGAGAGAGAAAAAAGAGTAAGAGAAAAAAAAGAGGGGGTAATGAGAGAAAAGAAGGATGATAATGGAAAGAAAGAGAGAAAAAGTGTGATAATGGAGAGAAGAAAGAGAGAAAGGAAGGAGAAAGAAGCTATGATGGAAAAAATAGAAAAGACAGAGAGAAAAAGAAAAAGGTAGAGATAGAGGGGGAACATTGGAGAGGGAAAGATGGAGGGAAAGAAGAGAAATGAGAGGAAGGAGCGAAAGAGAGAAGAAAAAGGAGTGATAATGGAGAGAAAGGGAAGAGAGAAAGAGGAGGAGAATGTATATGTAATGGAGAGAACTTAAAGATGGAGAGAGAAAGGGGGAAGGAGAGAGAGCAGGATAGATCATGGAGAGAAAGGGGAGAAAGAGAAAGAGAGATGGGGGAAGAAAGAGAAAAAGATGGGAAAGAGAGAGAGTGAGAGAGATGGGGAGGAAGAGAGAGACAGAAAGAGAGATGGTAGAGAGAGAGATCGAGGGAGAGAGAGAGAGAGGTGGGGAGAAAGAGAGAGAGATAGGGAGGAAGAGCGAGAGTGAGAAAAGAGAGATGGGGGAAGAAAGAGAAAAAGATGGAAAAGAGAGAGAGTGAGAGAGATGGGGAGGAAGAGAGAGAGAGAGAGTGATGGGGAAGTGGAGGAGAGAAAGAGAGATGAGGAGAGAGAGAAAGAGAGAGAGAGAGATAGAAGAGGGAGAGATGGGGGAGATGGGGGAGGAAGGTAAGTTTAATATCAGAAAATCCCTAAAACAAACACAGTATATTAAAAAGAACAATAAGAGTTTATGAAATAACCACAGTGTCGTTTCAAAACAACTCATAACATTTTATACAGGAATATTATTACAGCCTCCAGGAGTCACGGGCCACTGGGATCGTCTGAAATCAGGATCATTGTCTTTCCCACTTGAACATAACGACTGTAAAGACACGAGAGAAAGAGAGAGGAGAAAGAGAGGGAGAGAGAAAGAGAGCAAAAGAGAGAGAGGAGAGAAAGAGAGAGATACAGGAAAGAGAGATGGAGACAGAAGGGAAAGAGAGACAGGGGAGAAAAAGACAAGAGAGAGGGAGAGAGAGACAGATAAGAGAGAGGGGGACAGGAGAGAAAGAAGGAGAGAGACAGTAGAGACGAGAGAGAAAGAAAGAGAGGAGAGAAATGAGAAAGACGGAGAGAAAGAGACCAGAGAGAGACAAGAGAGAGAGAGATAGGAAAGAGAGAGGAGAGAGAGAAAGAGACAGGGAGAGAGACGAGAGAAAAAGGCAAGAGAGAAAGAGAGAGGAGAAAGAGAGGGAAAGAGAAAGAGAGAGGAGAAGGAGAGGGAGAGAGATGAGAGCGAAAGAGAGAGAGGAGATGAAGAGAGAGGGAGAGAGAAAGACAAGAAAGAGGGAGAGAGAAACAGATTAGAGAGAGGGAGACAGGAGAGAAAGAAGGAGAGAGACAGTAGAGACGAGAGAGAGAGAAAGAAAGAGAGGAGTGAAATGAGAAAGAAAGAGAGATAGGAAAGAGAGACTAGAGAGAGAAAGAGGGAGAGAGACGAGAGAAAAAGACAAGAGAGAAAGAGAGGAGAAAGAGAGGGAAAGAGAAAGAGAGAGGAGAAAAAGAGAGAGAGGACAAAAATAGTCAGGAAAGAGAAAGGGGAGAAAGAGAAAAGAGCAAGAGGGGGGAGAGAGTGGGAGAAATTTAGAAAGAGAGAAAAGAGAGAGACAACTCACATTGTACATGAGTTTAATCAACATAAAGTGATCTGGTTGCCGTGGTAACGCGTTTATTTCTGTTGCTAAAAGGCCTAAACTGTAATATTTTTAAGCTTAAACCCTTTTCTGACTTATTCTCTTAAATCCAGACCCAACATTCTGACAAATACTAACTAAAAGACGATTATAAACTTCATCAAAACATAAACTGGGTGATAAATAGCAAAAATGTTCAGTAAAGTCTTGTATAAAATCATGTTTTGCTGAAAAATGTAATCTCACCTGTCATAATAATCAATGGCTTTAGTCTAACACTAGATTTCTTTTGTTTAATTTTTTTTCCTTTAGCATATAATTTGTGTTTTCTTGGTTTAGTTCATAGTTTAATCCTCATTTTGTTGCATTATGCTCTCGTTCTTCACATCCCGTTGGTACAGTGATTGTTTTTGGCTTTGCTCTGAGGGTCAAAGGTTAAAACCACCCCCCCCAGCTTGTTCTTCCCTGTTTGCTCGTGGCGCCGAGGCACGTGGGTAAATTCCTCCGGCTCTAAGACCTCGGCGATCGACTGTGCAAAGCCTGGAGGCCAAGTCTTTGATCGGCTGCTGCACGGAAACTCGTTCAGTGGCCTCATCTTATCCTCTCCTTACCTTAACATTTCAATAACTTTCACCTCGTTTGAGACTGTTTTTTTTCCTGCGAGTGGCTCTCTGCTTTTGGCCTTGAGCTGAAGTACGAGTTTTGAACACTTAAAAGATTGTGTCGTGACTCGTGAACAGGTCGGTGTATGAAGAAGAGAGACAAATGCAAAGGTTTTCTTAAGTCCGTCACGGTTGAATTAAGGCTGCGACGTCTCTGAGGACTTTGCAAGATTGTTGATTTAGATTCGTTATTATTTTTGACAAGGGCTGGGCAATATTGACCAAAAAAGTGAATATTTTGATACATTTTTGGCTCATCTCGATAACTATGTTTGGTCCTACATAACTGGCGCAGTCCTACATAAACGTGTTAAAACGTTTTCAAATTTTTCACTACACCAGAAAAATTACCCTAAAATGTGTTGAATTACTTAGTGTTAACTTGATCTGTGCATGTTTTGACTTTCTTAAATAACGATTTGCCAATAGAACAAGTTATTTTAGTTGTTATTTCATGAACAGAAGCATCCAAATTCCAAATTAGTTTGTATTTTTCTTATTTTAAGTAGTGTTGTCACGATACTAAATTTTCAAACTCGATTTGATACTTGGAAAAAAAAACTTGATACTTTATCTTATGATGAGATTTTTACTTTGTAATACTTTTTTTAGTGATGTTTTTCTTTTTGATATTATTAAAATAATATATTTTAATGTATTATTTGTTTATTATTAACTTAAATCATGAACGTTTACATTAAGACTGGGCTTTGTTCTATTATCAGACACATTTGCTGTTTATAGTATATAGGCTATATATACAGTATTTGATACTTTCATAATTTCCATCTCTAATGAGAGAAGAAGGGGCGGGGCTTGGCAAGCGAGAGGGGGAAGGGGGCGAGGCTTAACAAATATTGATACTTGTTCAAACGAGTATCGATGTCAGTTTTGTTATCGATAGTATCGAGGAATCGATTTTTTTGACAACCCTAATTTTAAGTAAAGATATATTCTTTTTCAATTGACAATATTATTTCTTTGAGGCACAAATTATCTTGTTATCTAATGTAAGATGGTAATTTTTTCCCAGTGTTTAATGATCAGACAAATATCTGTCTTTTGTGAAGCATTCACATAAACTTGCCTTGTGTATTAGAAATTATACAGCATCACTTATTTAATCACTTAATTTTTTAGTATTTTTTTGTCAATTCTACTGCACAGCATATCTCCAAAACATTCATTATACTATAAATTTATTTATTGCCCACCTCTGATTTTGTCCAAGTTTGATGTGATATTCTTTGCTTTGCAGGAGTTAAGTAGCAGACGCATAAAAGTTGTAAATTATGCTAAGTAGTTTGTATTCTGAAACAGAATCCTTCCATAAATCTCGTCAAAAGTGTCAAAACCCAAAGACAATTTACACAAAACTAACCTGAGCTTAAACAACCATTTAGTGAAGTATTACAACGTTTTAACATTTGTCAGTATATGGTCTCTAGGTAAGGTAACAGTTGTTGAATTACCTCTAATTTGCTGGACAAAAGACAACTATAAACATCAAAACAGACAAATTGGGTGAAAAGAACCAGACTTCTAAAGTGCTGAGAGAAGTTGGCCAAAATGATTTCTTGTCTCATTTAGATTCCAGATCCTGTTGAGTCCAGTGGATGTCAATCAGAATCAGACTTTTACAGCCAAAAACATGTTCTGCCTGTGAGTCATCGGAGTTTAGCATCAAACTTAGTGATCAACTTATTAATGCCTCTTTATTAGTTAATTATTGTTTCATTAGTTCAACGTGAGTATATAATTTCTTTAGTTGTTCATCATTCGTTCAACATAATGTCACTTTTTCATAATTTAGCATTTGTTTATTATGTCATAATTTTCCATAATTAGTTCATCATTAAATAATTTCATCATTGTTCATCATTGTTAATTAATTAATTTATTTACTTTGATCCACCATTATTTTTTACAAGAGCCTGGGAAAAAATATTTTACCATTAGTTCATTATTAGTTCATCATTATGTCATCATTAGTTTGTCATTACGTCATCATTAGTTCATCATTTGGTCATTTATTCATCATTAGTTCATCATGATTTCATGATTTGGTCATTTATTCATCAATATTTCATTATTTGGTAATTTATTCATTATTAGTTTAACATTATTTAATTATTTGGTTATATATTCATCATTAGCTCATAATTAGTTCATCATTTAGTCATATTTTCATCATTATTTCATGATTTGGTCATTTATTAATCATTTTTTCTTCATTTGGTCGTTTAATCATCATTAATTCATCATTATTTCATTATTTGGTCATTTATTCATAATTAGTTTATCATTAGTTCATCGTTGCTTTATCATTTGGTCATTTATTCATTATTAGTTCATCATTAGTTCATCGTTACTTTATCATTTGGTAATTTATCCATATTATTTCATATTTTTTTCATAATTTGGTCATTTATTTATCATTAGTTCATCATTATTTCATCATGTGGTTATTTAATCATCATTAATTAATCATTATTTCATTATTTGGTCATTTATTCATCATTAGTTCATCATTATTATCTGTCTGTGTAAATGTACTATACAAATAAATCATTCATTTAATTAGTTTATCTTCTTTTCACCATTAGCTCATCATTAGTTCATTATTATTTCATCCATTTGGTGATTTATTCATCATTAGTTTAGGATAACTTCATTAAGTGATCATCAGTAGTACCTCATCCACACTTTACTTTATCAACAATCATGATGAAGTTGTGGTAATTGTATCGTTGCTGTACAGAAAACTTAGTTCTGTTCATGAATGAGTTATGTTCTGTTATTTTTATTCATGATAGCTCATTTATCTAATCTTTTAAAATGAGGATGAATAATTATGATGATGAAACTAAATATCACGTTCTTTTTGGGTAATGATTTATTTCTTGAATGAAAGATCAGATATTAAATGGTGACGATAAATTATAGATAATACATAAAACTAAATATGAATATACTGTGTTATAAATGATCCTCATGTTAGTGCCGTGACCTCCTGCTTAAACTAATCACATTTCCTAACTCTAACCAAATGCCCTTCACCTTGATCTTATCAACCTCATTGCATGCTTCCTTTCTTTGCCCTTCCCCCATGTCTCCTAGCTCCTAACCTCATGTCTCCTAGCTCCTTCAGGGCTGTCTCCTATTTCTCCTTCTTGTCTCTTTACATTCTAGCTTTTTGCCTCTTATCTCACGTTTGTCTTTTGACCTCCATATTAAACCGCTCCAAGATGTTTGCTTAAGTTTATTGGCAGTTAAATATTGTGCTTAAATTCAATCGATTATCGAATTTTAGATACTATTGCGAATGTTGTTTTGAAGATATGCAAAAATTAAATATCAAGTATATTGTGCAGTAAAAATATGCCACAAAAGAGCTCATTTACAATAAAAATGTAATGAGTTATGCTGAATTCTTAAAGACAAGGCAAGTTTAAATATACACTGAATCAGAATTTGTACATTAAGCAGTTCAAAGAGCTTTATAGTACAGGAAAATTAGTTTATAATGGGATATTGCTGCACTATTGTGACTAATTTGACAAATATGTTATAATTAAACATGCCAGAAAAAAATTACCATGTTAGAATTAGAAGTATTTTACATTGTTTGAGTAGATTTTGACTGGTTTGAAGCTTCTTTGGCACTGACTCAAATAGCCAAATGACATGTCTCCTAGCTCCTTTGCTCATGTGTCTTGGCTCCTTCTACCTCTCTGACTCCAGTCTCCTAGTTCCTTACTTGGTGTCCTCTGTCTCATAGCTCCTCATTCCTTCTCTCCTAACTCCTTACCTTCTTTTCATTGTGTCCTGTCTCCTACCACCTCACTTCCTGCTTCTTAGCTTCCTTTTTTTAAACTCTCCTTGTTTTCTAGCCTTTTGCCCCAAGTTTCCTAGTTCCTTACCTGATGTTTTCTGCCTCCTAGCTTCTTATTTTCCAGCCCTTTGCCGCTAGTCTCAGAGTTCTTTGCGTGAAATCTTCTGTCTCATAACTCCTTATTTCCTAGCCCTTTGCCCCAAGTCTCCTAGTTCCTTGCCCAAAGTTTTCTGCCTCATTTCCTGTCTCCTACTTCCTTACTTTCTTTCTCAATGTGTCCTTTCTCCTACCATCTCACTTCCTGCTTCCTAGCTCCTTCCTTGCATCCTCTCCTCGATGTCTCCTACCTCTCTGTCTCCTAGCTCCTTTCCTCCTAACCCTATGCCTCCAGTCTCCTAGTTCCTTGAATGATGTCTTCTATCTTAACTCCTTATTTCCTAGCTGTTTGCCTCCTAGTTCCTTACCTTCTTTCTCAATATGTCCTTTCTCCTACCATCTCACTTCCTGCTTCCTAGCTCCTTCCAAACATCCTCACCCCGATGTCTCCTCTCCCTGTCTCCTAGCTCCTCATTTCCTTTCTCCTACCACCTCACTTCCTGCTTCTTAGCTCCTTCCATGCATCCTCACCCCGTTGTCTCCTACCTCCTTGTCTCCTCGCTCCGGTTGCCCGCGGTGACAGTGACTTTAATGGCAGTGAAATGTAGGTCAAGTGTGGAGCAGTGGAGGAGGCTGCGTCGGCTCCGTCGGCGGCCGCTCGGAGTTTGAAAAGGTGTTTTTTTTTTTTTTTTTTTTGTAGTGCAGCAGATCGTCTGTTCTGGGATCGAGGTCAGGGTCAGTTTAATCTGTCACACATCTGTTTTTTTTTTTTCTACAGCCACAAACTCTACTCTCGAGGATTTAAACTTTGGTCAGAGTTTATCCTCGGAGCAGCTGGCTTCTGGACTTTGGACTTGGAAGTAGAGTTGTCAAGAGTATAGAAGATCAGATGCTAATCAATGATGAAATTAGAAAAGATAATGAAGTATTGGTAATTAAAATGACATTAACAGAGCACTCTTGGAGTACTACAGATATACAGTATAAGAATTACAAGATTACAGTGAAAATCAGTATTTTCTAAAACCTCGACTTTTTAAAATCATTGTGGTGTCAAAATTTGTAAATACATTCCCTGAAATCAAAATAGTTTTGTATAGCATGCGAACAACATATATTTTTATTAAATTACTGCTTTAATGTATGTTTATGGTGAATTAAGTCTGGAGTTTATTGTCTATTTATTTATTGAAGATAATAAAGACAAGACTGGATGAATTACAAAGGTTTATAATATAGTGACTCTTTAGGCTCTAGGTTTTTTTAGTTGCAATACATTTCTTTATATACATCTACATACATACATTTTACATTACATACATTTATATAGTGCTTTTCTACTTTTCAAACCACCCAAATCACTTTACAATCAGGATCCACTCACCCAGCGTAACAGACGCTGAGAATCAGAATCAGAAAACTTTACTGGTCTCTTAATGGACAATTCATTGCAGCCTCATGGTTAAATTAAGGAATAAAAACCTGACAATAAACAAATGGATAAATTTAGTCTCTCAAACAGCAGGGATGGTCACTATTAATATATTTATACTTTGAATATCAAGTGTATCGTTTATAGTCAAAAATGCTAGAAAAGGAGCTGTTTAAATTCTTTAATTCATTGTTTTATTCAGATTGTGTCTTAAGTCAATTAGTCAATAACGCAGAGGTGTTTAGATTTGAAAGCATGCTGCAAATTAGAAAATCTTGTTTAAAGGGAATTGCATTTTTTTTCCAGCCTAAATAGTTATTTAACATGAATATTTGGTCAAATCATTAAGGTATTCCTAGTTTTCAAAAGTCAACATTTTTTAAACTAATCTGTCAGTACTGATATTCAAACCTTAACTAATATATTTAAAGACATAAGATTGTTTGAATATTGTAATCAAGATATGCATTTTTGTCTGTGTGCGATCCCAAAGTCAGTGAGAGTGTTGTCGTTGTTTTTCTGCTTTTCTGCCACTGTTTACCTGATTTTCTCCTTTTACACGTCACCTACAAACTCAGTATTCAGCAGCACATATGGTTATTTACATTTATTATCAGACTGTGGCTGTATTTTTCTCATTTTAATCGTGTTTTGACTCTTACAGGAGAATGTACAACTTGTCTCCATAGACTTTCATTCATTTTCGAACACTATATGTCATCTGCATTAAACCTCTACTGAACAATTCAATCTAAACCCCAAAACATTTGACAGCAGCTCTTCAGATAAACCCGGCCGGACTATAAAAGCTGTATATTCCATTTCTCGAGTGCCACACATTTCCATCGCGTCTTGTTTCTTCTCAAGTGTTTGGATCTTATCAGCAATCTTCTGAAGGATCGTGCGGCTGAAACAAAGAGCCGATGTTTCTCTGAGAGGTTTTTTTTTTTCCCCCCTTCATCGCAAATGCTTTTTCCGGTCACAAGTTTTTGCCACTTTGAGAGCGAGCCTTGACATCTCCGTTTAGCTCGGTCGTGTTTTGTACAGTATTGTTGTTTTTCTCTTGTTGTTTGGAGGGACAAGCTGCCGTCACAGTTTAAGCGACTCATTTGCCTTCTGCGTGTGAATGAACTCAGTGGACAAAGACAGCTGCAAATATTTTCCAGTTTGACCTTGTTTGTATGGTGTTTTATGATTAGGATAGTTTCCAAAGTGCTGACCATTTGGACTGCTCCATTAATCACAGTTGAAGTGAATCTGCAATATTAATGGACATACTAAGGCTGCAGCTTTTTAGAATCTTGGTTTTATTCTCAAACAACAAAATGCCCCATATAAACATTCTAAAGCAGGGCTATTCAACTGTATTTTCCAGAGAGCCAGATTTTACCGAGGGCCATGGCTTCTGGGTCGGGTAGTTGCACAACACGTCACCGCTTTTGCTCCACAAAATGTCCCAAACAGTTCATAATACACTTTTGATTCGGATCAGGATTCGTTTGTCTGGATAGTTCGGTTTGATTGGGTAATTGTGAACGCACAAATGAACTCTGATCCGGTCCAGAATGTCCAAATCTGGTTCGGTTGGAGAGGTCGGTCTCGGCTTGGTTGAATCGATAATGAGACAAATAATAAGCAAAAAACACATGAAAGTAACAGGAGAAGGACGGGGGATGATTCGGGTATAATTATGATCACACGACTGTATGTCACCGTTTTTTTGCGTTTTTTACAAAACCAACAAAGTTATAAATCTTAGATGAAAGTAAATACAGAAAGTAACACTACAGCTCACATTACCGCGGGGAAATGGTCTATATTCATCTAATATTTAGTTACACAGCTAAATGAGTAGATGACAGACCTTTCAGAGCCAGATTACTCAAACAGATGAACTTTTTGTTACGTTTCCTCTCGGCATTTGGAACGAAATGCCTAGCCTAGTCCAAGGTCTAATTCAGAATTAGAATTCAATCAGAATTGAGCGCTGTAAAAGTGGGTAATGAGTGAACAAATGCTTAAATTAAGTCATATTGTTTTATTTGAGCATAATTAAATTTTTTCAAACAAGCTTTGCCAATGAACAAGAGGAAAATGGATTGTTTTGCTTAAAATTGTTTGACTTAGTGATCTGAACTCTAACTTCAAACTGACATTTTGAGACAAATGAATTGCCACTGGGTTAAAGGGATCCCGGACTATAAAGATAAATATGGTTTAAATGCTAGTACTGTTCATGCTTACTAAAATAAATTGCAAACAAATATCTAACCTCTTACTATTTTTTATAAAACGGTCATTGTTTGGAGCCATTGGCAGCAGCCATATTGTCCAGACGCAATGCATTCTGGGTTAATGATGTCAAATGGTTGCTTTTGGTTGTTGCCATGGTTGCTCCTGCCATAGTTCCTCCCTAGGCTGTTACCTTGACAATCACCAGAGGGCAGAGACAACCATTTGACGTCACAGCCAGGACAAAATGGCAGCCATGTAATTTTTTTTAAAACACTATTTTAATCAAACAACAAATACTTCCAAGGTTTTTGTCCTGTATTTATATAAAGGATGGTATTATAAGTGTTTTAGGGTAAACTTGTGATTATAGCCAGGGTTCACTTTAAGAAAAGTGTTGTTTCCTATTTTAAGCCAAATTTTCTCTAGGTTACATAAGAAATCAAGTCTTATCCAGCTAAAACAACAAAATCCAGGTCATTTTAAGCGAGTATAGATAGTTTTTCCACTGCATAACATCTGCACTTTCTCTTCAGTTCTGTGCATTTCCATACAAAGCAGCAGTATTTTTCTTATTTTTTTCTTCTAACAATCCTGCTGAGAGCGTAAAAAAAAAAAAAAAAAAAGCAACTCATCATGAAAAACCCGTTCTTCTTTTTTCCCCGTTTGATGCCGGTTTGCTCATTTGTGCGGCGCGAACCTTTATTTTTGCTACACACTTTGCTTTGCGATTGTGTGTTTGTCTTGAGAAGGCGATCTCGATGGTTCTCAGCGCGGAAGTAATTACGATAAAGTCAAGTTTGAAGCGATGGGAAAGTGGCAAAACAATAAGGCAAAGGTTTTAGATTCTAATGAGGAGATTGAGAGACGCGTTATTGACAGAAGAAGAATGGATTGATGTGTGAAAGTTGGAGGTATACAGCGTTCTTGAATCAATATGAAATATAACTATATACTGTATTCTTATCAACAACACATTAATGTAAAAGTCAATTTGAACAATAAAGCAAGTTACGATACTTTGGTGTAGTTAGTAACATACTTGATAGTACAACTTCTGCTTTACTATGAATCATAATGTTTGAATAATCACCTGTGTTGGGGAAAAAGTTATTAGTTACACATGACTTATTACTTTTTAAAAATGTAATTAGTTACACTACTTAGTTACTGCCCCAAGAAAGTAAGTTAGTTACATTACCCTACTTTATTACGTTGTGTGTATTATTGCAAACATCGATCAAAACTAGGATTTAATATTTTATTTTTGGCTTTTGAACAAAAACAAAAAAAGCAATGAATTGTTTAAATTTGCTCAAATTTAGAAAAAACCAACATTCTGGGCCCAGTTCCAGCTGCTGATCTGCGAGTCTGAAGAGTTTTATCTTACACATTATTCCACTTTAGTAGATTTTTTTTACTTAAAAGTAACTAAGAGTATTTCGTTTTAATTACAGGTATTTTTACAGTAACTAAGGTACACTAATAGTTACTCAAAAGTGTAATCTAATTACAGTACAGTAAGTTACACCCAACACTTAGAATCACAATTAAACACAGACAAATGGGGATAGGTGAGGACAGCGCTTTTCTGAGCAGCAGGACAAAACTTTCAGAAATCAATCTTAATAAAACTTTGACTAAACTGAATCTGCAATGTTCTAACTACGTCTAAAAATGTCCCATTTGTTCACCAAATTTGACAAAGTTTGTCTGTTGTTGTTGTTGTTATGACTAACTTTTGTTAGCATACTTGTCTTTCACCTAACTCTCGCTCAAATGACTTTATTTATCTCTTATGATTGGTGATCTAAGGCTACAACTGATAGAGAACATTATGAATATTTTATGGCAGTTTAAATAATGAAAATACAGTCAAGCTAACAACTAGCATGACTGACTCAAATTAGGCTCCTTTAAGCCTGTCTTCAGTCTTCAGGGTTGTAACCAAGTTTGGGATTCAATATTGTGTCTAAAGCTTTATTAGTGGCTTAAAAATGTATGTTTGTGATGATTTGTGAAACCAAAGGAGAAGTTACATAGACTTACCTTTATTTACATCTCGTAGTACAATTAAAACACACATTTTTCCTGCTTTTGTCTTGCGTCAAAAACCATTGATTTGTGTGTTAATCTCTCTGATCCGTCCGCGCGCTCCGGTAAACAGTCCAACGCTGCTCTAATCATTATTAATTAAACCAAATTGCCATAATAGTTCTCTCCCTCTCTCTCTCTCTCGTTCTTTAACAAACGAAGCGCTCGGTCGTTACTGTTGTTTCCACGGCGACTATCCAGCTCACTCCTCTCTCTGTTTGCGGTTTGTTTGTTTGATTTTTTTTTTTTTCCCATAAGGCCGCGGTGTTTCTGAAGAGGACAGACGAGCGAGCTGGAGACGAGGCGATGACGACGGCAAACAGACGATTTAAAGTGGTTAAAATGTAGTTTTTAGAATGAACTTTTAGTGAAGCAAGCTGGATTTAGAGGTTTTGTTTTGTAGTAAGTTAATAGTTAGTTTTGGTCCGATAAAACAATCAAATCATAAACACACAAAAGTTAATCTCTGAACTTGCATTTTGACGCTTTTTGATGACACGTGGAGGAATTCAGATTACTTCCTGTAAATTTCAACTTTTATTTGTCAGTTTCTTCCTAAGTTGAATCTTAATGCTTTCAGTGCCAGCCCTGTTCTCTTTTCTGACAGCCCTTTTTAAACAATATTCACAGCTTCACAAAAAAACTTTGAGCAACTGGAATGGGCTGTGTGCACGGACTTTCTATTGGCCTTGCGATTGTTCAAAAATGCTAACTTCTGTACAAATGCCGCGTTCATGTGGTCCTCGGGAACTCGGGAAAAAGTTGTTCCAAGTTGAAAAATGCACATGAACGCTCAAGCATCTCGGAACAAATGCTCGGTAACTCGGGACACACGGAGCTGCCCGAGCTCTGCACCTGACGTCACTGACACATGGAGACTGATGAAAATCAGTTAGAAAATAAATACTAACAACCTTTAACGTTAGTGTTTGGACAAGCTAGCATCAGATCTCACTGTTAGGTCTATTAACCTCTGTTAAAAGTGCTGTGTCATTTATTTATTATGGTTAACAACAACATCCCGATTTTCCGAAGTAAAAAGCATATGAATGCAAACTAGGACGGAACCCCTACCTCTCATCTCAGAAACACGAGCACCCGAGGACCACATGAACGCAGCAAAAGATACAGTCGGCAACGCGTCACTGTTGTTTTCCCCCTCAGCAACTGTTGGTTGCCGAGGGGGAAAACATCTCCTGCCTCACCATGATAAAGAATGGAAAGCTAAACTGTTTACCTCTTTTAAGACGTTTTCTGGCGAATTAAATGTATTTTTAGCACAACTAATTCAAGTCGAGTTACAACCGGGTTTAAACGGAGGTTACTGAGATGTTGTTATGTCAGAAAAGTAAACAAAAGGTTAAAAAAAGATGCTAAAAGACGCCAGGCGGCGCTAGCATCACGTTAGCATTTAGCTTGCAGCTACCGTTAGCATTGCTAGATATATTTACATACTTGGAAGGTTGAATCACTTTATTTATCCTCATGTCTTCGTGTCTGTATTTGACACAATATATCTCCTAAAGTCCATGTTTGCTGTTGTAGTTTTTGAGCAGTGAATGATAAAGCTGCTGTTCTGATTCACTCCCCATGTTAACTTCGGAGGTCTGTTAGTGGGCGTGGCCTTTGATGCTGACTGTATCTATACAACCATTTCCTGTTAGCGTTAGCATTTAGACACAATGGAGCTGCACAGTGAAAGACCGCCCTGGTTCCGGAAGAGTTTTGCCCCATGTTATAGTGCCATAGGCTTTTCGAAAAATTCAAATATTAAGAGTTTAAAGACACACCGCGGGCTATCCAGCTATGTGCTAACTCAGATCCACAGCGCGGTTGTTTTCAGTCTAAAAAGCACATCTAGAACTTAAAATTCTGCAAAATGTCGTAATAACTTCGTAGTTTACAAAGCTGAAAAAACGTTTTTTAAACAAAAATGTAGGTCTTATACTCGTGACTCACCACAGAGCTGCTTAGCCCCAAGGACGTTTTCAAACTTTTAATATAATTTTTTATCGAATTCCCTATGGCAATTTAACATGGGGTTCGAGATTTAGGAACCAGGAAGTGGGCGGTCACTGTTGAGCTCCATTATGTCTCTTTTTAAACACAGAAGTGTCT
Source organism: Mugilogobius chulae (assembly GCA_038363315.1). Classification (NCBI taxonomy): domain Eukaryota; kingdom Metazoa; phylum Chordata; class Actinopteri; order Gobiiformes; family Gobiidae; genus Mugilogobius; species Mugilogobius chulae. Next base: position 33,395,797 of record CM076398.1, read on the forward strand.
CTGATGAAATATTCCTCTGATATGTAAAGTCTTTAACATGTTTTCTGTAACATTCACCACAACTGTCTGATCTAAAGAGGATTTATTAGTTTTAAACTGATGTAGTGAAAACCTCATTGAAGAGTATTGAACAGGAAGTCGTTGTATGTACAGGATGTAGTATTTTAAACCAAAACAAGACAACTGCACTCAGCCAATTATGACACGTTGTACATCAAATAAGACCTACAAGTGTCTAGTTTAAATTACAAAAAGAATTGTTATTGTACATTAAACCGATCCCTTTTTATAGGCATTTAAAGTTCCTTGTTTTCATTAGATTTCAGCGTTTTAGATAACATCTAATTCTTTTAGATAACATCTTTTTCTAAATCCAACTTTATGTCAGTGTTGTTTTCCTCGTTCTAATTTTCGGTAAAACAATATGAGCTACAACAATGAAATGATGTCTTTAGAATAAAAAAACACGAGGTTTACAGGATTAAAACAATGAGGACGAGTGTCTTTTTCATCTTTAAACCAACAAAAGCTGAGTTACAGATGAAAAGACAGCACAGTGGTTTTCTACTTTCTATTGCAGATTCTATAGAAGCAGCCTCTTTCATGGAGCAAAGATTATATTTAACTTTCCAAACATGAAGAAATACAGTAGTTTTACTCACTCTGACACTTTTGGATCGCTCACAGAAGAGGAAGAAAGTTTAGTCTTTTTCTCTACATGTGCCGTTCTCCTCAGAGTCCTAGTCCAGTACGAGCGTCTTTTCTTCATTTTAAAGATCAAATATCTGCTCTAAACTTACTCAACAATGTTTTTAGTCCAAGATGTTTTGCCTGTAATCCATTTGAAAAGAAAGCTTTTCATTTAGTAGCCGTCAAAATTCTCACCCCCCCCCCAAAAAAAAAGTTATAATCTGTCACATGGGCTTTAAACAGGAGATATTGGATCATGTGTGGTTGCGGTAACATTTGTGGAATTACCTCTACTTACAGTGTGTCACATTTACTGGACAAAAGTCAATTACAAAGCTCATCAAAGCCACCAAACTGGGTCAAAACAATCGAAAATGTTAATGGCGTAATCCAGCACTTCTCAAAGTGTGGGGCGCGCCCGTTTAGGGGGGGCACTTAAAAATACGAGTGGAAGCAGGAAAATACAGAGAAAGCCTCCACGGTGACAACAGCTGCAGCAGCAAGTGGAGCTGCAACATGGACAGGATCCTGTCAAAAGAAAGACTACTGATGCAGATAAAACATCAGACGAACGCACCAAGTAGGCTGTGATTCATTATTTTGTCTGCATTAACCAACTCGATGCACGCGATGCATGAATGAAAGTGTCTCGCTCTGCTGTGGCGCCCTTTTCTCTCCCCTCTGTGTGCGGATCCTCAGTCCACACACAGAGGATCTCTTCCGCTGTAGTTATTGCAGTGGACACGAGGAAGAAAGGTCTGCTGTACAGGCAGCGGGACAGAGACGAGTCTGAGCTCCGTGTGAGTGTTTAAATCGTCCAAAAAGACCCAGAAATGACGGAGATACGTCCCGTTTAAGACTTCAAACCGCTAACACCTCATTAAATATGCGCACGGAGAATCAGCGGCAATGCGCGAACTTTTACTCACGTGTCTGTGATGTTTACTTTGAAAACGTTAAAAACGGCTTTGTTTCACTTCCCACAGTGTATTTAGTGAGCACTGAGCTGGTTTTAACCAGGACTATCCTAGAACTGGACCAGGTTTTCTTCAGGACTGAAAATGTTAGTTACCAATGTAACTATAGTTCTATGAGTGGCTTAAACTTGGTTTTATACATTTCTGTTCAGCCTAAAACAAAATGAAATAACATTCTGATCCTAAAAAATATTAAAACGAATGAACACTGGTAATATTTATGTAAAACTGAGTTTATTCATTGAATTACAAATTAGACATTTTTAAATATATAATTTGTTGTTAAAATTATGCAGCTAAACCTAAATACCACAGACAGACAGTTTTGTACTTTTGCAGTCGGGGTAGGGGCACGGATCATTTTTTCTATTCCAAGGGGGGCGAGGCAAAAAAAGTTTGAGAAGCACTGGCGTAATCTTAAATATAATCATGTTCACTGTGTTTTACTGAAAACGTAGCTTTCTCTCTCTAGAATAAACCCCATACAAGCCTGTTTTCACTGCTTTGCAATGTTGATATCACATTTATCGACTGGAATCTTAAAGCGTGGCCTTTCTTTTCACGTATGAATAAAAAAATCTCATGTTCTAATGCACGTTGAAGTAGGCTTAAAATACAAAACATAAAAAGCATCTTTCATAAACCACTTGAACTGTTTATATCCAACAGGACTTGGCAAGGTTGTCGGGTCGATCTCTGCCTTTCATGTTGTTGTTGTTGTTGTTGTTGTTTGTGTCCTTGGGCAAGACATCCGCTCCACCTGCTTGTGTTGGTGTAAAGTTGCTAGTTTGAATGAAAGAACGACAGAAGGTTAAGTGTTTTTTGAGTAAACGGAGATTGTACAAGTGTGTGATGCTTCAAACGGATTTTTCTTTATGTTGACAGAATTTTAGATTGAAATTTATTGATTGAAATGTCGCTTTTTGTTTGCTTGAGGTTTCTTTGTCGCTTCATAACAAGAAGGTCAAGGGTTAGTCTTTTGAGTTTGCATGTTCTTCTCGTGTCTGTGGGTTTTCTGCCAGCATTTCGTTGTTTTTATCAGCAGCGTGATTTAAGGTAAAGCTGCACAACTTGAAAGATAAGTTACGTTTTTCAATAAATCAATAAATCTTAAATCTTTTCCATCTACACATGTGCAAATCACTGATGCGTGAACGTTTTTCTAAGTCAAAATAGTGCGTAAATCTGCAAAATAGGTAAAAAAATCAACATATTCGTTTGGGTTCGAATGTGCAGTTGTGACCAAACCACAATGCTGCGCTGTGATTGGTCAAGATTTTCAAATATTGCGAGAATCTCTCCGGTAGAGCCACGTCATAAAGGTACCAGGAAAACCCATGGAAATGTTCTTTAACTGCATTTTTTTAAATTAAAAAATGTCATTAAATAAAGTTTGTCTGTTCAGTTTGTCTAATGTTAAACCAATGGTGATTAGAAATGGCTAAATGCTGAAAAGAGCATTAATTAAAGCCCATTTTGACACTACATAGTCATAGATAAATTGGCCAGTACTGACCCTGTGGATTTTTGGGTTGTTCCAAGGCTGTTTTGTTCACTTTTTTAAATTGTTTCTGCTAACGTATTCCTATGGAAGTTCTGCAAACCAGACAAGAAACATGAAGCATTTCCTTTTTTTCCATGGTAACAGTCGTTGCTTCCTGAGTCTTATTGTAATACAGGTTTTGTTTTTTGTGTTTGTTTAAATAAACAAGGAGTTTTGCGCAGTGTACTGTAAAACATAAATGTAATTGAGTTGAATGAATTGATTTTTTTAAATATTTATTTAGCACATATACACAGACACATGTCTTCCAAAGTGCTTCACACAGTGACCCTCCTCACTCAGTCACAGCCCTGGAGCAGCTCAACACCTAAACACACCACTGTGAGTTTGAGTTAATCACATTTGTTTAATCCTGATGCAATTTAATTAATGATTAATTTATAGAAATGTGATGTCACAGAACGTTTTCCTTATAATATTTGAGTCACCTTTAACCCACCTTTTTGTTCCTGCAGTGTAGTTATATATGTATTTTTTACAAGTGTAAGTAACTACTTAGTTACAGAAAGGGAGAATATATTACAATTACTTTTGTATTTAATTACCCCCAACACTGCTTAAAAGACAAAAAAAGTGATTTAGATTAGAGATCGACCAATGTCGATACCAATAATAAAAAATGTTGTCAGCCGATGCCGATATCAATGGCAGATTTTCAAGGCTGATTTCTGAGGCAGATTTTCTTATTTTAGTATTAAAAGCAGAGCTTGTCCGATATCTGATCAGGCAGTTGTTTGGGCTTTTCTTCTGTGTGAAAGTCGCACTGACAGTGATCAGCTGAGTCTGAGTTGATTGTTATTTGGGCCAAAATACAATCGAGTGTCATTACATTGTGTGACAGAGATGCACATGTACAGTGGTGAATTATAGTTTAGGTTGAAGAATGACATTTCTTTTATTTGATTGTCTTGGCTATGGAGCGTGTTTGCGCTTGTGTTCTTAATATTCACAATGAATGGACACAACGAATAGATAAGTACCCTTTTTTTAATAGAAACTATTATATTATTATAGAATATTAAAGACAAATTTTATAGAAAATATTCTTGCAATAATAATAAATTCTTATACCAATAATTGTGCCATTAGATTCAAATCCAGCCCTCGGATAATTGCACCTCTGCGTTAGACGATACAACAGAACTGTGACATTATAATATTGCCAAACAACATATTGCCCCATCAGTTGTAAAAAAGCTTTAAGATGAACCTCAAGCTGAAACCAGTGCTGCCAGAAATCTCCCAACGCAATGAAGTTCATATAAAACAAATAATCTAACCTGTGGCCGTTTTGAGCCCTGTCTGCAAGGGCGTGCTGGCTAATCGGGAGAGTCGGGACGTTTCCCGGTGGGCCGCGTGATTTTTGGGCCGGTGGCCTCCGTGGTTGAAGAGAGAGAAAGAGAGAGAGAGAGAGAGAAGCCCGGCCCATACAGCTGCAGCAGCAAATGTGCGCACAGTGGGAGAGGCGGAGCCAGCTGCTGCCTCGTCTATGATGTCATTCACAGCACACAGCGCATAATCAAAGACTCTTGACACGTTTTCGAGCCCCAAAACACGCTCCACATACCATAAGCTCTCAGTCAAACTTTGTTTCAAGTAAATCCGTTGTATATTCTCAGAGTTACGAACAAAAACGGCTGATGAACAAACACTTCAGCAGATTTATACACGCGAATCACAGCGGCGGAGCGGAGCGCATTTCCACACAAAACAAGACAAAAGGTTCACACACAAGTTTGTCTTTGTGGGCCAGAACAGTGGCCAGAACGCGCTTTATGTGTTTGTGTGAGCGCGTGCTTCATGTGTGTGTGTAAGAGCGCGCGCTGCTGTGGAGCAGAGGACAGGTCAGAGGTCAGGAGGAGAAAAGCTGGGAGCTGTGTCTGTACTGTATTGACCATGTGTGACTAAAACTAAGCAGTTTACTACTGGAGAAGAGAATGTATGAGAGGTGGAGTAGATATTGGTTAAAAAAAAAATAAAGAGAGAGGTTTCCTGAGCGGGACTCGAACGTGGGTGCTGAAAGGGCAAAAGTTTAAATGCGCAGTTCTTAACCACTCAACTACCAGCTACGTCACATAACTCAATGAACAAATGGGCCAATCTAATTTCTAATTTTCCCGGGCTGAAAAATGATCCCAGCACGCCACTGCCTGTCTGTTATAAAAATCGATTAGTTTATATTGAACTCGTCTCGTTACACTTGCCAAATGTGAGAGTTTGAAAAGCCCTTACACAAAACTCCCACGTCCTATTTCATCTTTTCATGTTTCCGAATGACCTTCAGCGCCATAAAAGAAACGGTAGAGCGGGAACACGAGCTTTAGAAACACCGACACTTGAGCTAACAACGAGGTAAAGACGCCGTTTAAAGCAGCACACTTCAAAAAACGCATCAAAAAGGTGATCAAAAACGAAGCAAAGCAGCAGAATGTTGGGTAAAAACACTGACCCTTCCACAGTGTTTAATTATGAGAAGATTTCAATGGGTTTTTCCTCATAATCGAGTCGCGTATAAGACGGGTTAAATAAAGTCTTTTCACGTTCAGCTGGAATGTACTTTTTGACGTCTATAATGCGCCTGTACATTAGAGGTTATGACATCAGCAGCAGTGTCAGCAGCGAGTGGTGAAAATGAATGAGAGACAATGGAGTGAGGTTACATTTTCTACTTTAAAGAGGATCTACAGTATTAAGTCAAATTCACTTTTCTAAGTTTCCTTCATCATAAGTTTACTCAAAGTTATATTTGAATTGATTCATGCATGCTTGAGTAATCTTGTATTGTTCTTCAGCTGCAGCTCTCACCTACCACCTATCCCCTCCCACTTGTCTGTATTTACTTGTTATATTTCAAAAGATTAATACTCAAAGGGACGCTTAAATTGTTCAAAACTGTCCCATAGTCACTTTCCAACAATAAAAAAATAGTTTTAAAAAATCTGTTGCTTTTTACAGTCACATTTTAAAATGAAGAGGCCTATCAGATCTGCAGTTTTGAACAGGAAGTCAATAGAGCTGTTCCTTTTTTCAAGTTGTTTTATATCAATTTTGTATTTTACAATGAACAAAAGGTAAATTACTGACCTGTATATGTTCTAGTTTCTTACTAAAGATAAACAAAAAAACACAATAGGTCTCCTTTAAGCAGCAAAACACATTGAAAAGAGGAAAAAGCTGCCGCAGACTTATGATAACTACTGCTCAAAACTCATTTTGTTTGTGACAAGAAAGTCTAGCTCAGATAAAATGACTTGAATTAAGCAAATTAATCTGGTTTTAAGTCTTACTAAGATTGCTTAGATTGTTTTAAGATCCTGATTTACTTTATCTAAATCTAAAAACTTATTTTAAAGGTGCACTGTGCAACTTTTTGGCCAAAATTAAACTTCAGTAAATGCATATTTTTGTCATTTAGATGTCTTTGTTGTACTAAATGATTAATAAAAATCTGAATTTTTACTTTGAGTCGGCTTGCATGGCCACAAAATAGTCTATTATTTGGTCTGGAGGAGGAGCCCGAACACGTTTGTTTCTGCTGAAAAGTGGTTTCTTTAGCTGATCTTTTTCATCTTATGGCATAAAATGTATTCATCTCCATTTAGAAAGTCCCAAAGTATAGTTTTAGCTTTCTAATTCTATCGAATTGTGTAGATGACTTTTCACCTTCAGAAAGTTATGCAGTGCACCTTTAAGCAAATTTGCATCAGTTTTAAGCCATAAGTCAAGAATGTATTCGCTTAAAAATCTTGTCAATAGAACTTGAAACTTGCATTTTCTGCTCAAAACAACTCAAAAATGTTCTTACTGCACTGGCAGATTATTTCACTTGAAACAAGACATTTTTACCTCAAAATGAGCAAAATTGTCTTATTTTTTGAAAGGCCTTTTTTGCAGTGTGACCTTGAGTGCATATAATAACATGTCAGTCATTGTTTATCTTCCCTTTGCTGTTCTATCTGCAATCAACCGAACTAAGATGAGACACTGCAGCCGTTCTCACTAGTGACGTAAAAACGGATGTTTGGTGGTCATTAGATTCTGAAAAGATGGACAAGATCAGAAATCTCTTGTTGAAGTTTTCTAGCCGTTAATATACTAAAAGGTTTGTAAACTCAACAGTAAGTCGTAACAAGGCTTTGCTAAATGTGTTCAGTAGGTTTGTACAGCTGACACTCTCTGGATCTTTCATAACTTGTGAATTTTGAAAGCTAATGCTAACAGCTATAGGAAAACAAACAGCTCTGAACTAGCTTTTCTTGTATTAAGACAGTTGTAATAAGCTAGGTGCTCATTTACCTGACAGTTTCAGCGGCGGCTTAAGCTTAAATCTTACCGAATTAGCTCAGATGCTAAGTGTTTGATAAAAGCATAGTCAAACTGCGCGTCTACTTGTTATATGTCCATGGTAAAAACAGCTAAATAGAACATATCATTCATTCATTCATTCATTTTCTACCGCTTAATCCCGTTAGGGGTCGCGGGTGACTGGAGCCTATCCCAGTGACTTTGGGCCTTAGGCGGGGAACACCCTGGACAGTGGCCAACTTGTCGCAGGGTTAGACAGACAAACATTCACTCTCTCATTCACTCACTAAGGGAAATTTACAGTGATGCCCAATTAACCTAAACATATATGTTTTGGAGGTGGGAGGAAACCGGAGAAACCCCACGGTGACACGGGGAGAACATGCAAACTCCACCCAGAGAGATCGTGAGATGTTGATATGGTCCGACCCGGGAGTCGAACCCACGACCTCCTTATTGGGAAGCCAGAGCTCTAACCACTCTGCTATCGTGCACCCCTAGGACATATCAATATCAGCAAAAACAGAAAAATCAACAAAGCCAAACTTAAACTTATTGTTCATTCATGTTGACATACGTATTAGATCCAAAGGTTTTAGTCTTTAAGTAAACAAAATCTGACTTAAATTTAGCATAAAAATTCCTTTAAAACCTTCAAGACTGTAAAGTTTTGTGTGTGTTTGACTTCAGATGCTGATACTGGTGAAAACTTTTGGAAACCGACATAAGCAAACTGACTAAAAGACACAGAGTTTAGCCTGCAGTGCCTCGCCTTACTAACGCTGCACATCTGAGCTTTAATAACTTGATTTCTTCTTCCTAATTCCCGCCTGCGTGTTACATTTTGGCTGCAGTTCAGATCTCCACGTGAGCGCTGGAGTCGTGCCTCTCGCTGCCGCTGTTTTCTGTCTAAACGACGTGTTAATTGGCACAAAATAAAAGAATAGCCCCATTACCAGAGCCGCACCGTAATGCCTCTAATAATCGGCCCCCGCCTGTTTCTCTTATTGCCTTTTAATTGCTTTCATTTTGAGTCTCGTTAGCGCTGCGTTCACACACCTCCCTCTCTCTGTCAAACCTCCGCAAGTGTTAGATTTCACAATTAAATAACCAAAGAAAGGCTCATTTGGTTTTAATTGTCGTATTTGTGGATGTAATTGTCAAAATTTTCCCTTTTGGAGACTTTTTTTCCTGTGTGATTTCGATAAGCCGGCAGAGCAGCAGTCACAGTTTAGTCATTGTAATGATTTACTATTATTATTATTACTGCTGTTTTGGAAAGTATAAAGAACTAAGGCTGGTGTTCCCTATCCCTCACGTTCACAAGCCCCTGGGACACAGCACTTGTTTTCACATGACGTAGATAAAAACGTCTCTTATAAGCCTTTTCCCTGCTTTTCTGAAACGTGACTTTTTTCTCCATCACAGTTATGGTAGCATGTCTTTCCCAAATCTTTTAACATAACTAAATTAACTTAACATAAACCTAACCCTAACCTTATTCACATTTATAAAGTAATAATGTCAAAATATAAACTTTTGCTAGCATAGCCACCATCACAAAGTGCGGTGATGAAAAATGGCTGCTGCTTAGCATCCAGGGCTGCGCTCAGTAGCTAGCTCAGATTGAGCTAACCTCCGTCCACCGAATATGTGACAGACCAATCAGAGTAGGAGTTTGCTAAAGCGAGCAGAGCTACAGAGGCATTTTTTGTTTATCAACACGGGAGATGCGTGCTTGCAGAATAGGGCGCCGCTGATTGACACAAACCGTGGTAACAAGTCAAGCCAGTGCTGTTGTCAGCTAACTACAAGAGTTTATCACTGTGTAAAAACAAAAGTTGTGCTGTTAAATCAAATTTGTTAATGAAATCTGACCCTATGACCCATAAAAGTTACATTCAGGTGAGTGAAAAAACCTCTCAAGCTTCAGGAGACAGATGTCTGTCAGACCGGTTCGTACCCAGTGTATTTTCATGTCGTGTAAATACCACGCCATGCGTGCCAGTTTTGGTCTGAAGTTACAAAAATGTGTAAGTTTAGTTTTGATTCTTGAAGGTTAGGATTAGGATTGTGTTACTCTTCATGAAGAATAACATGTCTTTGCATTCACCATAGAAATGAACTGGGACAGAAATTCATGAAATATCGCGTTCATGACATGCTGTTTCAAAAAGGTTCCCCACACAACTAGATGGAGAGCGACTCAACATGCGCAGTAAAGCGGAAAGTGGCATTGATTGATAAACCCTCTATAGCTAAAGTTTATGATTAAAAATATATTTTTAACAAAACTTTTTTAATAAAACAAGACTTTTGAATTGGTAAAAAGTTCATGATTGAAGTCAAAATAGTAATCCTGCAAAAACAGACCAAAACACATCCGTCTGCACCATGTTTGTCTTAGTTTGAACCAAACCACAATACTGCGTTGTGATTGGTTGGTTGTTAGATAAATTAGTCACTGGTGTGTAATTTGTCTCTGTGTCTTTGATGCAATGGCACTATTTGACTGTAGATGAAGGTTTTTCTGTTTTACTTGTTGTTTTATCTTTTGTTTTCTCCACAAACTGAAACTTACCTTACTATAAAACAATGATAATATTTGAGGATTGTCACAGCAAACTACTGTCATGATTAGACAAAAACATGAGAACTTATTCATTCTAACACACAAAACAACCTCTAAAGTTACAATTTAAATCCTAAATCTTTCTGTGCACATATCAAACCAAACCTCCTCCATATTCCTGCCTAAACTTCCCCTCCTCGGCTGCAGAGTTGAGCGATGCAGAGTTGAGCGATGCAGGTGTCAGGGACAGGACGCCGCATGGATCCAGCGCTCGGCTGTTTCCTGCTCCAGCCTCTAATGAAATAAGCAGATAATCAGGAAGTAATTGGGCTGATTCTGCCGTCGCTTCTCTCGCTCTGTGACGTCAGGAAGCACAAAACTCACTCACGTCTTCAGACATCCGACTTCCAGAGGCTCCGGAGAGTGTAGTCACAGAGAAATACAGTAAACGCTGGAAAACCATATTCTGGGCAAACATGGTTGACTTATTCTTGCTGTTTTTGGTCATTTGTGACTTTTTAAAGACGTGAATACTTAGATAATTGAGCTTGTCTATTGTAAAGTGCAGTGATGGAAAGTAACTAAGTACAAAAGTAAAAGTACTGTACTTAAGTAACTTTATAAGGTATTTGTACTTTACTTAAGTATATTTCAATAATTTGTCTTTATATGTTCCAAACGCGTCTTTATTTTTCCCAACGCAGTTATGCCGCTTCCTGGTTAGCATACCTTTCCCAAATCCCTAAACTTTATCAAATTAACTTAGCCTAACCCTAACCCTAATTCTAACCCTAACCTTACCCAAATCCCTGAAGTATATATTTTAAAATATAAACCTTTGCTAGCATAGCCACCAATGCAAAGTGATGATGTCTGGCATAACTGGGTTGGAGGAAAAAATCAGGGATTCCAAACATCCAGGAGCCTCAGATTAAACAGAAAAAAATGTTGTTGTTTTTTCATGTAAAAACTTGTGTTGTTATGATACAAATGTTTGAAATAAATAGATTTGTCCACTCACAATCATAATTAAAAATGCTCTTTTCACGTCCAATTTTGACACAATACATTTTCAGCACAAAATAAATTTTGGTTTGAAATTAAGTTTTAATGTTTCAAAACTCATCAGAAAAATGTCAAATTTTGTCCTGAATTCAAATTAGTATTTTGTTTGGATTCCAGTTTTAGTGTTGATGAGAATCTGATGTTGTCAAGCTTCGTTACTTCAGCTCAAATTTGCTAAATAATCTTGTATTCAAGTGACTTTTGCATTCTAAACAACTAATCGATTAATCAAAAGAATAATTGGCCAGCTAATCAATTACCAAAATAATCATTAGACACATAAGTTAAGTGTTAATAGTGAGCGTTTTGTTCTTAATACAATTTTAAAACATGCACATATAACATATTACACAAAGCAGATCTGCATCTTTAGTGTCTGTGTTAGAAAAACGTCAGCTATGTCACATTTGTGCTCCCCATAACCTATTTAGCACATGGGCAAGTGCTGGATAAATACTAGTTTATGTCCTTAGTTTATGATTTTGTGGTGTGAATGGTCTGTTTACCATGAGTGCTGCAGTAGACTCTATTGTTGGCTTTTTTGAAGTATTTTTTGGTAATGTTTCTTTGTAGATATTGGGCCCGGACCGAACTGAATAAGGTTTACTGTCAAACAACTGTCTGGAGCAAGGTTCTTCTTTTAAAGGGGACATATTATGCAAAAGTTCTATTCCTATTCTAAAATTGCTGTCTCATCAAAGACACTGCTGAAGTTTTGTCTATGAGGTATGTTTCGTTCCTCTCACAACACCATTCTGAATGTCACAGACCTGTAATGTCATTGATAGATCTATGAGATCTTCTACAATGTTTTTAAGCCCATAAATCATCCAGAATCCAGGCTTGTTTTGAGCATTTCTGCAGCATTAGCATATCAGGCAAGATTGATTTGATTGTCCAACGTGTTCTCATGGTTTTTCAAGGGATTAACAGCTAAATTTAAGTCTGAAGTTACAAAAATGTGTAAGTTTAGCTCTTAGGGTTGGAGTTGGTTAAGGTTAGGATTAGGATTGTGTTAACCTTCATGATTAATAACACGTCTTAACATTCACCATTGAAATGAACATGGACAGAAACGCGTGAAATACACACGCACAAAATAGAAGTTGCGTTCATATGACACGCTGTACAATAGCGTGGTATTGACACGCTTATCCATGAGAACAGGCTGGATTGTTTATTCTTGGGGGTACTGAGCATGTTTGAAGGAAGAAAACAACACAAAAAAATGCAAAAAGTTTGTCCTTTAAGGCCGTGTTTCCCAAACAGGCATACATGGTCTCTCGGGGGTACGCAAGCCCTCACCAGGAAATTATTTCAGACTTTAATAGATAAAATGTATTTTGAAATAATCTAAACACTTTTGTTGCATTTTAAGCCAGCTTTTCATGAAAACAAGAAAATACAAAAGCAACAATTGGCAGTAGTCTACTAGAAAGACCATTTGTTTACCTAAAAGCACACGTTAGGGGGTACTCGGTGTGTAGCTCAAATTTAGGGGGTACAAATGGGACAAAATAGGGTTGGGAACCTAGATTTGTTTTTGTTAACACATAGTGATCATGTTTATATTTAGAACTTGATCGAACATTTTTGCTTTTTTGTTTGTGTTCATGAGGTTTGTAAATGTCTTTCGTTGTTAGTATTGCCATTGCGATTCGATTTCCCACTTGTGTTTGAAATGAACTGAAGCTATTTTAAAACCCGCTTGTAGTTTTTATGAAGAAAGTGACATATTTTGTAGCTTGTGAACCGAATAATGAGTCATGTATATTTGAAAACAGAACACATTTGCACAACCACAAAAAAATCCCACATGACAGTAATAACTCGTGACCTGCCCCGTTTGTTCTTTGCCCTACATGCGCTTTGATATTTGGGCCTTCACTGCACTATACATCCAGCCCACAGGACACTTTACCCATGATGCATCGCTGCGCAGCCCAAACCGTGCCCCCCGGAGAGCCTGCTGTACATTTGCATTAGCCGTCATCTTGTGCACGCTTCATCTGCTGCTATGGATTCAAAACCATCACTGCTACAGCCGCGTTTCATGTTAGGGCTCGGCGAAGCGGCCAATCGCGGCGCTCGACCCAGTTACCACCCCCCAACGCTTCCTGGAAACCGCTCTGAGTCAAAGGCAGGCTTAGGAGACCAAAAAAAATCCATCGCATGCAACGTAAAGGAAGAGCGGGCTGTGCAGGAAAGATAGAGAATGATGTCCCGTAGGAATAAACGGTGTAAAGTTGAGTTGGACCTTGGCTTTTGGGCGGGTAGTTGGGTACAGAACTAGATTTGGTTCTAATGATGTTAATGATGATAATTTAACATTCACATTTAGTAGTGAAGTAACTCAGGATTAAACCAGATCTAAACCAGGATCAAGTAAAGTCTAAAGCAGATTTACACCAGGACTGAAACAGGGCCAAAAAAAGTCTAAGGCAGGGCTATTCAGCTTTATTTTCCACAAGGCCCCATTTTATCGAGGACCAAGGCAAGGACTGGGTAGTTGCACAATACGTCACTTTTGACAAGTAAATAAATTTGCCACTAGAACAAGAGCAAAGGGTATTGTTGCTAAAATATGAAAAATGTTGACACTATTATTCATTTTTCATTCATTTTCTACCGCTTAGTACCGTTAGGGGTCGCGGGTGACTGGAGCCTATCCCAGTGCCTTTGGGCCTTAGGCGGGGGAACACCCTGGACAGTGGCCAACTTGCCGCAGGGTTAGACAGACAAACATGCACTCTCTCATTCACTCACTAAGGGAAATTTACAGTGATGCCCAATTAACCTAAACATGCATGTTTTTGGAGGTGGGAGGAAACCGGAGTACCCGGAGAAAACCCACGGTGACACGGGGAGAACATGCAAACTCCACCCAGAGAGATCGTGAGATGTTGATATGGTCCGACCCGGGAGTCGAACCCATGACCTCCTTATTGGGAAGCCAGAGCTCTAACCACTTGGCTACCGTGCACCCCAATCTCAACCCCAATTTTATGAATCACTATTAGTGATTCACTATTAGTGATTCATAAAACGCAACTGCAATGGAAACAACAAGAAAGTAAACTAGATGCAGAGGCAAATTGTATTTTTAGTCAGTTTATAATGAATATATGAATATAATATAATGAAACCAAACATTTACTGACGAACTAAGAATTTTACGTTGGCTACTTTTTTCCTGAGAAATAACCCAGACTTAAGTCTACAAACAAAATATATATTTTTGTGATATTTACGCCTCCCGTACACAGACTGCGAGGCGTGTTCGGTCCGAGACGTGTCTGAGTTTCTTGCGACGTGCCTTGTACACCAGCAGCAGTCCACTGTGGTCTGTTATTGTCCAAAGCTGCACGGATTCACGTGGATTACCGCGAGAATGCTCGTATTATGAATTGAAAGCCGCATCCGACCGCTGCGACCTCCGACAAAAATAGACTCTCTACAGATTCTTCCTGCACACTCGCACGACTGTCGGACATGGGATCGCACTGCTCCGGGGTTTGTGTACAAGGAAGCACTGGTTTTAAAGAACTTTCTAACCCCTGCAATGTACAGCGGGGATTAGAAAGTGAATAGAGGTTATGCACTGACATCATTTTATTCCAAAAAAGCTTAGCAACATTAGAATGAGTGGCATTTCTTCAATGTATTTTTTTGTGGCAACGGCTTGTCTGCTAACAACAGTTGACGATTTAGGACATTTTAACTGCAACAAACGGACTCAAAAACATATTCTTTAAAAAGAAAAAGGTAATAAGTTTAACTGTGTGTGATTTCAGTGTCTGATAATGTGAAAAGCTAAAGTCTTGTTGTTTGTCTGCTTTGCTACAACTGTTGACTTGATTTTCTCTTTTTACATGTCAGTTACAAACCCAGTGCTCAGTAGACTTGTTGTGGGTTGAATTTGTTATCAAACTGTAGTTTATTTTTCCTGTTTTAGCTGTTTATTGAACTCTTACAAGAGAAAATGTCCTTTCTCTCCATTGACTCTCCCAGCATGAACATTTAGAATAATGACATGTCACCTGCAGAATCTCTATTCGGGCCGGATCAGATTTTTGGAAGGTCGATTTAACGTTTAGAATGCTAACATCTGCATAACTTCTGTTTCTCTCACGTTTCTCACTGACACAGACAAACTCTTTCTACGCTTAAATAAGATGAATTTTGGTCCTTTTGATGAGTTATATTAATAAAAATGTCTTAAATCTCCAACTCCTGCTAGCAAACAGGCCCAGCTGAAGTCTGCATCGTTACCGCGACAACCGAAAAGCCATTGTATTCAAGTTCTGGCTACTCAAACGCTCCAGGGAGGCCACAAAAAGTAAAAAAAAAGCACATTTTATCACTTTAGCCTCTCCGTCAGAAAGAATATCTCTGCATAATCTCTGTTTTAATACATTCAGTGTTTTTAAATGCAGCAGCCGCACTGTAATGCACTTTCTGTATCATTATAATATCCAGTCTTTCGCGTCGTTCGCCCCTCACACTTCTCCGCTCTTTGTGCATCGACTTTATTAACGCAGACGCCAGAGGTGCCGCCGACTTTTAGTAAACAAGCTTTTATTTCCGGGTTTTGTTCTTTCAAAGCCGACGGGAAAGGAAAAGACGAGAAGAAAAACGGTAGAATCTGCTTTTGATGGATTCACGTTAGCGTTTCTCAGTTTGTCCATTTTACCAGGCTAAAAACATGTCCGAAAATGTGTCACGGCCATGACCAAGGTTGAAGTTGGTTTTTGAATAGAGCTTTTGTTGTGTTTAAATGAGCAGATTTGATAAAAATGAGAGTATTTTGGAGAAAACTGAAGAGGTAGTCTGCGTTATAATTAATAGAAAAGGCTGCGTTTGTGTGAAGACGAAGGACTTGTGTGAATAAACTGACCCTTGTTATTGAAAAACAAGATTCAAACAATATACATTTTATATATACGCACAACACATATTTGAAATGGGAAATTATTATTATTTATCGAAGTATTTGTTGTCTGTGTATAGTGTATAGCCGTGGTTCCCAGTCTTTTATGAGTTCTAGCACACTTTTGAGCGAACCACTTATTAAAATATAGCCAATTCAAGCATTTTTCGAACACAACTAATAAAGAATGTTGTAAAAATGTCTATGATTCTTTAAAGAGGAACTATGTAACTTTTCTGGTGGAGTCACTTTTTGTATTGCGGTGTTTGGAATGTCTCATTAAACATGTCTGAATAGCATCTTTATTTTCGCAGTTATGCCTCTACCCGGTTAGCAAACCTTTGCCAAATTGTAAATTTTTTCCAAATTAATCTTAATCCTAACCCTAACCTTACCCAAATCCCAGAAGTAAATATGTTTAAATATAAATTGTTGCTAGCATAGCCACCAATGCAAAGTGATGATGTATGTCATAACTGGGTTTAAAAAAAATATAATAAATCAGGCGTCTGAATAGAGAGAAGCTTCTAACAAAGCCAAGTGTTGCCTCCTTGAAGAAGCAATCTTGCTCACAAAAAAAAATAATAAATAAATAAAACTATTTTTTTTAGGAAAAATAGTCTTAAAACAAATACTGTTAAATGTGCTTCATGTCTTGTAACATTCCAGTTCATGTGGTGGCAGAGTGGATAGCGCTCTGGCCTCTGGCATGTTCCTCCCCGTGTCTGGGTGGTTTCCTCCGGGTACTCTGGTTTCCCCACCAACCAATAACATGCAAGTTAGGGAACACTTAGTGTTGGTCGGAGGTTGAGGCGCCTGGTGTCTGCTGAGCTGCTCCAGCATTAGTGTTTATTATGGATTTGGCCACGACTGATAAATGACTTCAGAGGCTGAATTGGTTAGATTGTCGTTCTCTAAACCAGAAAATTGTTGGTTCAGTTCTTTCCAAATCTGCTTTGGAAAGACACTTTTAACCAGTTTATTAATGAGTACAAGAGTTGTGAGTGTGACTTATTTTCTGTAAAACTATGTTAAATCAACTATGTTGATCATGACAACTATCACAAAAAAGTCAAAAAATGCAAAATATCAGTGTTCAAATTTGATTAAAAAGTACGTTTAGTTGTAGCTCTGTCCTCGTGTCTCTCGGTGTCCACAGCGTCTCACTTCCTGTTTCTCTGAAGTCTGTTTGACTTAATGAGTTATTGATTTGATCAGTGCCTGGCTCTTCAGAAGCTTCTGTTCAATTATTAATACTCCACATGGACTATATTTAGATCTGCTGCTTTTGGTTTGCCTTTGACTCCAGCCTCGGCCACAGTTTGGACCGAATTTGCACTTGAAAGGTAATATTTTCTCTCTGATGCGGTGATGTTTTTGTTGTAAAACCTGCTCTGGGGTGTGTTTAATTTTCTGTGTGTCCCAGTTAACAATTATAATCATCAAAGTACAATTAAGTACAATATTTTTTTATTTCGGTTCTAAAATGATTGAAAATACGGTATTCTGGTGTTGGTATTTCTGTTTTAGGCTTCTTAGGTTTTAGCCTGTTTAATCTGAATTTTTGATTCCTAATTTACAAAGTTTTTCTGATTTATGTTCCCTTTTTTCCTAAATTTAGCCTCGTGACCCTGATTTAGCCCCAACAACACCACCACCATTAATTTTAGGCCAGTATTCTTGTATAAGGCTTGATTTTCCCTCCAGTTTTTTAAATTTGTGTCTACTTTTGTCGTAATTTTAAGCTTGGGTTTCTGTGTTTTGTTATGTGTTTTTGGTTGTTGTTTTGTTTATTTTTGTATATTTGATGTGCATTTTATGTGTGAAGAGCGAGTGGCGGCGCGAAAAAGGTGCAACAGCCCAGGGAGCTCTCTCCAAACGTAATTCCGTTGTACTCTGTGACAATAACTAACGGTGGATACATTGACCCTTTGCACCGACGTCACATGATCCCATGGCTGCACCATAATGGAGGCAGAAGTGTGTGTATGCAGCTTTACAGGAGCACAAAACTCACTCAGATTCTCACAGATTTTCTTATTTTTTGGTAAAGAAAGCAGTGGATGCTTCTGGTGCATGTTCGGTACATTTGTCTGTGGAAGTAGGACGTCTTTTAGAAGCACACAAAACAAGTTGTTTGGAAAAGCTAATGAATGCAGCTGATCCACCATAACCTCTTTCTTCAGCTGTTTGTGGATTTAATAAAATGTACAAGTTTGTCTGATTTTACTCCTTATGATTTGCACCATTCTGTGGTAAACAGGGTTTTGTCTCACACTGGAGCAGATTTAAAAGCTACAAGAGTTTGGTTTTCAGTAACTTCGCTGTTTATCATTGTGTTAGCTTGTGTTAGCCACGCATAATGCAGGCTGTTTCAGATATTCATTGCATTTTTTTTTTTTTTTTTCAAATGTCCTAATTTTTTTTTCTCATTAGCATTAACTTACCTGGTTTAAAGTCTTCACTGCAAATCTGTAACAACTTAGAGAGATTCCAGTTCTTTAGATTTATTGCTGCCACCCTGGCGTCTTCTATCTTCATCAAAATGTAAAGGAAAAAGCTACAGGCTTAGGCTTACAACCTTGCAGCGTGTCGCACAAGTTACAGCCATTTTACAATTTAAATCAATCAAAATAACTGTAGTTGTAATGAACACAGACAGAGCTTTTGCCTCCATCATGGAGAAGTGGGCATTCCCTCGAGCAGCCTGATGACACGTCAATAGTCCCTTTAACTTATTCCTTCTTCAAATTATTTTCTTATTTAGACACAGTCAGTTTTCCCAATTTATGTTTGCTTCATTCCCTAGTTTATACCAGTTTTTTTTCTTTATATTTCTCCCATTCACTCTGATCTCTCTGTATTTCCTTACATATTTTGCTCGTTCGACTCCACTTTGCGCTTGAACGGCCTCTCCAATCTCATTTTGAAGTGACGTTTCCCTCTTCTCGCCGCAGTGCAGATGCCCAAAGTAGTGTTTTTCTCTTTTTTCCTGATGTGATTTGAATGCATTTTTGAGCACCTCGGAGCGCACTTTTGGGACGCTGCGAGTGTGTTTTTCCCACACATTTATTCCGCGTTGTGGCCGTCGGATTTCCCTGAGCTCGTGTCGGGAATAAAAGCAGAGGAATCCGGCTCTGATCGCGCTTTAAAGACAAACATGAAGACTGCGGAGATCTGCGGAGAAAAGATATAATGTTCGATTTGCATATTTCTGCTTTTAATGGACTTGCATCTATAGAGCTTCACTGTGGCTGACAATTCTGATTTAATACATGTTTTATCATAGTTTTACATCAGTTTAGTTGCAATTTATGACAAATTTGACAATTACAGGAAGTAATCTGAGTTCTACATCAAAACCCCTTCATATATGTCGTCAGAAATCGACAAAATGCAAAGACAATTTACACACAGCTGGCACAGTTTCTTGGGAGTTTAAGCGATAATTTAGAAAGATATTATAAAATTGTTTTGTCTGTTTCATTAATGTGAAGTTTGGCCTTGATTTACAATGTGGTTGCTAAGAAACAACCACATGTGTCATATTTACTGGACAAAAAACAATTCCCGAGTCAAAGAGAGACAAGTCCAAGGTCAAAGAGAGAAGAATCCAAGTCAAGTCCCAAGGCAAAGAGAGACAAGTCCCAAGTCAAGTCTCAAGTTAAAGAGAGACAAGTCCAAGTCAAAGAGAGACAAGTCCAAGTCAAGTCTCAAGTCAAAGAGAGACAAGTCCAAGTCAAGTCCCAAGTCAGAGAGAGAAAAGTCAAAGAGAGACAAGTCCAAGTCAAAGAGAGACAAATCCAAGTCAAGTCTCAAGTCAAAGAGAGACAAGTCCAAGTCAAGTCTCAAGTTAAAGAGAGACAAGTCCAAGTCAAAGAGAGACAAGTCCGAGTCAAGTCCCAAGTCAGAGAGATAAAAGTCAAAGAGAGACAAGTCCAAGTCAAGTCCCAAGTTAAAGAGAGACAAGTCCAAGTCAAGTCCCAAGTCAGAGAGAGAAAAGTCAAAGAGAGACAAGTCCAAGTCAAGTCCCAAGTCAAAGAGAGACAAGTCCCAAGTCAAGTCTCAAGTGAAAGAGAGACAAGTCCAAGTCAAGTCCCAAGTGAAAGAGAAACAAATTCCTAAGTCCAAGTTCTACATTTTTACAGATTTTATAAATTATCCTATATGAAACGAAGGTCTGGTCACAAAAAAGAAATGAGGAGGAATATGTTTTGGTTTCTAAATGTAAAATTACACAACTTTTTTTCTTTCTATGTCAAGTCGTCTCAAGTCACTGACATTCCGGTCCAAGTCGAATCTCAAGTCTTAGTCCACTTTATCAAGTCAAGTCTCAAAAGAGTCCTGTAATTTTCAGCGTTTGTTTGTCAGTTTCTTCAATCTTTTAAAATGTGCAGCTTAAAGGTGAAGTAGCTGATTTTCACGTCACAAAACCTAGATCCTTACTCTCACAAATGCTTCAGCACAAGTTAATATCAACATGCATGATTATTTGTCTGCAAAAAAATCTTAAAAACATTTTTACAGACGGACTGGAGACGGCCACTCAAGCACAGCCAATCAGAACCCTGCATTTAGCTCTTAAAGAGAAATAAAATGCCTTTTATTTTGATTTAGACCAGTGGTTCCCAAAGTGGGGGTCGGGACCCCTCGGTGGGTCGCGAGGCAAAATCTGGGGGTCGCGAGATGATTTCAAAATGTATTTTTTATATTTATGACTTAGCATTTAATGAGTTTTTTAAGAAATGTGGGTTATATGAAGCAATACACTGTCAAAATAAGCACAATTAAGCCTAATTTAAATGGTTTTGTAACTTAAAATCAATACAAAAGTATAGAATTTTTGCAGTGGGGGTCGCGAGTTCTGGGGGTCCCCGGCTGAAAAGTTTGGGAACCCCTGATTTAGACTGTATGAGGTGATAGTTTATGTAATATACTTTTTGGTAGAAAAGACAAAGTATATATAAACGTTTAGCTTTACTAGACATTCGCCCCGTTTACATGACGGTTTTAATTCCGAATAAAGATAATTTAATTCTGAATTCAAATTAATTCCGCTTTAAAAAGTCCATGTAAACAGTTAATTCCTGATAAAAAGTTTATTCGGATTTAAACTTAATTCCGAATAAAGTGGGTGGTTTATTCCGCTTTTAAATCCGAATAATTTTATTCCTTTCTCATGTAACCGTTTTATTCGGAATAAAAACAATTCCGTTCACACTGCGCATGCTCGCACGTTGTCTTTCTGACGGCGATGACGCAATGCAAGATGGCGGCACGGACACGAAACTTTTTTGTTTTGTATTTAAATGCGCTACAGTAGCTACAAATAATGAAAAGAGTGGGTGGGAGAAAACACGAACTTTCATCGGAACAACTCCAAAAAAAGTTAGTACCATTGCGTCCGTGGCGTTACAACAATCCCAGGTGAAAAAAAAGCCAAAAGCTGGTGTCCCGTATCTATCGGACGTTTGTTTTTCCGGTAGACGTAATGACGTAATGACGTATGTGCGTTCCCTTTCCTCTCTCTCTCTAACCCAGACGTTAAGCGGAATAAGATAAAGCCGATTTAGCGTGTTTAACATGTAAACCTTTATTCGGAATTATTATTTCCATGTAAACTTGAAGAAAAATATTTTAATTCCGAATTAATTAATTCGGAATAATTAATTCGGAATTAAGAAACATCATGTAAACGTGGCCATAGAGACCAAAAAATTCAAAGTTAATTCCCAAATTAATTAAATGAACATGTGACAAAAGCTAATGTATGAACTGCTCATATATTATAGTTCGATGTGTGAGATTGAGATAATTCCTTCTACATTTTTATTCAAATGACCAGAATCTCTCACACATGCAGTATATCCCGTGTGCTGAGCTGAACGTGTGGCAGGAAGAAAAAGGAAAAAAAAAAATCTTTGAACCTCCTTATTTTTGATTATCAAAGGCGTCTTTGTAGGCTGCATGAATTTTGCATGTTTAGGTTTAAGGCAACTTTAAGGCGGTGCTGCGTGTGGGCGAATGTTCTTACTGTATTTTCGAGAGAGAGAAGGGAGTTTCCAGTGTGCTAATTTGAGCCGGAGATAAAAACAACACGGCTGCCTGTCAAAACACGTGAATAATCAATGACAGGGTGAAAGTGCACTTTTCTCTAACAGGATTATATTTGAGATTGAACTCTACCTTCTGACTGTTTTTGGTTGTTTTAATGTTTAATAATAATCTACTTTTTACAATTTACTGTGGATGTATGAGCATTTCCTGTTAGCGTTAGCATTAAGAAGCAAATTCATGTCTTTATAAACACACAAGGGTGAAATATTCTCCTGATTTCCAAAGTTAACATGTTTTCAGAGACAACCACCTGGTCCTGACCACCACGCTCTGCTTAACTTGCACCAGGAGCATGAACTGTCACAGGCACAGTTTGTAAAAAGCCCTGCACAATAAGATTATGTAGACACTGATAATTGTATAAATGACAAAGATGGTCTTGATGTGGTCTCGATAGACTGCGGTCTTGGTCTTGTCTTAGTCTCGACTTGTCAAAGTCTTGGTCTTGACCTGTCAAAGTCTTGGTCTTGACCTGTCAAAGTCTTGGTCTTGACCTGTAACCCCGGGCTCACACTACATCCGGTCCAACTCCGGTGCAGTCACCGGACTGGTCTGAACTTGGGAGATTACGCGATCGCTGAGCACTTGTTTATGTCAACAAAGAACACATGCGCCAAGTTTTGGGCTGATTTCTCGTTGTTTCTTTTTCTGTTTGATTTTTTGCCGCACAATGGATAAGCACGGGAGGTCAGTTTACACCTGATGTGTTATATAAGCGTGTATGTCATATTTTGACGTATTTTGTATTATTAGTGGTAACGTAATGATTTTATTTTGAAAACCACCGGATTCACTTCACCCGCACTCGGTTGGTTTCTTGTTTATCGAATCTTGTTTTCACAACTTCATCAAAAAGGGCTCCGGTACGAAACGCTTTTGGAGCGCCGGATTGGCCGTATCGGAGACACCGGAATGGACTGTACGCCGTGTGAGCCACTCTCTGACTTTTCCAGTTGAGTAAAGGCTCCGGTGGCTGCACCGGAGTTGGACTGGATGCAGTGTGAGCTCGGGGTAAAAGTCCCGGTTTTGACTTGTAAAAGTCTTGGTTTTGACCTGTCAAAGTCTCAGTCCTGACCTGTAAAAGTCTTGGTCTAGACCTGTAAAAGTCTTGATCTTGACCTGTCAAAGTCTCGGTCGTGACTTGTAAAACTCTTGGTCTTGGCTTGTGAAAGTCTCGATTGTGATCGGTAAAAGTCTCAGTGTCTCAGTGTTCTTGGTCTTGTCTTGCAGTCTTGGTCTTGTCTTGTAAAAGTTTTGATCTTGTCTTGGTCTTGACCCCCCAGTGGTCTTGGTCTTGTCTTTGTTTGGGACTCGGTTTCAGAAAGGTTTTGGTCTGAATGAATGCGTTCTTGACTACTACACTACTTCAACCATTATAATCACTGACAATAACGTGAGGTAGACTTCATTAAAGGAGATTTTGAACAATATTTAAATTGCAACAAACCACATTAGTCTTTTGAAAACACGACTGGAGTAAAATAGACACTGAAATATATTTGCATTTATCACAATCCCAGCAAACAATGTCCTAATTTGAAAAACATGAGCGCTCTGAATCCATACGCGGACCAAATTAAAACATGGACTTGGAGGATTTTAAGGTCTGTTTTTTTGGACGAGAGCCAGCGTAGCGCGACTGTAATGAGGCTTAATACGGACGTGGATGTAAACAGATTGTGACTGCATGAATAAACCGGGGGAAACGCGCCGATCGAAGGGGCAAAACGCAGCCGCCGTCGCACAAACGTAAACAAGCAAAATGTTAATGTGATTCATTCAGAAAACTGTTTGTTCTTCCACATGCGACGAGCAGGAAGTGTTTGAGCAACTAAAGACGAGCTGATTAATATATTCATTCTTTTTTTTTTTTGTTTCTGCTGCTTGTTCTCGTGAGTGACTGGAGCTTGTCCCAGTGACTTCTTTGGGCTTTAGGCGGGAGAACAGCGTTAACACACAGAGACAGATACAGACAGAAAATTATTCTCTCTCATTATAAGTTCACACATTTTAATCTGGTGATGTTTAATAGTGACTAGATCCATGAACTTTTTGTGTTACATCGATCTTCATCTGTATTAAATAATCTTGGCCTATATATTGTATCGTATCGTATTGCCAGACAAATGTGAAATGTTGGCAAAATAAGTCACAAAAGTGCAAAACATTACATTTATGCCCTTAGTTGAATGTTTACAGCAACACATTGTTTTGAGATGTAGCCGTTATTCCATTTTTAGATATCTTGAAAACCACATTTGTGGTTTCAATGTCCTGTTCACGTGTAATGATAGATCTTAGAAAGAGCGTTTGTTAATGCTTCAGTATGCAGCATTTAACTAACTGTGGTTAGCATGGCGACACAGTTGTACTCTTGTCTTTAAAAACGCCTCAAAACACTTCGTGGTGGATAATTTAGTTATTCAAAATACATTTGGGAAGTGCATCAATCACAAAATGTGTGGGTGGATGTAAAAAAATTTAAATTGGATGTCTTAAAAATTTTTATTATGGCTCCGAAAGTGACAGTTACCATGGAAATAATGGCAAATCTGCCATGTTTCTTGTCTGGTTTGCAGAACTTTCAAAGGAAAACATTTGTAAAAACAATGTAAAAAGTAAACAAAACAGCCGTGGAACAACCCCATAAACTGCTGGGTCTCTACTGGTAAGTTTATCTGTCACTCTGTAACTGTTATGTTATAATTACACACTTTGTCTTTTGGTCGTTGAACAAGCTATACTTGTATTTGAGTCGATATTAAGCTTTTCAATTGTTCCGGTTTTTTTATTTATTGACGCAAAAAAGTCTGGAAAAATGCAGACAATGTCATTGTCTCTTCTTTGTAGTTTGGGCCAACTGTAGCAGCACACGTTGACTCTGTTCACTTTTAATATAATCCAGATTAAACTGAGACTGCCTACAAGCATTCGGCTGTGTCCTGTGGTTCACTCCTGCACCAACAATCATGAACCAGAAAACACAACGCTGAAAGACATTGGTCACATGTGTAACTGAGGGACCAAAAATACTTTTGAAAAGAAGCACATTTTTGGCATTTTTATGTCTTTATTGCTTTAATTGCATTGCATGTTCAGGGTTAGCGCTCTGGCCTCATAGCTAAAATGTCCTGGGTTCAATTCCCAGTCGACCCGGGGCCTTTCTGTTTGGAGTTTGCATGTTCTCCTCGTGTCTGTGTAGGTTTACTCCAGGTACCCTGGTTTCCCCTACCACTAAAAACATGTCCATTAAAGCCACCTCTCCCCCAGGACTCCACTGCGAAAGAGATTCTGAATCTCAGTGGGACTTTTCTGGTTAAATAATTGTCTAAAAACATGGAAAAGCTCTTCTTTTATCTGTATTTTTTTTCATATTATTACATAACGTATTTAACCTCATTCAAAACGTCCCAAAGTATAGCTTAAACTTTCTATTTTTACAGAATTGTGTAGGTAACTTGTCACCTTCAGAAAGTTATACAACACACCTTTAAAATCAGATGTTTGTTTAGATTTCTTTTTTTAATATTGAAGCAACTAAGCTCAGTATTTTCTTTGTAATAATAATTCTTTAATGTGTTCTCTTTTAGCTTTAGGTAAGATAATCTAAATTATGTTATGATACTGTTTATGTACTATGAATTAAATAATAATAATAGAAAACTAGATTACCAAAATAATCATTAGTTGCAGCTCTTATTGATTCTTTCTATGACACATCTTACCTCTTATACATTTCTAATCTAATCTTTTCTATAATGTTACTGTATATGATATTTGCAGCTGGTCACACCTCTCTTTGTGCGTATCTGCTTCTCTCTCTCTCTCCGTGTGTGTGTGTGAGTGTGAGCTGGTGTTTTTGCCTCTTTGTGCTCATAATGACTGCGTTGAAGGTATATTGTGTGTTTTTGGGGGATGGGTCCGGTGATATTTATGTTTCTCTGTATGCGGTTACCAGGCAACAGCGGCGCGGCGGTGTTTACAGTTAATACGGAGAGAGAGGGGGAGAGAGAGAGAGAGAGAGAGAGAGAGATGGACCTTAAAGAAGTGAAACAAGAAAGACTTTTGTGTGGCTGAGAAAAGGCAGGAGTCGTGTGTTTTAGTTTTAGACTTGCAGCTTAATCTCTCGCTGTTTGTCTGTTTTAATGAGGTTTATAAGTGTCTTTTGTCTAAACTTGGGCATTATAATGATTTTTGGATATTATGGTGGGTGTTGATTTGGAGATTTGCGAAGATTCTATATATCGAAGCATCACATTTATTGGTAAAATGCTAAAACAAAGTGGAATTTAATCATAAGTTATCTTAATTTCAGTTCACGAAAAAAAACCTAAGCTTAAAAAGTGCTTGAATAGACCCGTTCAGAGCCTACGTCATTTTGGGGGCGGAGCCGCACTGGTGCCCTCCGCAGACTTTCTCCATAAGTTTCTATACAAAACGAGTCAGCTGTACTAACGATATTAAACGGTTAGAAAACTTAACAATGATTTCAAACGAAGCTCTGACCATTCCTAATGTGATCCTTGGGTTTGCACCAGTTGACACATTTTATAACTCGTAATTGTTTCGGGCTAACTAGCTTGCCGCTAAAATCTATAGAAAAAATGAGGGATCACCATCAAAACAAATACATCGCCTCAGAGTCATGTAAGTATATCCTTGGAGTCTTTTATACAATAATCTTCTGTAGAAATCAGCACAAAATAATGCCACACAGGGGCAGTTTACTGTGAGTCTAATTCTACACTGATAATTGATAAAGAATTAACACAACTTGCACAAAAATCTTAAGCAATGTCACGTTAACTCACCTCCTGTGCTTTTTTGCAAATTACGTCGTCAAACTCATCAAGGGATTTGTAGCTCAAAGCTTTTCTCTTGTGCACATGAGTTTTTCCCATCAAATATAAGTAAGTATCAGGTCGCTGAATGTCGGGACACTTACTAACGTCATGCTAACATTCAGTAGCTAACTGTACATGGATCTGGAGTCGCTTGCTGTTCGTTAAATTGAGTTTTTAAAGAGAGTTTTGCGATTTTTTAATGAAAATGCACCTGCGTAGCTTGAAAAGCCTGAGACTGGGCACCACTCAGGGCTCCAGTTAGCGTGCGCAGCCATCTTTGTTTACTAACAGTAAATGGGTCTATTAAGTTGCATTTACGGTTTTACCAATGACTTTCTTTACAGTAGGATTTGTTTTTAAAGGTGCACTGTGTAACTTTCTGGCGGTGAAAAGTCAACGACACAATTCTGTAAAAAACTACACTTTGGAATAAGTAAGTTTTATGCAATAATTTGACAAACTACAGCAAAAGGAGTAGCTATTCTATAGAAATATACAAGGGAAAGCCTAAAACAGTCTTTTTTGTGGTTATGCAAGCTCGCTCAAAGTAAAAACACAGATTTTTATTATGAAAATAACATGTTTGATCAAATTTGGGTCATATAACACTATAACTACTAAAATAGATTCAATTGGCTGAGTGCAGTTGTCTTGTTTTGGTTTAAAATACTACATCCTGTACATACAACAACTTCCTGTTCAATACTCTTCAATGAGGTTTTCACTCCATCAGTTTAAAACTAATAAATCCTCTTTAGATCAGACAGTTGTGGTGAATGTTACAGAAAACATGTTAAAGACTTTACATATCAGAGGAATATTTCATCAGAGAACACTTCTGTGTTTAAAAAGAGACATAATTGTGTCTAAATGCTAACGCTAACAGGAAATGGTTGTATGTACAGAAGTTAGCATTTTTGAACAATCGCAAGCCAACTGAACTTCCGTGCACACAG
The DNA here is from genome assembly GCA_038363315.1 of Mugilogobius chulae. Classification (NCBI taxonomy): domain Eukaryota; kingdom Metazoa; phylum Chordata; class Actinopteri; order Gobiiformes; family Gobiidae; genus Mugilogobius; species Mugilogobius chulae. Next base: position 33,423,817 of record CM076398.1, read on the forward strand.
CCCATTAAACCCACTGTTGAATGATTTTGTGACTTGAAATAACTACAAAGGTCTGTTCTATTTTGCCTGGGGGGTTGAGAGTTGATGACACCGTTGTTTTAGGGGTTCCTGTCTGAAAAGTTTGGGCAAGAAATTGAAACGTCAAAAACTTTAGGTCAAATTTATTCTTGGTCAAAAATGTACACAGTGCTATTTTAGGACAAGTAAGTTTTCTCGTAATATGAAGTGAGGTAGAACTTTATTAATTCCTATTTACAAAATGTTTGTCATTTTGTTTAAATAGTAAAACCTATTCATTAAGGACAAATATACAGGAAAATACTGTTCATATCATGATGAGCCATTGTTACATTATTAAGATAAATATTTTTCTTGTGTAAACCCACAAGTGTAAGTTAGTCATGTGTGAACACATTCCTGTTGGACTGACTTAATATTGTTTGAACATCGTCAGTGCATTATGCCGAAAAACTATTATGACAATTTTGTCACTATTACCCTGCGGCACTTTTATCCAGAAAATATGATATCTAAAGGTAATTCCACAAGTTTTACCTAGCAACCACATTGAAAAATATGGGCCTAAATCTACATAAATGACACAAACTAGACAAATTGAAACCTTAATTTTGTAAACTTGTTGTATTCCAGAAAACCGAGTTCTGTGTAATTTGTATTTGCATTTTGGTGACAGATATGGACTTAACTTCATGTAAATTTCAACCCTTAATTGTCATTTTCTTCATAAATTGCAACTAAACTGTGATAAATATTTACCACAAGGACTATTACACTATGTGATGTGTATTGTGCAAAACGTTTATAATCTTGTTCTAACACAGCTGCTTTTTGTCTGTGAGATACTATTCGTTCCCCTCTGAGCCTCAGAAAACACTGTTCTGAATGATTTTTATTTCCCCATGTTTTTCGTCACTTGTTACTTATTGCACGTTAAGCTCATGGTTTTTGTGTTTCTTGTCGTTGCAGGATTTGAAAGCATCTTGGAAGGTTTGTTTGGGCCTGGACTAGTCAAAGATATCACTCTGTTTCAAGGTAAGTCACGACAGCAACACCGCAGATATTAACTTATTTCAATTTCCAGCCTATATGACAGTTTCTTGACTTAGTTTGGAAAGTTTTGATACTCAATAATTCTCTGACAGTATTGAGTGACAGTTTGTATGACAAGGTTTAACATTAGCTAAGCCTTCATTAGCCTTCCTAAAGACATAGTGCTGCTCTCTACTGTCCTGGCTGAATATACCAAGTTTGAGCCACATTGAAATCAGCTGAAATCCAGGAAACAAAGCATCCTCATTGATGTGATGTTAGCGAGATCGATGTATTGATACATGTATCAAGAGTTTGAGTATTGCGATATATTTCTAAATATGCATGCTTTTAGTGGTAGGAAAAGTCAAAGCACTCGGGGAAAACGTACGCAGACACAGGGAGATTATGCAAACTCCCCATAGAAACCCCCGGGCCCCTCAGGCATCAAACCCAAAGCCCTGCTGTGTCAAACTGCTGGGTCATTGTCTATCTATGTTACATGATTCTGGCAATATTAAAGTAAATCTAAACCCTAAAAATACTTTTTTGGCTGTTCAAGTGTGTATGTGGTGTTTAAATAGCATTGCCTGCTGTTCTGAGCCATCTTAGTACAAATAGACAAGTTTCAGATGCAAACAGTCAAAGACCAGTGTCATTTCTAGTCTTTATGTGACATCAGCTTATATTGTTAAGTCAAAACAAAGCACAAATTGCAGACACCTGCGGTCAAACTTATCACACTACTGCTCTTTTCTCTAAGAATAAATGCCCTTCTCCCTGTGAATTTCAATGAGTTTTCTGTGTTTGTGGGAGGAGTTTAGAGGGTGAGCTTCACTTTTCAGTCAATCCATCAGAAGTGTGTGACTTTATTTGAGATACTTTATCTAATAACACAAATGTGAAACGTCTGTAAAATGACTCGCAAAAGACAAATATCACCTAAATACAGTTAGAAGGGCTGAGCGATTTGTGAAAAGAAAAAAGTAGCATCATTAGGCTATATCATTATTTTTTTCATATTAGTCAAAAATTTGTCCAACAATTTTTTTAGCCAAATCAGTTATAGGTAAACATTAAATTGTATTTACTGTTTATTAATATGGACTTTTTAATAGAAAAAAAATTTAATGTGTATCAATATTATGCCTGAAAGTTTGACTTTATCTCCAAACCGTGTTTTTACTGATAAAACATTCTTTATTGATCTTTCAATTCAAAACCATCAACCAAATACAGTTGACGATTCGACACAATCTTGATCTCCAATTTTTTAATAATTGCCCTGCTTTATTTGAAGGTTTACAAAACAACTTAAAAATGTAAACAATTTTGTTTTGTAGCATTATTACATTATAAACTTCATATTACATTTTTGTGATATCTTCAAAACAACATTAGCAATACGGTTATTTTTAATCTTAGGCCAATTTAAAATGTGGTTTTCATCAGGAAATCTCTGTGCAGTGCTTGAACCTGAACCAGGACACTTAAACCGTCTGATTTTTGTCATCGGGACTGTCCCAAAACCAAACTGTAGATATGATCTTTTACCCTTGTCTCGCTGAAAGTGACAGACAGAAGCACAAATGCAAACACAGTCTTCCTGATCGATGTTAGCCTATTATTTCTCTCTCTGTAGTGAAATTAAACTAGTTCTGAGCAGAATTGGGTGAGATGGAGCAGAGCGATCACTGAATGGCTCTAATTTCACCACTGAACCGGTAAAATACGACATTAGCCAAGTAACCGTCCATAACGTGAAGTCAATGTACGACGAGCCAGTGTTCCCTGTGTCTTGTGCACGGGAAAGGAGGTCAGCGCGGCGTTCCCAGTCATGTGACCCATCCCCCATTCCAACTTAAGGCATTTTTAGAATATTTCTGGATCAAGGACGTCATTTTCACTCATGCATTACACGCGTACATGACAGAAACATGCGAGGATGTTCAACGTGAGCAGCGCTGTTGAAGAAAGACAGAGATGTGGATGTGTGAGCTCGGGTTTGGAGAGTTGTTTAGGAAGGAATTCTGCTTTGTTAGTGTTTATGTCGGAGAGTTTAATGAGGAGGAAGTAGAACGTTCTGTGGAGGCATAGTTGGTTTTAGGGGTGGACTATATGACTGATCTATAGAAGAAGGGAAAACGGTATGAGCTGCTTTAACACATCTAGACTTGCTTAAAGTAACTTGGATTCAGAATTTAATCTGGATTTGAGTCGTTTTTACAGGACAAGATTTTATTGCTTTTGTAATGTAGAATATTTCACTGATTTCAAGGCGTTTCTGACTCGTTATAAGAGAATTTGGCTTAAAATAAGAACAAAAATTTGGGATAACAACAATGGCAAGGCAAATGTATTTTTATAGCACAATTCATAGACAAAGCAATTCAAAGTGCTTTAAAAGGCCGGAAAATATGCATCAAAATTACAATACAAAAATCAGCCTAAAATTTACTTCAGAAAAGAAAATATAGTGCAGACAATAAAAAGAAATGTTTTGAGTCGAGATTTAAACGTTGTCACAGTGGAGGCCTGTCTTACATCATCTGGAAGACTGTTCCAGATCTTAGCTGCATAAAACTGAAAGGCTGATTCCCCGTGTTTGGCCCTGACTCTGGTGCATGTTTAGTCCTGACTCTGGTACATGTTTAGTCCTGACTCTGGTACATGTTTAGTCCTGACTCTGGTCCATGTTTAGTCCTGACTCTGGTACATGTTTAGTCCTGACTCTGGTACATGTTTAGTCCTGACTCTGGGCACCAGCAGGAGGCCGGTCCCTAAGGTCCTCAGAGTGCGAGATGGTTCATAAGACACTAACATGTCAGAGATGTACTTTGGTGCTAGTCCATGGAGAGACTTAAACACAAGCAGAGCCGTTTTAAAGTCTTTTCTCTGAGCCACTGAAGCTAGTGCAAAGACCTAAGCACAGGACTAATGTGATCGTACTTCCTGGTTCTGGTCAGGACACGAGCAGCAGCGTTCTGGATGTACTGCAGCTGTTTTACAGCTCGTTTGGATAGGCCGGTGAACAGGCCGTTACATTAGTCTAATCTACTGGAGACAAAGGCATGTATAAGTCAATCCAAGTCAGGCTTTGACATTATACTTTTGATTTTGGCAATATTTTTAGTTGGTAAAAACCTACTGATGTTATTGACTTGATGTGGCTGTTAAAGTTCAAGTCTGAGTTCATTATTACGTCCAGGTTTCTAACTTGACTTGAAGATTTCGAAGAAAGAGACTAAAGGTGACTGCTGACACTTTCTCTTTGTTCCTGTGGGCCAAATGTGGAGCGAACAAACCCAAATGGTGCTGTGTTGGACAGTTTGGCTCTGCTTCGGTGGTCCACTCCAGTTTCACTTTGTTGTCTGTAAAAATACGTTTTTAAAAGCCCTAATTGCAGCCAAAATTAAGTCATGGATCTGTATTAGACACATTTAAATACAGACTTTCTGTTTTGCCATGTGAAAATCAAGTATCCCTGTTTATGTTGAGGTTTGATTCTTGTTAAAATAAAGTTAAATATTTGATTTCTACTGCAGGTTTCCATCCTCAACTTGTTATCCTGTTTTTGTAGATGAACACGACAAGCGGACCCCCCTTCGCCTTTAAACTTTAAAATCATTTGAAAAACCTCTTTATGGTTGATGTTTTTTATCCCAGAGCCTTTTGTCGGTGCTGCTGAAGTGCCCTTGAGCAGGACACTAGCCACACCTCACACACGGCGCAGGGCCTGAGTGTAAAGGGTGAATGAATACTCGATGTAAAGTGTTTCGAGAGGCTCACGATGAGAAACAGGTGCTTGATCAACACAATGGGAGGCTGCCCAGTTTAATGGAGACCTCTTTGTTACAGAAGTTAGATGTCTTAAATCACAATATTGGGCTAGAATTGCTTAAAGCGAGACACTGCAGGCGCATTTTATTTTATTTTTTCACATTTTCGTTCAGTTTGTGTTGTCATTATATTTCATATGGAATCAACCAAACTGCTTCTAAAATGTTTCATTGCATAATTTATCCCACTTCATCCGTATGGGACATTCTAAATTTAAAGACAGTTTTCTCAAAATACATTTTTTCTATTTATTTACCACCAGGTTGTCAAAATTAGCTTCTGAAGAAGATTGCGCTCACCAAATTCTACAATTTTGGAAAGAATACGATTTTGTAGGGTTTTACAGAAGGATTTGTTAATCTAATAAGTAATAAGTAAGTGATTTGTACATGCATGCTTCTTCCCAGCCTGTATAAGCGTTAGATTCTGTCTACCATGGAGCCTTCAGGTTTGTGACAAACCTAAAAGCCTTAACACTTCACTGTGGCTCTGTGACAAAGTTGGTTGGACGTAGGCCTGGGCGATATTGACAAACTGAATATCTCAATAGTTTTTTGGCGAATCTCAATAATGATATTTGGACGATATTCTGTCAGTTCAACATAAAAGTGTTAAAGCCAGTGTTCAAATTAGTTACTGTGGAAAAAAATGACAACCTTAAATATTCTAATCAGTTTAAAATTTTTGACTGACGTGGTTTGAGCAGGTTTGACGGTCCTAAATAAAACAGAAAAAGTAAATGTAGTTATTATCTCAAAAACAAAAGAATTTTTTTCATAATTTAAAACTTCTTTATGTAAAATGAAACTTGTTCTGTTGCAATCAGATTCAAACCAATCCAAATCTACTCAAAACATGTAACATGCTACTAATTCTAGGCACACATAGCCCTTAGTTTTCTCATTTAAGATGTATTTAAGATAAATATTTGTCAAATTAATCACAAAACTGCAGCAATCTCCCACTATAAACACATTTTCCTGTATTTTAAAGCTCTTTGAATTGCCTATTGTACAAGATCTGATAGAATATACGTTTGAACTCCCATTGTCTTTTGAAAGTACAGCATCACTTATTTAATTTTATTGTAAATTAGCTCTTTTGAAGCATGTTGTTACTAAACGATATACTCGACGTTCAATTTTTGCATACCTTCAAAACAACATACATGATATTATCTAAAATTCGATATGTTGCTCAGCTCCACTTGGACGTCGTTGTCCCTACGCAGACTGAAACATTGGCGCCTTTTTATTTATAAAGCCATGTTAGGTTTACTTCCGCAATATTTGGCTAATTATTTGGTGCCCAGGAACTCTGGAGACTATAACCTGAGGTCTCAGAGTTGTCTGTACCAGAGTCATATCTGAGCTTTGCTGCACCTACGTCTTGGAATGAACTACAAACTGTAATCTGGTATAATTAAGCATGTATAAAAGGCTTCTAGATGTTTTAGAGGACCAGTCTTCATCTTGTAAATGTTTTATATGAAATTTGTAAGCTTGTTTTACTCATTGTGCAATCTTGTGTCCTTGTTTGTTGTGAAATATCTGTTTAATGTTTTGCTGCCTCTTGGCCAGGACACTCTTTAAAAAGATTTGTAATCTCAGTGAGGCTCTCCTGGTTAAACAGGTGAAATAAAAATAAAATAAGGCTTTCTGTCGTAACAATACAAAAAAAATTATCTTTTTTAGTCAAGTCAGTTTTGCTCAAAAACAAAAGATAGATACAGTCGGCAACATGTCATAATTGGGGTGTGAGAAGTGAGAAGTAGGCCTATGGGAAGCCAAGAACAATGGTGTTTTGTTTGTTTACTGGACAATAAAGGGTTAAAGTATTTGAAATGTTATACATATTTGGTATGTACATGTCTAGAAGAAGTCGTTCTATGAATCTGAGTTTTTAAAGTAGAAAAAAAGATGAAAATATGACAGTTTTATGGATGTTTAAACAAGTGTCCACAAACAGGCCTCTGGGGATCAGAGTGTGAGTTTTTTCCAGGGTGAACTGAGGGTTAAAACACGGACAGACCTAAATCTGACCTAAGTTAACCTTAATCATAAAAACAAATGTATTTCCCCAGTGTCCTCACAAAAGCTTCCGTCTCTCCATAAGACTCGTGCGTCTCAAACTGCGCCGCTTTTGTCTTCGTGTCAATTACGCGTCCTGAAACACGTGTAATGATGTTAGCTGCGGGAGGCGAGCTAACGGGAAAGCTCTCAGGGCTAATGGAAGTGTGACAATGGTACGACTCACCTCCGACCTCTGACCTCTGACCCGCACGAGCATCAGGAGTTCACCTGCTCCGCGGTGATAATGAACATGTGTCTGCGGGTCCTGCAAATGTGTTCTGATCTGAAAAGCACAAGAATATCCTCAGTTTGTAAAGAATGAATAGTTTGAATACTAATTTTTTATATTTTATTTTAGTTTTATAGTCAAATTGTTTCTGGTTTAGTCTTGATTTAGTCAAATATTTATGCTTAGCTTTAGAGATGAGACAATATTTGCCATTTTTACCAATGTAAGCATCAGCCGATATCTGGAAAAAGTCTGTGTGTGACATGGATCAGTTATCAGAACATCAAATTTTAATAAAAATGTGGCTGCAAATTTACATAATGGTACCGCAGAATATTCTTAATACTTAAATAAAAACATTTTATATACTAAAGTGAAAAGTAGGTTTGGAAGCTGTAAAAAGTAAAGGAAATAGCACAGAAGAAATAATCAAACCAATCATGCCTGATATGCTAATGCTACAGAAATGTTCAAAAAGGGACTGTCTGTCTGTCTTTCTTTCTTTTTCTTTCTGTATTTATGCATTTCTTTCTTTATGTATTTCTTTATGTATTTCTTTCTTTCTTTGTTTATTTATTTGTTTATTTGCTTACTTGCTTGCTCACTTATTCACTTAATTATTTACCTGAATGATTCATGAACAGAGCAGAGGCTCTACCTACAACATGACAATTGAGATAATTTAGTGTTTGATGACAGGACAATTTATTTTATGTTAATTATTAAGAAATCATATTGAAAATGATGGCTTTACAGTAACAGCTTCAACAGTTCAGAGTAAATACTAGGGCTGGGCGATTAAAACAAAATGTATATTTCGATATAATATTTCATATCTCAATATATAATATGTATCACAGTATGATTTTTTCTAAGTTTATAGCCTGCTGATTACAGAGTAGAAATATAAATTTACATTGAACACAATTTGATTAATGCAGCAAATAGAACATCTAATTGATCTTCTCATTCTCTTAATCACATTTCTCTCTAATTAAAGCTACTTTTCATCGGTTTAATGAGCTCTTTTTACCCAGAATTACATTATCTTGATATTTATGATATGGACAAATTCATATCTTATCTTACCCAGTAAATACTGTATTTTTGGGACTTGACCCGAATTTTGAACTTGACTTGAACTTGTCTCTCTTTGACTTGGGACTTGACTCGGACTTGTCTCTCTTTGACTTGGGACTTGACTTGGACTTGTCTCTCTTTGACTTGGACTTGTCTCTCTTTGACTTGGGACTTGACTTGGACTTGTCTCTCTTTGACTTGAGACTTGACTTGGACTTGTCTCTCTTTGACTTGGAACTGGACTGGGACTTGGACTATCTTTGACTTGACTTACTTGAGACTTAACCCCACCTTTGCCGCAACATCCTCACCTTCTCCTTGTCCATACCTGACGAACAGTACATCTCTCAAAGCTTTAACAGTCGTTTTGCTGCCTTTTCTTTCTCTCTGTGTGTGTGAGTGAATATTAACGGCGCTCGTTGTTGTTGTTTGCTTCAGATTGCGAGCCCGAGGAGGTGTCTGACTGGTCCCTGGATGAAAACTGTCTCTTCTGCTGCCTGAGACCAGACAAAGTCAAGGTAAAACACAAACACACGGAGGTAAACTTGTGCTTATGCTCACTGCAACGACTCGTGTCAGGCTAATAAGACCAGACTCTACAGGTGAATAAGGAAAAAAAAATACATTTATAGCAGTCAGTGTTGTGGTTTAGTTGGATAAATGTAAAGTCATGTTTTCATATATAGAAATGAGTTGATTAAAAATGGACAAAATTGCATTACGAGGTTCACAAAATCGGGAACATTAACAGAGCCAAGTTTAAGTTTATAGATTAATTTTGTTGAGACTGGACTAAAACTTTGCATTAAAGCTGGAGGTATTTGGAAACTTTGCTTTTTCCAGCAAAAACTGTATCGTGAATGCAGCACTTTTTGAGTGTGTTCTGTCTGAATTAAATAATACAGTACTTTGCACACCTTTTGACATTTTTTCAGTTGTATTTACATAATATTAGGGATGGGACAAGATTTTAAAGTAATTTGCATTGTTTGTTTCAGTTCAGAATTTTAACCCTAACCCCAGGCAAATTACAAAATTTTACTTTTATTGTTTATTACTGTTAGTTGAATATTATTATTTATCTATCACTTTATATTTTTATTATTTGAATGATATGAGTTAAAGGCGTGGTAGCTGTTTTGACACAATTTAGGTTTTAAATCTGACAATTTCCTCATAAATTCTTTGACACATGATTAATATCAACATGTATTCATTTTTGGTGGCAATTGTGGCTTAAATGCCACTGTTTACAAACAACAAACTGAAACAGGAGAAGATCAGCCAAGTAACAGCCAATCAGAGTGCTGCATTCAGCTCCTTATTAGAACTGAAATTCTTCATTATTCAATTTAGACAGTACTCAGTGGTCTCATTTTTTCACAAAGTGCTGTATTTAACAGAGACATTTTAGTAAAAAAACACAAAATTTTCTAATTTACAATTAAAAAAATCAGCTACACCAACTTTAAATAATGTGAAACTGATCAGCTCCTCGTGTGTAGCTCAGGCTCCGCCCCTTTCTCCTGCCTCTGCAGCTGCTGACAGGGACCTGACGTACACAGATGAGGAGTGAGACTTTCGTACTTTTAACAAAGTTATTGATGACATAGGCCAAAATAACTGTTTGTGGATCTATTTTAAACTACTGTATGTTTAAATGTGAAAAACATTGTGCTGTTCCAGCGACGTCCGTTTATTAGATATTTTTAGCGCTAACTTTTGCAATGTTTAGGACTAATTATCTCTGTCAATATTGGTCCAATCTTAAAAACTAGGACAAAGTTTAGACAGTTTTCTGTCAGAATAAGTCCACTACAAGTTTGTGTGTGGAGGAGACTTTTCACTACAGCTGCTCAAAGATACAAAACATGACCATTCATAAAGCCTATCTATAAGGACATGTGCGCACAGTATCTTGACAGGTTGATCTTGCAAAATCTCGTGGTACGAGATCTCTTCCCATCCCAATGAAATTATCAGATTATTGTTTCTATAAACTCAATACGTACATCCCAATAGACATAAAACATTAGCTCTATCATTGAACAAATAAAGGAATAAAGGAAAAATGAAACCCACATTCCTCTGCTTTTATTGCCGCGCTGCTTCCTTGTTCCTTTTACCTGTTCTTTGCTTGTTATTTCTCGCTGCAGTCTTTGAGCTCTGACCCTGAGACAGCGCCTCTTAATGACTGCGAGGTGTGCATATGAAAAAGCCCTGACGTGGTGTGAATTAGACCTCAAACCCCCCAACGCTGCGACGCTCTGCCCCGATTGGTCGACGGCTGCTTAATGGTCCCGCCGCCGCGCCGTGATTGGCTCGGAGGCGGTAATAGCTTGACTGTGCGGTCGATTGCATTGTTCACAAATAACAGATGCTACAGTTCCAGGCCTCAAAGACAAAGCAACAATAGACCCAGGAGAGATTTATGTTGATGGACCAGGAGCTTAAATTAACTTGTTTAGGCACAAAATGTTTAAAAAAATGTTTTCAGTGAGGTTCAAAGAGCAAAAACAGACGCAATTCGTGAAATATAATGAGTGCTTTTTAGTGCAGTGGGTCAAAATCAGTGACACTTCTAATTATATTCAGTATGGAATTGGTATTAATTAGATTTATTTGTCCCACAGTGGAAAAAATCTATATTATGTTTAGATAATGGAGTTGCCAAAGTAGTTATTAGTGCAGATTTATTCATAACTAGACAAAAAAAATTATTGGATGAGTGAATATAGGAACAAAAACACCACATATCTGGCTTGAATTAAATGCTTGTTAGTTGTAATTTTGACTCTTTGATATAATTTCAGGGGCCACTGTTGTTTGAGAAGACATTAAGATTAAATAGTGTTTTATTAACATGTTTTAGGAGAGTAAACCTGCTTTGGTGACAGTCTATTTAACACAAAATTGAATCAAAAAGATAGTCCTAACAAACCTGATCACTCTTTTGCACAACAACCTAACACGATCAGTTACAGGTGTTGTGAGGGGATGTTATTTGTTGTTACGTCAACTGCAGGTTTGGGTTTTGTTACAATATGGCTGCTGAGGTTAGCGATCCGCCCTCATCGCAAGAGAGTCCTGGCATCGACCTATAGTGTCTGCGTAGTTTTCCTCTGGGTGCTCTGCAGTGGTTTCCAACCTTTTTTCCTCAAAAGCCCCCCCTGACTGAACGGAAGACTTGTAGAGCCCCCCCTGTTTAAACCGGTGGCCTCTAAATTGTTATCATATGATGACAATTAGAATTAAAAACATTTGTTTCAGCCAAATAAACAACTATTGTGGTGTTTTGGTGCTCAGATTTGTGTTTTACACATAACTTTTTTAACTTCACCCTCTGACCAGACAAATCTCAGGCGCCCCCCCCAGGTTGGGAACCACTGTCCTATAAAATGATTTTCGGTCGACGTCACTTTCCTCCCTACTGTGCTTGCATTATGCAGAAAGAGCCGCTCTCCATCTGATCAGCTGGGGAAGCTTCTTTGAATAAAACAACAAGAGCAGTTGTTTCTATCAAGTCTGAACCGGTCTGACAGACGTCTGTCTCCTGAAGCTTGAGACAGTGTTTTTCTCACCGTTTTTTCACCTGAATGTAACTTTTAAGGGTCGTAGGGTCGAATTTCATTCACAAATATTAATTTAGCAGCATAACTTCTGTTTTTGCACAGTGATAAACTCGTGTAGTTAGCTGAGAACGGAGCTTTTTCGACTTCTTTCCATTGTTTGTGTCGATGAGCGGCAACTCTTTCTGTAGGTTGGGTGCAAGCTCATTGCTCGTGTTGATAAAAACAAAAAATCCCTCTATAGAGCTCAACATTCAGCGACCACTGTGTAATCAATGTGCACATGTCTATTATTATTTCATAGAGGTTTAGAAAAATTTAAATCTTAAGTGTTTGAGACATGTGGCATGACTAATGCTAACGACTAATGCTAATGCTAATGTAGGAAATAATACAGAGGACCACTCAAACAAAAGTTTTTTAAATAATATAATATAATTCAGAGTGTTAGCTGCTGCAATCTCATCGACCACAAATGTACACATTTTGCCATTGTGTTCAATCAGTTTGTTTCATCACTTAAACCGGTCAATGTCAGAACAAAGCTGCTGACTGTGGGTCTAATATTTATTGTTTATGAAGTGAACTAATATAAAACAGATATAATGATCAGGATAGATTTGCTGGCCACACAGTTTTCTCCTCACAGAAGCTTCCTCAACTTTATAACATCGTAGAATAGTTTTTTTATTCATCAACGTGAACATGTCTGAAACAGTCGTTTGTTGTTGCTGAAAAGGAGAATAAAAATAAAAAGCGTGTTGTTTTCTCTGGTCTTTGTGCGAGTGACGAAGGTTATTCTGTTTAATTCAGCTGATCAAAACAAACATGTTTATACGAGCGACGGCGCTAACGCTAACGCAGACTCATTAGTGCCGAGCTGAGCAGTGACAGAGACCAGACGCCAGGTCCTGAGGTTTTTCTCCAGCTCAGGTTCAGAACGACAACATCAGTGAATATTCAAACATGTGGGACGTAAACACAGGAAATGACAAGATATGAAAGAATCAGCTTTGGTGTTTTATCAATGACGTTACATTCAGTAATTAACTAATGTGTTTAGATTAAGAAGTCAAGTCTATGTCAAGATTAAAGGACAGATATAATGTGTTATTTACATTGTTCTTGTCTTTAAAACACAGTCTTGAGAATCTTTTGTCTGATGTGTATTAGAGCAGTGATTTAAGCTACATCTGAAATCATATTTGGCTTTTCGAAATCTAAATTCAATTAAAGAAAATGGACTAAGCTGAAGTTGTAAATGAGTTTTGATAATGATTTACTCAAAACAGAGAAAGACACAATAGAACGTGACTGAAAATAAATCAAACGACTGAGAACTTCAAATAGCAGCAATGATAAGTGTTACAAAAACACTGAGCTTAACAAGCACACAGGACAGTCTTGTGTTTCCCACATCAGATTTTGAGTTAGAGCTCTGTCTACTTGTTGCGAAGGAAATTACACAGAATAAATAATCAGAGTCATCTGGTCTGATATGCCAGGGGTTCTCAAACTTTTTCAGACCAGGGACCCCTTATCGGTTGCCTGGAGAATCCAGCCTCACCGCTGCACCAGCGGATGAGTCTGGTCGCCCCCCGAGTCAACTGGATTTCTAGGGCGGAGCAAAGCTCACCTAACAAACAGCGGAGGGAACCAATCAGAGAAGAGCATAAATGCTTCTAGTGCCGTAAACTTTTGGGATTTCTCTCGCGCTGTCATCTGCGAGCCGACTGCACTGTCTTGACCATCTTGAACACGACTATTGACGCGATGTCTTTTTGGTAATTTAAAACGGCTTTTACCCGTGAATGGAACAAACTCTCGGTTTTCCGGTGCGCCATGTTGTTTACCCTTCCGCCGCGCTGCCTAGATCCATGCGCGCTGCGCACAGCAGGGACGTTGTTAGCAAAAACCACGTGACTGAAATAAACGATTTTCATTGCACGGTACGATCTGGATTTCGAAGGAAACGCCCTTGGAGGGGAGGGCGACCAGACTGATATTTTCTCTGTGTAAAAATACTGAGAAATGTCCTTCTGGATCCCAGGCAACCTTATCGGCTCAAAAATCTTCCAAGGACCCCCCTATTACTTTTCGCTCTGGTATCACATTAAAATTTGGAAATTAAAGCTAAGCTATACTGTAAATCAAATTTGAATAAATCGTTAATTTCCTATAGTAAAAACATTTTACTGGTTTACTTGTTTCTATTCAAAGCTATCTGTCTTTTCAATCAAAAATTCAATGTTTATGATGGTAAATCATAAGAAATTGTTATATTGAAAAAATGACCAATGTTTCAAAAAAATTTGAGGGACTCCCAGGGGTCACCGGACCCCACTTTGAGAACCACTGTGATATGCTAATGCTGCAGAAGATCTCGAAGATCTATAAATTTTATTTTAAATTTTTGCATTTCATTTGTCTAAATACAACTAAATGTCAGGCAATAGAAGAAGAATAATGTTCATGGTTTTGTTAAACTATAGACCAGTGGAGACGCCTGAGCCGTGTGTTAAAGGTCCTTCAAAAATTATGGATAACATATTTACTTGAATTTCTTAAGATATGATTTCTTATGATTAGGAATGGTCCTTACCAAAACCGTTGTGATACGAGAAGTATCTCAATACATGTTTATTAGGGGTGTAGCGGTACACATTGTCGTAGTGAATCGTTTCGGTACAGCACATTTGGTTCGCTGCTCGTGTGAACCGTGTCAACACCATTTTTAAAAAAAAATAAAAGATTTTTTGCACAACCGCTTGACGCGTTTCTACACGAACACTATTACGCGATGCGGCGACCATAAATGTACAAATATTTATGGTCCTTTTTTAAAATAAAACCTGAACTGTAAATGTACCGAAAAATACCGAACCGACAACTTTCAAAACTGAAAACCGAATCGAAAATGATTTCAGCGTACTGTTACACCCCTAATGTTTATCTCGATGCCATTCCCTCAATGCAACGTGTATCAACGTGTATTTACTGACCAAAATGAGAAAATGTAGACAAAATTAAAGAAATTATTGTATAAAAATGTTTTCAAGTTGTGTTTTTGAGTACAGGACTCCTTAAAATCAATGTTAACAATATAATTTTGTATTTTCACACTGCTTTTAATGTCACAAGCAAGTGTCCAATGGATAAGTAATGTTTCAGCTCAATAGTTTCGAAGTGTAAATAATCTAATATAAAAAGTTTTTCACGATACATCCTGATACCGATACATCAAGTACAGCCCTAGTTCAGATACACAATAAAGAAGTAAGTACTATAACAACTTAGTCTTTCACTCAAACTTAGTTGTAACCATAGTTAGTATAGTTCTCAACTGCATTGTTGAGAAAGATGCCAATCCTTGAAATATTGTCATACTCAGAAGAAATCCCTGACCGTAAAATGTCTGAGAACTTCTGCTGCAGAAAACTTTCAATAATGACAAGAATGGTTTAAATAACAAACGCACAGTGAGCTTTATGTGCAATTTACAAACAAACAAAAC
Source organism: Mugilogobius chulae (assembly GCA_038363315.1). Classification (NCBI taxonomy): domain Eukaryota; kingdom Metazoa; phylum Chordata; class Actinopteri; order Gobiiformes; family Gobiidae; genus Mugilogobius; species Mugilogobius chulae. Next base: position 33,439,171 of record CM076398.1, read on the forward strand.
ATATAATACGAGAATCTGCCACGTTAAAGGTCACAATTCGGTTCTCGTCTCGATACCTTTGTCACAGCTCAGATATGATTTCAATTTAGTTTAGTCTCACAAGAACAAAGTATTTTTTTCTGTGAAGTTGCTAAACAAAACGTGGCCTAGTTTTGAGAGAATTAAAGCAGGAGTTTATTGCAAAAATGTCTAAAAAAAGTTCATTTTCAGTCGTGGGCCAATTTTCGGAAACCAAAAGAAACAGAACCTCACTTTAATAAGAATATAACTTCGTCTGACTGGGAAATAAGAGATACTACTAAAACAAAAACCGAATTTCACATTTCAGACACATTTCACCTTTTGTTTTCCTCAGAATTCTGGCTGACATGTGTCGAAGCTGCAGCTGTTATAAAAGAGGAAAAGCAGCAGGAGGAGGAGTGAGGCAGAGGTTGTTTTTGCACTTGACCTTTGACCCTGAGTCTGAGGAGTGCCATCTGCCCCTTCACAAACAGGCCCCTCCCCCCTCCGCGCGCGCTAACGGCTAATGCTAATAGCGCTCGCTTTGCATACATGTAAATGTGTTGGACACGCTCAGACGGAGGCGCTTCACAAAGGATTTCAGCCTTTTGTAGAAGCAAATTTAACATATTTTGACCTTTATTTATCCAACAGGACGAACATAAAACCTGCTCATAACTTACAAAATATATGAGAGGCTTTGCTGACTTTGAAAATATGATTATGTAAGATAAATGTTTAATATTGGATGCTGTTACTTGGGCTGAAAATATCCACAGAACGCTGTAATTACACATATATTAAGGATAAAATCTTTTTTTTTTTTTTAGAAACAAGAAAGTCGTTACAAACTCGTAACATTGGGACAACAAAAAAAACAACACAAATGCAGATAAAAATGGGACAAGAACAAAAAAAAACAAACAGAAAGAGTGGGGATGTGTGTGTTACAATAGGTTACAAGATTGAGATAGTTTATTTTTCAAGTTTAAAGGTGGGGTTGTTGATTTTCACACTGCAAATACGATTTAGGTTTTAAATCTGACATCTTCCTCTCATAAATCCTTCTAGACGTGGTTAATATCGACATGTATTCATTTTAGTTGCATTTATGGCTTATAAACATCTTTTTACAAACAACAAAGTGAAACTGGAGAGAACCACCCAAGCTCAGCCAATCAGAGAGCTGCATTCAGCTCATGATTACAACAAAAACTCTTTATTATTAGTTTCAGACAATAAAGAGATTTTTTCTTTATCAAATGGGCAATGCGCCTGCACCCGACCTCGCTCATCGACACAAACAATGAAAACAAAACTAAAAAGCTCCGTTGTCAGTAACTACAAGAGTTTATCACTGTGCGAAAACAGAAGTTCTGCTGCTAAATCAACATTTGTGAATGAAATTCGATCCTACGACCTTTAAAAGTTACATTCAGGTGACAAAACGGTAGGAAAAACACTGTCTCAAGCTTCAGGAGACAGACGTCTGTCAGACTGGTTCAGACCTGATTTATGCTCTCGACCCGTTTCGTTGATTTATTTCAAAACGTTTTCCCAGCTAAGCAGACGGAGAGCGGATCTTTCTGCAGTCGGGCACAAAGTGACATCAACCAAAAATCTCTCAATATATTCCTGCCAGGCTAAGAGTGTTGCCATTTTTGCTTTATGCATTCTTGCCACAGAGAGTTCCATATTTACAATGTCCATAAAAGTCACGATTTATTGTCTTTTGGTGATTGTTTGTGGTGTTTTGCTGCAGTTGAGCCTGATAGGAAAAGGTGTGACTGTGACTACAAAGTGCTGCATTTATTAAAGACTTTTTAGTGGAAAGTTTACTAATTTACAACAAAAAAAAGTTAATTACCCCAACTTTAACACACTTTTTAGACCTAAAGCTTTAATAACTGGGGCTTAGAATCCTACAAAAAGTGTTCAGTCCAACATTAAGTTTAGAAACAGACAGATAGATTGTGAATAACTAACTTTTTATTTTGATTCATCCATCCAAAGAAAGATAGTAACAGATTTGCCTTTCAATTAAACTAACATTCAAACTTCAAAGGGCTTCATGGACCAGCCCACGCACCACACTTTGAGAAACACCGCTCGGAGTATACGTGTAATACAGGTCTGACGAGCACTTGACACTCGTATCTCCCAATCAATGAAATATAAAGATTAATAAACAAAAGCATTGATAAAGGACCTTGGACCGCCGAAAGGGAAGCGCGTGATTGGCTGAAGCGGTTGAAAAGAAACAATGACGACTAGGTGAAGAAGTGCCGTGGAAAAAGACAAGAGTGCGGCCTTGTTGGGTTTGAAGCGATGCCATTGGCTGACGACACCTTTGCGTTTGTAAATAAAGGACGTTAATGCGACGTCAAGTGATCGGTCAGTGCTTTGTGTGACTTTCTTTCAGAGGCTCAGCCTTTGGTCCAGTCAATGTGGGATAAAACTGACTTGAGTGCGTTTCAGTGTGAAGTTGTATTTGTGCGTGTGAATGTGTTTGAAAAGGATCATTGTGCGTTAAGGAGAATCAAACAGAGTAAATGCGGCTGATGTTATGAGCCGGATTCATCAGGAGTTGTAGAAAACGACGTGGTTAAGTCAAGGGTTGATAGAAAGCACAAATGTTAGAAAATTAAAAACAGTCATCGGTCAAAAATGCATGAGTAGATTATTCAACAACTAACTGGAAGATAGACGACTGTGCCAGAGCATCCACTGTCCTTAGACTCTCCTTCTCGGCAAAGAAAAACTTAAATAAACCGAGTGGGAAAAGAGAAATCTAAAGGAGAACCACAGTGAAGGAGAGATGAACTCCCATGGACAGACAGACTGTAGATGTGAGCAGAACATGCGTACATTTGTAGATAAAGTTACGTCTGTAGAGCCAGAGTTCATTAGCGCAGGCAAACAACTAATCTAGCAGGACCAGGACTGGCTCAACCAGGAGATGGACGTGAGAGGGCTACAAAACCTTAATATTAGGGGGCATCAATGGTCCAACCGTAGTCATTGGAACAGCAGCATCTGAAACAGAGAAAAATATGTACTCCAGTAAAATACTTCTAAATAATATTTCAGTTGAAGTACAAAGCAGTGAGTGAATAAGTAATTTACTCAAGAAAGAGTTTACAAATATTTGAGGAAAGTGTATGTCTAAACAAATGTTGATATAATAAGGTACAGAATTAAAATGAATTGACACAAAGTACAAAAACTATGAAAAAGTGGTGCAAGAAACACTGATATTCACATAATTTTTGTTTTAAGTAGGGATCCTAAAGAGTGTCTTTGATCCGTAGGTTGAATCATTTTGGAATCAGCTAAACTATTTTTGAAACTGTATACAAAAGTTTTGTGCAGTGCATCTTAACTTTTAACATGTTGATGTGCTGTAGTATTTTAAGTGTGCAGAGGAAGAATAAGCTGCAGCACATTGTTAACATGAGCTCAACAAGATAACTGTTCGACCTTAGAAGTCTTCGAGTCGCATTTATGATGCGTCACATTGAACTGTTGCTCTCTGGAAGTAGGTGTAGAGTTATTTCAATCAATAAAAACATTTTAAAGAACTCTTTCACACCAGGAGCAGCTAAGGCTGTGAACTCAAATCTCCACTCAAACATGGATGGGGTTTGGTTTATTGTTTCGATGTTTGCTCATGAAATGTAAAGCTAAACTAGTGTGTGGATGATCCTTATTAATCCTCCTGGTGAAACTAAAGTCAAATTTATCAGTGGCCAATAAAGGTTTACTATTCCTAAACAGCTCTTGTCACTTGTAGATGATCTCAGTGCAGTCCTCTGATGAGTGTTTGTGTCTCTCCTCAGGACCACAGTGTGGACGGCCCCGGGGCCCAGCCTCTGTCTCCCTGTGAAGACTCCAGACTCAGCCGACTGGAGAGACAGGCCCAAGACTTCCTCAATGCTGTGTTCCACAGAAAAGGTCAGAATACTGTCACTGCAGCTGCATATGTGCATCTTTACACTTTTAATCTGTAGTTTGTGGTTTGTTTCAAAAAATGTTCAGCTAACAACAAGCTTTAAACTTGGATTAACAAAGACAAAAACTTATGCATTATTGTTTTTTTACTTTTGCATTACGATTTTGTGTTTGCATTGCTCTTACACTGCAAAAATATTCCTTAGATGAGAAAAAATATTGTATTATTGTGTTTATCCTTTTCACTACTTCACATATATTTACTCAATGAACCTACTGTAGATTATTTGACCTGCTTCAAAGTGTTTTTGCATTATTCTAAAACATTTGTTGATTTTAAAACAGTGGAGTAAGTAATGTTTACTTAAGCTAAAATTTCTTCTTAGTTCTTTAAATATTATATAATAATGGAACAAGATACAATTTCAAACTAAATTTTAAGTTTTGTTAATAGAGTACAAAATACACCGTCTGCATGTGCTGTAGATATACTAAATTTTATTCTCTGTAAACCAGGAAGTGCGCCTAATTAGTCCTGTATTTCACATTTTTAAGACAGAAATATCAGGTAGATCTAAATCATGATAACTTCCTGCACATTGTAACATTTAATTAAAACCATAAACCAGATTTTTTTTGTCTTGGAGTAGGTCAAACTTCTGTCTTTAAACCCTATTTTCCCCCTCATTAGTGAATCCTCCTCATTAGTGCGTCGCCTCTGGTCGTCTCCTGGTCTGAAATTTGGCCGATCCCCAAAGGAAATCAGAAAGTGTGAAAAGTGTGGTGGGTTTGACAGTCGCTGACGGAGCCGCGTGTCCTGATAGGTGCAAATGTAGAACAGACTGAAGCATTTAGGGCAACGACACACTGGAAAGACATGTTAAGTTTAGAGGCTTCAGGTAGTTTCAATTGTGACAAATAATGTACCGAAAGTAAGTACATTTAGGTCAATAAAGGCTGCCATGTTAATAATGTCGTAGAATGAGAAGGTTTTGTAATTTGTTAAAGGTGAATAGGAAAAATATTACGTTTAAAGATGTCAATGTGAAGCCTATGTTATAGTTTATAGTTATACTGTACATACAAGTTTTTCGATCATGTAAAGTCTTGGGAATGTCAAGTTACTACATTTACATTAGTTAAATAGATTTTAGCATTTAGTTGTTGTATCAGACTCGTTTGAGAACAAATATAAACATTCACAACTACTACTAAAGAGATCTGGGCGATAAGATAAAAGCTTATTATGGATTTTCTTGGAGCCACGTCACCACTTTGATTTTATCTCGATTCATGATAGTCTGTTTTTCTATTGCGTTTGAGCTTAAAGGGTATTTCACACCAACACAACCCCCAGTCGCTGTCGATAGGGAGGAGCAACGCAGGGTCTGTTCACGTCTCTGTGGGGCGCACCGATGTGAAAGAACATTCAGACAAACACGATCCAAACAGCCAACAGTCGCCAAACAAATGCAGAGTGAGCATGCGCGTGATGTAATGCTTGACGAAAATGACGAAACATAAGTTGCACGCGAGTAGTAGTTGTCAAACTTTGACGGCAAACAGATGTTTCTAATCTTACCTCACGAATTAAGCTCAACTCGTATTTCCCTCCACAGTCCAGCCTTCGCACTGCGCTCGCCGTAACTCCCCCGTGTTTTCCTCGATCCAAATAGTAGCCATTCTCCTCCTTACTTACGTCCCGTTTGACCTCGTGTAAATAACAACAATCCATGCTCGGCTAAATACTTTTTTTGTTTTTTCGTAAGCGTCTTTTTCGGTTTTCCGCGCTATATTCCTGCGCACTGGTTCGCTGGTTCTCCTGTGGCCATGGGCCAATCAAACAGCTGCATTTGGGGCAACTGGCGACACGACTTTACTTGCAAGTCTTCAAAAACCCACCTCCACGACTTGCTCCGCGCTCCTCTGACCCCCGACAAACCCATTTACACCAAACACACGTGAGCCGCCTGTCGGCAAAAGTTTCCAAACTGGTTCAGCCGGGCGACCCTCTGCTTGGTGTGAAAGACCCTTAAAGGGGCTTGTATGGGACTGAAGGACTGGAACAGAACAGACAAGGGGCCCAAAAAAGAGGTCAAAGTAACAAAATTCAACAGAACAAGACTCTGACTTAACCAAGAGAACACAAAGGGGAACATCTAAATTGGACCAGCTCTAACGAAAAGGGGTGACAAACTAACTTATCAAATAAGCTATACACAAACAAAATACGAGAAATAAAAATAAAATAAATTTCCCTCTAGCACAGATCTCTTGTTAACGTCTCTGTTCAGATGACAAATAGTCCACACGCTGTAATTATGTCCCATTTGTTCACCAAACTTCACTAAGTTTGTTGTTAGCATTGTGGCTAATAGTCGTTATTGACACGCCTCGCTCCTAATGTGGGAAAAAAACTTAAAGCGCGTTGCGGTCAAAAATTTGGAGGCTCAGAATGCATTAGGTAAATAAGCAAAACGTGACTGATGTAGGAAGTTTAAAATGTGTTATTCTGATTTGTTTCCATTTTTAAGGAAGCAAAAATCAAGTAGCACTTTTAATAAAATCATCTGCTTTTCATAAAGTTTTTACTGTGATTGATTAAATTCATCTGACACTCATTCATACCAGGAGAAAGGCTGACTAATAAGAGAAGTAGGAGAGAAATAATGAAGTCACAATATGACTGTCACCGGGATGAGCTCACGATTTAATTTTTATCCCGCTATTGCCCATCCCTACTGCTGAATACTGAGTTTGTATGTGACATGTAAAAAGAGAAAAACAGGTAAACAGAGGCAGAAAAGCAGAAAACAGCAAGCACACTTCTGCTTCTCTCACGTTTCTCACTGACACAGACGTTAGGATCACACACAGAGAAACTCATTATTGTTATTTCATTAAAAACACGTTTATTTATAAAGCTAAGAAGCACATTTTGTCACGTTCTTATCAGACTTTTGCCTCAGTCAGAATGTTGACGAGCAGTTTTCAAATAAAATATCTGTCCATAACTTTTATGGTAAAAATACGTAATAGTTATAGACATAAAATAACAGACCTGACACACTTCTACACGAATCAGACTGTGCAGAAGCTGTAATCTAACACAGAAGACAGACTTTGGTGCTTTTTATATCCGGGCAGGTTTTAAAATACGCTCAAACTCTTCAGGAGACATCATTCTTGTTCCTGGCTGTGACGGTAAATGGGTCACGAGAAAAAGAGGTCGTCCCGTTGTCTCCGCTGTGTCTAAACTCGTGCGTTCATTTGAAACCGGCTAAAAGTTAGTCAAAGTGGGACACAGCCTGCAGCCTCCAGCCCAAACCGCAGACAAACGGGACACGGATACAGGATGTTATAGATATGTTATGTTAGTTACAGTTAAGACAGAGGCGTGTAGAGGTTTTGAAGTGTTTTAAGTTTGATTTAGCATGAGATTTAGATCTGTTTTGGCTGCAACTGACCATCATTTCCCATTTCCTCTTCCAATTAATCAATTAGTTGTTTATGTCAGAAAAGGCTGGTCAATGTGGGATTCTTATTAAAATTACTAATAGTGCAATAAATAATGTTTAAGCAAGTTAACCCTTTAGGCACCAACGTAGTAATGCTGCACCAATACCAGTCATTCCAGGCTCTGCTTCTCTAAACTTTAGATTCTTTGTTTCTGATAAGTTTCAGTTGCTTGGAAAAATCGCAGTTCTATTCTGTACCAGTGGTTGTATAAAATAACACTGAAGGATATAATTTTGGATTCTGCAGGATTAAGTTTAGAGCCTCTATATTTATTTATTTATACTTTTCATTTGAAAAGCTCTGGCACCTAAAGGGTTAAAATGGTCTTTGTTTGAGCAGATTGTGCTTGCTTTATCTTAACCTGGTGCTATAGTGTCTATGCTCAGTTTGATTTCACTCCAGCTGCTAGTTTCAGGTGTCACACAACTGCAGATGGTTTCTAAAAAATCAGGAAGTCAGCCAATCAGTGAACAGAAAAGAAGCCGTGACTTAAACCAACTGGAGTTGAGATTTTACATTATTGGTCCCTTAAACTCATTTTAAAGGGGACCTATTGTGTTTTTTCCAACTATTCAGTAATAAACTAGAACATAATGGTGATCAGTATTTTACCTTTTGTTCACTGTAAAACACAAAATTGATCTAAAACGGCTTGAAAATAGAAACAGCTCTATTGACTCTGTGCATTGAAGCTGTTTACTTTCAAATTGTCAGACTTTAGCATTAGCATTGACAGACAAACACATCGTTTTATAAACCCACTTTGGTCCCTTGGTGAAATATTCTCTTCTTTTGTAAAGTATTGAACATGTTTTCAGAGAAAATCACAAACTGCACTGTTCACTGCCTGATCTTTAGTCATTTTTCATTTTAGGCTGAGGTAGTGAAAACCTCATAAGAATGAACTAAACAGGAAATGAACCTGGCGGCAAGATGTTAGCATTTTTGAAAAAAAAAAATACTCTTGTGCACACAGTCAATTGACTTCCTGTTCAAAACTGCAGAACTGATAAGCCCCGCCTCTTCATCCTAAAATTTAACTGTAAGAAGCAACAGATTTTAAATAACTAATACTTATTGTTGGAAAGTGGCTATGGGACAGATTTGAATCATACGGTATATACTTCATTTTGAGTAGTATTATTTCAAATTATAACAAGTAAATACAGACAAGTGGGAGGGGATAGGTGGTAGGTGAGAACAGAGATTTTCTGAGCACTTGAGTTCCAGCTGAAGAACAATACAAGATAACTCAAACATGCATGAATCAAGTAATATAACTTTGAGTAAACTAATGTTGAAAGGAGGCCATTATAACAAGGTTAAAATCTTTGAATAATATAATTTACATAATAGGACCCCTTTAAAAAAAACTGCTTTTTAAGAGGAATTGTCAAAACCCAAGATATGTCAAATCTATTGTCAAACAAACCCAGACCATAGTGACTTCTCTGCATGTTTACAAAGGAAAATTTAGGTGGAATTGCAGAGCTTTTTGTCACCTATTGCTGAAGCAACTCAGAAAACTAAATATCTACCAAGCCTCAACTTCACAAAGAGCCCAGCCAATTGTTTGTGCTTCAAATGGTTCAGAAACAACTTTGGTTTGAATTTAGACTATTGTAGTCAGATGTCTTAAGAAAAATGTGTCTCTTTGATAAGTGGTTTAAACTGGAAAGCCTAAACAATCTTTATTCGAAGCTTTTCTCCAAACGTGGACCATGTTTAGCCCTTAAACATAGTCGTGTCCCTAGTCCATGTTTTCAGTTTTGATTCAGTTCTTATCGCTCCATCATCGTCTCTTTCTCACTTTTGCCCAGACGATCCATTTTTCTGTTAGAAGCACATTTTAAGCTCAAAAATAGCACAGAATCAATACACGTCTCGAGATTCATATTTAGTGGAGCTTCTTGAACTCGATCCTCCCACGTTTGGTCTCACACTTTCAGAAAATAATACAAAAATAAAATCTTCTTTATGTCTCCAGACTGCAAAAGAACCGACGCCTGAGTGTTCTTTTGGAGACACAATAACACGTCGTCGAGTTGGAATTAACCTAAAGAAGTTGTGATTGTTCAGTAAAAAAGGGTCGCGAACTCACTGTGTAATTATGTTTGTTTGTGGATGTTCAGTTGATGGAGAAAATATTATAAGATTTTGCTTTTTTAATCAGTAATTGCTCAAAAATGACACTGAAAAAATGATCAAACCAAATCAATTTACTTTTGCGCTGCCCAAAATCACAACAACAGTCGTCTCTAACATCAGTGTTGGAAAATAAAACATTCATTTGTCAAAACCAAACAGTAACACAGAAACAGTGATTGGTCAAGCATGTCAAAGCAGATTATTAATAATTTGTAATTGGTTAAATATAACTATAGGCGCACGGTAGCCAAGTGGTTAGAGCTCTGGCTTCCCAATAAGGAGGTCGTGGGTTCGACTCCTGGGTCGGACCATATCAACATCTCACGATCTCTCTGGGTGGAGTTTGCATGTTCTCCCCGTGTCACCGTGGGTTTTCTCCGGGTACTCCGGTTTCCTCCCACTTCCAAAAACATGCATGTTTAGGTCAATTGGGCATCACTGTAAATTTCCCTTAGTGAGTGAATGAGAGAGTGAATGTTTGTCTGTCTAACTCTGCGACGAGTTGGCCACTGTCCAGGGTGTTCCCCGCCTAAGGCCCAAAGTCACTGGGATAGGCTCCAGTCACCCGCGACCCCTAACGGGATTAAGCGGTAGAAAATGAATGAATAACTATAGGCCTACTATAACTAGAATCATCCAATAATAAATTTCCTATGACAGATAAATAAATACATTAACCAAATGAAATTATCAATAGAATAATTGGTCACTGCATTAGTTGTAATTATTAGTTTACAATAAACTAAACGTCAGCTTGAAGCGTTTTTTTCCTCCAACACAGTTACTGTATGCCGTGACCCGGTTAGAATACCTTTACCAAATCCCTAAACTTAACCAAATTAAGCTAACCCTTCACCCAAATTTCAGAAGTAAATATTTCAAAATGCAAACTGATGCTGTCTGGTTTTACTTGAAAAAAATCAGGCAGCTGTTCCAATGACTGAGATTGGACTATTGATGCTTCATATTAAAGGTGAAGTAGCTGATTTTCCCATTCCAAACACAATTTAGGTTTTAAATCTAAATCTCTCCTAAATCTTTCAACACGTGTTTAATATCGGCATGTATTAATTTTTGGGTTGCAGTTATGGCTCAAAAATCACTTCTTATAGACAGTGAAACTGGAGAGGACCACCCAAGCTCAGCCAATCAGAGAGCAGCATTCGGCTCCTGAGTACAACTAAAATTCGTTACCCCAATTTTATCATTCCGGCGTCCCAGATGTCCCACTTTTTCTTAAAAAATGCCATTTTGATCAGTATCTGAAAAAAGCATACTATGAAGCACCTGGATTGTATCCCTTTCATTTAGAGCAAAATCAGCCTCTGGGATGATCCAGACTCAGATTTCTACTGTAAACCTTCAAATAAAAAAGTCCCCAAAAAAATAAAAAAAATGTAATAGGACTTTGTATTGGCTCCGCCTTCATTTTTTTTTTTTTTGAGTAATTTTGGGTCCCTTAAGCAAATTTTAACCTCAATTACCTTCAGCTTTTACAGAGGAATTGTCAAAACCCAAAACATGCTAAATCTATAGGTCTCAGATTCAGGCCTCATAACACCAGCTTTAACATTACTTATATCTACCAAAAAAAATTAGGCAGAATTTAGATTCTGTTTTTCTTTTGCTTGGAGAAAGTTCTCACTTCTGATCTGAGCCTGTTGAACATCAGGAGCAAAAACTACAGGGTTACAGCTTTGAAAGGCCCCAGCCATTTGCCTGAGCTCCAAAGGGTTCAGGAACAGTTTCAGTTTTAAATTTAGACACATTTTTTCAGACATGTGAGGCGAAATAGGCCGGAATGAGAAGGGGTTAAGGTTCTTTTTTTTTTTTTTTTACTTTTTCCTTGGGGGGAAGAAGGTTCTAAGGACAGGTTGTGCTCCGGGACAATTATTCATTTGCTTCTTTTCTAACATTCTGCTTTGACATGATCAATCATTTATTTATTTTCTGTGTTACTGTTTGGTTTTGACCAATAAATGTTTATTGTTTTATTTTCTACTATCGATGTCTGCTAAATTAACAATCTTGCTGTTGTGATTTTGGGCTATATAAATGTAAATTGTTTGGTTTGATTTGATTTAATACCTAGCAACTTTGGAAACAAGGACAAAAATTTACATAAATGACGTGTCAAATGATTTCTAACACTTTAATTTTGTTATTTCATTGTTTACACTCCAGGTACCTGTGTCAGTTGCATTTTTTTCTTCCAATTTGTCTCTTTTTGTGATAAAATTCCCTACAAATCGACCACTGTTTTGCCCGGCTTGTCAAATGAGCACAAAGACGTCTAAACACATAAATATTTACCATTTAACCTCTATTCTGATCTCTTTAAGCCGTATGTATGGATTGTGTAGGGTGTTTTGACAAAGCTAGCGCAGGATTAGCATTAGGTTTTTTTTGGGCTAATGTATTGAAAAGATTGGAATAATAAAACGTGTCTTTGCGGCTCACAGATCTGGGCCAGCGCAGGCTTAATGCTCCCGAAACAAAAGATGGAGGTTTTGGACGAGCAAATGAATCAATGAGATCAATGTCTGTGTTAGCTTAGCCGCAGCGGGAGAGCGTTAGCATGCTCTGGATACATACGCCGTAACTAATAACATCTGTGCTTCAGGGACCGTTCATTTAGGAGCTCGATTTTAGCTTTGATGAAGGAGAATTAGGAAGAGAAAACTTTTGTGAAGCTGTTAGCGAGACCTACAGTTTTGCAAATGTGCTACGGCTATGCTAATGAGCTAAATCAATGTTTGTCCTGAGTAAATGCTGTTTTACAATCATGCTAATTTCTTTTTTAGGGATATGTATGCCTATGTTGTGTGCTAACATCTAAAGTGCATATGAAAGGTTAGATTACAGACATATAACTAGTAGACACGCAGTTTGACTCTGATGCTATCGAACACTTAGCATCTGAGCTAGTTCAAGTATGTTTCCTATAGTCGTTAGCATTGGCCCTAAAAATACGCAAGTTATGAAAGATCCAGAGAGTGTCAGCTAGTACTTGACTCCAGGAAGAATAGCTCTTTTGATACAGCTAATGGAGATCTAAATAAAAACAAATACAAACCTACTGACCACATTTAGCAGAGGTCAGAGCCTCGTTACAACTTACTGTTGAGTTAGCAAACTTTTTATTGGTTTATTGTTTATAAAACTTGTATAATAAGCTGCTAATGGCTCGCGAATTCTCATCTAAACGTCCTTTTTCATGTGTTGTGAGAACAGCAGAAAAATGACATAAATTTCACCAAATAGTTTGTACAGCATTTCCTGCTATAAATATAATATAGCATTGCTAATGTTGTATAAAAAGCTTCATAAGACATAAATCAGTTTGTTTTGCTGGTGGTTTTGCTGAAATCACTTGTTTAAGCTCGTTTTATACATAAAAGGGCAACTTTTGTGTTCAATTGATTTGAATCATCACCTCTACCAGAGGAATATGTCGTCGCGCTGTTCGTGTTGTAGCAACAGAGCAAAGCTGCTGATTGCGTGTCTTTTAATGGAGTGGTTCTCAAAGTGGGGTCCAAAGACCACTGGGGGTCCCTGGACCATGTGTGGAGGGTCCCCCAATATTTTTTTTCAATATATAACAATTTTCTGTGATTTACTATCCCCAACATAGAATTTTGGATAGAAAAGATAGAAACAGTAGCTTTGAAAAGAAACAATGAATGATGAACCATTTATTAAAGTAAGCATTTAGTCAAATTTGATATATAGCTTAGCTTTAATTTCCAAACTTTAATGTGACACCAAAGCAAAAAGTGATAGGGGTCCCTGCGAGATTTTCGAAGTTTGAGAACCCAGTTTTTCCCATTCATAGAGGAGACTATGGTGGCCCCCCATCGTCTAAAACATTAAACTGATGGGGATATAATAATACTTGACGCTGGTAGCATTTGCAATAAACATAGAGAAGGAGTTATATTTAATCTATAAGCAATGTTTTTGATCAGCAGAGGCAGAAAGTGACTTATGCAACAAGAATTGCATGAAATAACATATACTCAAACATGGGCCACTTTAACCACCATGATGTCAACATAAACGTGCAGCAAACACTGAGAAGCCCTGTTCTAATTTAACGTCTATGGTGGTGAATGTCTCTGAAAACATCTTGAAGACTTTACAAATCAGAGGAAAGCTTCACATGTTTGTGTCTAAATGCTGACGCTAACAGGAAATGCTCATGAGTATAGAAGTTATCTATTTTGAATATAAACAACTGGATATTAGCTGAACACGTATCCAATTGTCCAACTATGTAAACAATAGTAACAATGTTAGTTGTTAGGGATTAAGGCAATAGACTTACCCCCACGATAGGCCACGCCCCCAAATAAGACACATCTATAGGGATTCAGTTTTAGAACTCAAATGTTTTCCTGTGTTTTTCACCTTTTTTTCTTCACCTTTTACATAATCTGCAACTCAAATATTTACCACAAGAACTATCACACCAAACTAAATCAAAATTTAAATAACGCTGTAATCTGTTTTGTGAGTTTTTAATATTCTTGCCCTGTAGAATATTATAATGAGAATGTTCATAAATAGTGACTTATCAACCAACATTTACACGTATTATCATTTCCTCAGTTCATTGTAGTTTATTTTAGTTAAAACATATACATTTGTGAATGTGTGATTACAGTACAGATCACAAATCCCCGCTGAGTGCATTAGCTGTGTGTTATAAAGTCTTCATCTCATGTCGCTCACATGATAGCAGGATTAAGACCCATTTTTGGATTATTCCCGGGCACATTTGGGATTATATATTTGGAGGATCACATGATGAAAGTATGTGAACGGAGCCACGAGAGCTGCATTCCTCGACCGCAAAATACATCTGTGGAAATCTGTCTACATGTGACGGGAAAGTATGATATTTAGGAAAGCACCAAAATGCAAAGTTTTCTAGTTTGAATAAAGAAATAGCAGTATATTCCTCCCTTCACTGTTGGGAAGTGTCAAAGTGTTGAAAACTGGAACATGTCTTGAGTAAAATTGGGACAAAGCAATGGTTTTGGATACATTTGCTGGGACATGAGACACAGGGCTCGAAATAGTGACTGTCCCGGGTAAATATGGACATCTGGTCACCCTAGACACTCAAAGACGCTTTACAGACAAAGGCAGATAAACAAAGGTAAAACATATAAAACAGTTAGTAATTAACACATTAATCAAACATTAAAAGCAGATTTAAACAGATCGGTCTTAACATTTTTTTTTTTTTTAAGTTGTGAGGTCCGTGCAGTCTCTGAGTTGTTGAGATAGCGTGTCCCAGAGGGTGGGGGCAGTGATGGAAAAGGCTCTGTCGCCCCAAGTTTGGAGCTCAAGGACCATCTCCATATTTGGCTCAGTCAGGGTTGTAGTTGGAGGAGCAGAAGTGAGAGAACAGACGACACAGGTCCAAGTGGATCAGATGAAACTTCTGTTGTTTCAGTCAGTGATAAGACCACATCCTCTCAAAAGTTAGTCTTCATAGCTTCAAAAACCTTAAGTCTGTTGAACATCTCAAGGTGATTGAAATCCCAAAATTCAAAGTATTTTCACTGGAAGATCTTCAGTACCACTTTATAATAACTACACCTTAATTAGCCTTACTAAAGCCTTAATAAAGCATGACTAAAGAGTTAATAATTCAAGAGCAAATAATCAATTAATGGATGAAAAAGTTGATTAAGGCTTAACAACCACTTAGTTAAAGAGCTATGGTTAGGATTTAGGATTGAGGAGAAGGGTTTGTGGTAATTAATAAAGGTTTTCATTCATTAATTTCCCATTTGTTCATGATGAGTTAACCCATTATTCATGCTTTATTTAGAGCTTGTTAGAGCTAATCAAGATGTAGTTATTATAAAGTGTTGCCGGATCTTCTGCTTCAGGGGTGAAAGTCTGTCATGTCAGAGGTCCAAAGTTACGTAGAATGAGCATTTGGTATCCATGGTTACCAGAAAAACAGACTCCTCTCCTTTGCACAAATCTGACTGTACTTAGCTCAAGTCTGTTGAACATCAGAGGCCACATTCTAAATTGAAACAATTAATGCAAATTATTTTAAAATCTCGTCTCGTCTCGTCCCAGCCCTTATAATCATGTTCTCTGTGTTTGACTGAAAATGCAGTGTAACCTGTCATACACACAGTAACTCTTGTGTACACTGATGTTAAGCCTGCAGTTTGAACAGTTGATCCCTGCTCTGACCCTGCCTCTGTTGTTTCTGTGTTTTCGTTTCAGACCTCCCAAGTTTCTCAGACCCTCACATTCCTCTAGTGGCTCGTGAGATTATGCAGCGAATGATCCGCCAGTTCGCCGCTGAATATACCTCAAAAACTACTCAGGACGACCTGCCGCTGCCCAACGGCACCATGAAGGACCAAAGTTTGTCCCCCTCCTCCTCCGCCTCCTCCTCCAGCCCCTCCCCCGCGCCTGGCCCCGCCCTCAGCCCCAACGGCACCACCTCAGACGGGCCACAGGGGGGCGCTGCTGCCTCTGCACAGAACCCCGTCCTCAGTAAACTCCTCCTGGACCAGGACGCGCCGCTCGACCTGACCGTGAAGAAGAGCCCGGTGGAGCCCCCGCCCGGTCAGCAAGGTGAGTTTTATATAAGTCCTTTTCACAACTGTCATTGGCTGAACTCAAACTATATCATCAGATAAGTCTGGGAACTAACACGTTGATCGGCCCAAAACATTTCTGGTCGACCAAAGACATGTCCCATCTTCCGATTAGTTGCCTAAAAAGGGCCAATGGCAAATACTCTTAAGCTAAAAGTGTCTTTTTATCCAACCGTGTATTGGCTCTGTGCACCGAAGTAAGTTGGCTTATTCATTTTTAAAAATGCTAACTTCTTGTTGGCATGTTCATTTCCTGTTTAGTTCATTTCTATGAGGTTTCTCTAACTAAGACTAAAATAAAAAAACTAAATACTTTAAGATCGAGCAGTCAACAGTGAGTTCTTGGTGATTTTCTCTGAAAACAAATTCTTAAATTTAAATTCTTTACAAATGAGGAGAATATTTCACCAAGGGAACAAAGTGTGTTTATAAAAAGATGTTTGTCGGTCAAACGCTAAAGCCTGACAATTTGAAAATGAACACCTACATGCACAGGGTCAATTTGACCCACAGTACTTGAAAAACTAAAAACGTGAAAGGAAACACGACAGGAAATATGAAATAGGGAACAGTGTGTTTATATTAAAAAAGTTGATTAAACTAAGAATTTGGATCTAAATCTTCTGGCAGCGTTTAAAATGTTTTCATCGTACGGTGCGCACAAAGATTCAGAAATAGCTATTTTAACCAAAATTTTATTATTTAGGGATTTTTATACTTTTATGTCCTTCACATAATGCATAACATGCCCAGACCTACTTAAAAAAAAAAAAAAAGTACTAAAAAAATTTTGGTCAAATAAGACTGATTAAAGGTAAGATTGATTAAATGACAGTTCTACTGTTAACTGTGGCGACTGAGCCTGTGCATTTGTGCTCTTCTGTCAAGTGAACAGGAGTGAGAATCCAGAACCGGCTCCTCTTGATTCCCTGTGATTCCAGTGATTGGAATCTAGTGAAATCATGTCTTCCCCATAATGATCCAAGGTTCAAGATTTATTTATTTGTTTCAATTGAGAAAAATTTGTCGCTGCACAAACTAAAGACACGCTCCACAGAAAACACATATAATAACAAAAAACAAGATGCAATATGTCCCTCCTCACATTCTTAATCGTTTTACTGAAACCGGTACAAATGAAAGCTTGTATCTGTTATTCTGACACAGTGATTCCTCGTTATGAGGCTGATTTCGGCCGAGTACAGTGCCGTGTGAACTAAATAAGGGCTATAAAGGTGATTTTGAAGTGGGTGCATGCTTGAAAAAATACAAAAGCTGTAGGTGCCTTATGAGCCGAACATGAGTAAGTTTGATAAGAGAGAGAGAGAGAGAGAGAGAGAGAGAGAGAGAGAGAGAGAGAGAGAGTATAACTGCCTTTACATGTGTTCTGATGGTTGCTGGAGAAATGTGTCCAATCTGCAACACATTTGGTCCACTACCTGATCAAAACATAACATCTTGATGTATTTACGTCATTCACTTTTTCCCTGCAACAGGAAAAACCACAAATCTATTCTACTGAAAAAAAACAGGATGAACAGATGAATTCTAAACAAGCACTTTGTACATGTTTTCTGTACAAGACTCTGAACCACTGAACTGACCACAACACAAAGCTTAACTCTCCTTTATCTGCTGAAAGAAGCACTGCGGCTCAGTGTTTCAAAAGCATTAGGAAACGTACAGCGCCGTTTCCGTTGATCATTTTTCCTGCAGACTTATCGTGGCTGTTTATCTGCAGAGCAAGACAAATCTGTTATTTGAACTTCCTAACTTCCTTCTCCTCAGTGTTTATTGATTTTTGTACCAAACGACGTGATGAGGCAGAGAGAGAGTGTTTATGTGAAAGTGACACAGAAAACAAAAGGAGGATGGGCACAAGTTTTATATTTCAATTTGTTTTTATTCTCAGTTTATCAATTAGCTAAAAATCTGCTTTTACATTTCTTAGATGAAGTTAAACTATTGCATGAATGAGGAGGCGATAAGTCACAAGATTCACAAGATCTGACATTTTAAAAATCCTTAATTTGTGCAAATCACAATTAGGATGTCATCGATAATCGTATTCAAGACACAATATAGTCGTAAGAACAAAAGAATAATTATCGTGATTCATCTGCAAGCAAAAATTATTTTTTGGTTCAAGTTGTAAAAACAGAATAGGAATATATTAATTCCATTCTGGCACCATCCGCTTTTGTAGAAAAAAAAACACAGATACAGTATATACATTTGTGATATTTTGAACTTGTTATGAATTTAAATTTTAATTATTGGTTTGCAACAGTTGGAGTTTAATGATAGAATTTGTTATGGCTAAGTATAAATAAATCTGATCATCTCTAATGTGCCATTTTAGAAGCTAGATTTTGATTTTCAGACTACCAAAGCATCCAAAGTATCTTATCACAGTATTTTTCATACAAATATATTATAAACTGTCACAATTGAGGAAAGTGAGTGGGTGAGAAAAGTAGTAACAAGAGAAGAAAGATGAAAAAGTCATTGTGGAGCATGACAACAGTAATCGTAAATATTCGCTAATATGATATTGTCTGCAAAATCGAACTCTAAAATAACATACATAATCCAATACAGTTACAATTTGCTCGAATTTTAATTCATATAGTTCATGTTTTTGCTGCATTTATAGCTTCAGCTAGTGAACAAGTCTATCATTACATCCAGTTAAAACAGGCATATCCAAACTGCGGCTCGTGGGCCAAATGCAGCCTTGAACCAATTTTTTTTGGCCCTCAGACTTCCTACTAGATTGGCTCAAATTTAAAATGGTTAAATTAAGTATTTCTTCTGTCATAGTCAAAATAACAAACATTTTGATGTCTTTGAAACCTAAAATCAATGTTTAGTGCCTTGTTAAAGGTGCACTGTGTAACTTTCTGAACTTTCAAAAAGAATAGAAAGGTAAAACAATACTTTGGGACATTCTGAATGGGGATATGATTTATGCCTTATAATGTAAAAAATACAACTAAAGAAACACCTTTTCCATTGAAATATACAAGAAGAGGCCCTCCAGCAGGTTAGGGTTCACAGTCTTGTGGTGGTTTATCTAAATTAGATCAAATGCAAACATTTTTAATGTTTCACTTCATCCTCCGATCCATATAAGCTTCAACTGTGAGAAAAGTTTAGATAGCCCTCAGTTAAAACATAACAAGGTATCGACTGAACCGATATCTTGGAATTGATATGATCCAGGTAAAGGTCATTGATCAGGATCAATATCTGATCCCAGTATCAGTTAGGTGCATCACTGTCCAAAACCAAGACATGTCCCAGTGTTAAACCACTTTGAGCTGTAAAATATAAAATACTTAAGGGTGCTTTTCACCGTGAGCCATAAACATATAATAATAATTCCTCAGGAGGAAGGCATTCTCTGCATTTGAGCCGTTCATCAGTTCCTCTGGTCTGTCTGTCAGGAGCAGTGTGCTGCTGCTGTGGGATGGTTTTTATTCACAACTAGAAATGGGACGATTCACTTAAAGTTGGGGTAACTAACTTTTGTGTGTTTTTCGCTAAAAAGTTATAGCACTTTGTGAAAAAATTACTCCACTGAGTACTGTCTGAATTAAATAATAAACATTTTTGTTGTAATAAAAAGCCCAGTGGTGCGCTCTGCTTGGCTGTGCTTGGAGTGGTCACTTTGTTGTTTCTAAAAAGACATTTATGAGCCATAATTGCAGCCATAATGAATACATGTCGATATTAACCTTGTGTCAAAGGATTTATGAGAAGAAGTTGTCAGATTTAAAACCTAACTCGTGTTTGCAGTGTGAAATTCAGCTACCCCACCTTTAACTACAATTCGATTCAGTTTTCAATTTTGCAGCCACGATTTTCAATGTTCATCTATTTTGTTAATCAATATTACCTTTTTTCTACCTTAAAACACAAAATAAATCACTATATATTGCATTTAAACCAAAGCCACTGTTGTTAGTGCTCAGAACTTTTAGACATTTTTATAACATTTGAACAGTGAACAGTCATTAGAGGTTCACCATCAGTTTTTAAGGGTTAATAAGGTAATGTTTATTAAGAACAATGTACAATTGCATTAAGCACAGTGGCAGAAGGAGGGTGGGGGAGCACATTGGACATGTTTTATTTGTAGGAGGAAACCAGAGCACCCAGAGGAAATCTACGCAGACACGGGGAGAACATGCAAACTCCACATATAAAGGCCCTGAAAAAATAACCTCGATGCCCAGTTTTCCCCAGAGCTTTTCACATTCTCCACTTTATAACATCTGAAATTACCATTATTTAAAGATAAAACGCTAATCCTTCTCTCACAATGAAAACAGTGTCATATCTGTGTCCGTAGAGCTCCTTTAATCGCCGCAGAACAGCAGGGGGCAGGATTCCGAAGCGCCGTGTCCATTTTGACCCCCTGACCCGCTCTAACTCCCTCCGGCTTTGGCGAATCTGCTTACTCCTCTTAAGCCTCCTTAATTTCCACAAAAAAGATTTAGCCTTTACATTCGGTCCTGGGACGGCATCAGGCGCTGTTCTCCGCTCCGGGAACATCGCGGGCTGAACTGGACGTGACCCATCGGAAACCAGAAAACTCTCTAATCCCTCAAAGCTTCGCCGTCTAATGTATTTTGATGTGTTTTAAATGTGTATGTCGCTGCTTATAGGGTCACTTTCAGATTATTTGTGCGTGTTGCTAAAATCCTAGAATGCATTTATGGATATCATTATGTTAAAGCCGGCGAATGCAGAAGTAAGACCTAAAAGTATGAATATAATTTACTTTAGGGGCATGTTTATTACACTAGTTTTTCATCCTTGTTGCTATGGTGACTAGGAATGAGAATCGAGAACCGGTGCTACTGAAGAATTTTTACGACTCAATGCTACATCGGATTGCTGTACCTTTAAATCGAAGCTAACTTAACCTAAGCTTCTGCAAACACATTTCAGACTGCTGGAAAAGCATGAGGAGATGGTGAAAGAGGGGGTGAGAGTGGAGAGCAGCAGTGTGATTGGCTTGACAGCAGGTGTGTGTGTTCAGCACACAGTACTGAGTGGACAAATCAAAACTATGTCCAATTATAGTAGAAAAGACATTGGCCTTTGTAGTGAGTAATATGCATAAGACCAAGATTTCTTTTTTTTTTTTTTTATGTCTGCAGTTTTATAAACTACAAACTAGGGCTGGGAGATATATATAATATATATATATATATTATAGTATATATATAGTATATATATATTATAGATTTATATTGTATCGAGATATTTCCAAGATAAGATATGAATTTGGTCATCTTGTAAATATTATAAAAATCCTGAGTAAAAAAAAAGCTAAAAAAAAAAAACTGATAAAAGCAGTTACAATTACTTGTGTTATGCAACATTGAATATATTTTATTTATTCAATGTAAATTTCACCTCTACTTTCTAATCAGCTAGGCATAGAAAAAAAATGTCATCTCAATGATATCGAGATATACACATAGAAGAATGATTTGTTTATTAAAACAGGAGATGTGCATGCAAAGTTAGCAGAAAGAGCTGTGGCTGATTGACACAAGTGCTGTCAGCTAACTAAAGAGTTATCACTGTGTGAAAACAAAAGTAATGCTGTTAATTCATCATTTGTGAATGAATTCCCTATACCCTAAAAGTTACATTCAGGTGAAAAAACAGCAGAAAAACACTGTCTCAAGCTTCAGGAGACAGACGCCTGTCAGACCGTTCATACCTGATCCAGCTGCTCTCGTCCGTTTTGTTGTTTTTATCAAGAGCTGAACAACTAGACAGCGTCTCTTTCTGCAGGAACATGCGCTGTAGAGTGGAAATAAGCGACCGATAACCTCTCTATTGTATATAAGATATTAAAAACATATATCGAGATATACATTTTGTCCCACTAGTACGAAGTTATTATAGATAAATAGACAGGCTTTAGTGATCCGAGGGAAATTGAGTGATTAAGACGTCTAAATGCTAACGCTGGAAATGCTCATAAATAGCTACAGAAGTTAGCTTTTTTAAATATAAACATGTCAATGATGCTGTGCACAAAACTATTTGGGTATCGGTATCAAAAAATATCTCTAAAAGTACTTGGTATTGTATTGATAACAAAAACCCAACACTGTTACTAGAGTAGATATTTCCCTCTAAAACTAAACCAAATACTGTCATAAATGTGTATTATCATTTTTAATGTCTCGCTGCCCTGGAGCAAAGTCTGTAAAATGAAACAAATCTAGTCAAATCTAGTCTTTGCAATTTTAGCAAACTTACTTTTCTCACTCACACTTTCTCTTCACTTCCATTGCAATTTGAACTACCAAAGATTACATAATTTCATCCAATTAAAAGACAATCGTGTCCCTAGTCGCTACATAATGACACCAGAGATCGCACCAACTTTAACTAATGAAATCAGACTTTATTTTTTAAAACAGCAGCGACGCTTCGAGAGCCAAAGGTTGAGAAGCTAACAGTTCTCCGCATATGTTTTGTTTCTGACTCATTAAAACCAATTCCACCTTTTTTCCCGGCATAAATCCGCACAGAAAACCGAGCTGGGCCTTTGATAGCGCGAGAGGGGAGTTTCCAATCCGGACACGTTACATTAAACCTAGCTTAAAGACGCAGAGATGCTAATTAGCGCCTTCGTTAGCTCGGGCCCAGACCTCGTTAGCCGCCGCGCGCTACATTTTCATCATCGTCATTAAAAACATTCTGCGACTCAGTGGATTTTGATCAAACGTGAAGATTGTCGGGGGAAAGTCGTTTAATCATCTAATGGCATTTAGTTAAGTGACTGTGATGGATCAGGTGCTCGAGAGGGAAGAGGGCATTGTGGGAAATGTAGTGGGACTTGTAACACCGACCGAGCTGAGTTGTGGTGTTACAGTCGATAAAAATGTTACTAGTTTTATTATTTATGTGTTCAGATTATAAGGATTTGAATGGAATTACAGCGAGCTAACAAAAAGGTTTTGAGTGAATTATGACTTGAATCAATATTACAGAATTGTTTACTACTTTGGCATTCATTCTTGAGCGGTCACATCATAAAAATATTTTAGTCAGACAATAAGTCAGTGTTGAAATATCATTTTCAGCATCAGTTAAAAAGAGTGGGTCTGGTCACCACTTCCCAGGTCAACTCTAAAATGTGGATTAGTAATCAGATTAATAGAAATCTGCGATGTTTTTCAGTTCCATGTGATATTTTTTCCCTCACTGAAAGCATTTGAGAAAAAGGTGGGACTTTTAATGAAATACTTCGAGCTGATTGGCTGACTTGTCAACTGTAGCACCCGAGCCTTAGTTTGTACTTAACCAATTACAGTAACAAATAGTAATCACGTATCTTTCTCTCTCACTCTTCTTTCAAAAAGGAAATACATTGTATTTCTGCGAAAACAGAATCAGCAACAGCAGAAAAAAAAACGCATGCTTTTGTTGTTTTGTTTGATTCAGGTGCATGGATCTATTATAATATCTGAAAATGGTATTGCTTGCTTGTAGCAGCTGTAAATCAGCCTCAGCTTTATTGATACTGAGGTTTCGTATAAAAAGGCTTTTAAACTTTAGCCTTCGCTACTGCTGCTCGCTCTCTAACTCCCGCTCTGATTGGTCAGAACAGTCAGGCCTGAGCTTTCGGATCCACTCAGCTTGAGCTCGTTCCGCTCGTCACGAAAAGAATCATGGAGGAAATACAACTTCACATGTTCAATAACCTGTAGGCTAAAGCTAACGGACAATAGTAGCAGCAGTATTGTCATCGTAAGTGTGAGTAAAAAAAATACATGACTTCAAGCGGACGTCAAACGGCATAAAAAAAACCTGTACACATAAAAAACATGCAGGCTTGACCAGAAAGCATGAATAAAACCATTTTATCTACATCAAAGTTCATTGTCATAAATGTACTCAGTTCTGCTGAGCAAAATCTAAAAGAATTTAAATTAAATTAAGTTACATAGTAAAAAGAGATCTGAGATCTCCTTTTACTACTCTAGTAAGTTTTCTCTGCCTATGTGGGATCTTTTGAAGAGCACCTGATATAGTTATCTGTCACTTTGTGATCCAGCAAGCACTCTATTCTCTTTTTTCTGATTAAATTAAGTTCCTTTAAATGTTAAAGTTTATCTAACTGCCCAATCACCTGAGGCACAAATGATTGCATTGATCTGTTTTTAGTGTAGGGAGGACATCTGAACCTTCAGCCTGAAGGATGCAGCTCAAACTCACTGAACAGTGGATGTTTAGGGTCTTTAGCTCGAGATATGGCAACAAACGCTACTGAGCAGAAGTCACTGACACACAGTACCTGCTACCTTTGATCACTGGGGCTTGTTCAGGCTCTACTCAATGTCGTCTTTGTTAACAACCTCTCAATTGCCCTGCTGTGATGTGATTGGGCCATTAACCCACTGGTTCAGACTGTAAACCATAATCACGTGGTGTGGCCCAGATAGATTTTTCTTTCTTAAGTTTGAGAATTCACAATTATATAGAGCCCTCGTGCATCTAAACATTTCCTCTCTTCAACACTAACATCACACAGTTACTTTGGAAACTAAATAGTCCAAAGACATATAAGAGTTTGTCCATAGAGAGTCTGCTCTGTTGTAAGCACACATCCCTGCTCTGTTTTTGTTGCGTTTAAAGCTGCGATCTTTGACCCTATACTTTCCACACGTGACTGCTGAATTCACATGGGAAACGCCTCCGGATTTGTCTCAATGTTAAGCAGTTTTCATTCCCTCCATTTTATCATCACCTCGTGTTTGCGTTTGGTCCGATTAAACAACAAAAACCCTTAAAGATTAGCGAGTGTCTATAGTGTATATAGGTCCGGAGCTTTGGTAAGAGGGTCAGGAGGTCAACTGCACTTTAGAGATTACACCAGTAAAACACACAGAACCGCATTAATTTAAATACAGCGTACACTCGATGGGACTTTAGGGCAGGAAGTGCGCTAAAAACCTCTGAAATCTCCATATTCTCCATGTCAGAGTCAATGAGGATGTTTATGGACGATATACAGACTTTGGGATTTAAGTAGAAAGTGGTTCAGCTTAAGCCTTAAGGAAAAAGAATGATTTTGAGTGAGAGTAAATGCTTGAGTGTAAAAGTAGGCTAATGCGAACAAGTTGCGTTCAACTTCTCAAATGGAGCCGTCAAGTTGATTTCGTTGGGCCCTAAGATGATTTCTGATTCAAGCAGAATAAGCAACATTTCGCAATTTTGTGCAGGTTTAGTAATTAAATAGGGCAGCAAAAACACATCTAAACACATCTGAAACTGCCAAATAATAATAAAAAAGTCAGGGTTTTTAAGGAGAGCAGTTCGGGTTGGATAGGGGTGGGACAGAGAAACTACAGTTGCCGTATTTGCTGCGAGAGGCACCGCAGCAAGCCGAAACGCACTTCAAATGCCCCAAAAATACGTAAACATCAAAGACATTTATCAATGTTACTTCTGCTTTAATAGTTCTTTCTATGTGGAGTTACATGTTTTTCCGTGTCTGCATAGCTTTCCTCTGGTTTCCCCTACTATTAAAACAAAAACATGGCCAGTAGCGCCTCCCTTCTCAGCCTGTTCTCATGGATAAGCGTGTCAATACCACGCTACTGTAAACAGTGTGTCATATGAACGCTACTTCTATTTTGTGCGTGTGTATTTGACGTGTTTCTGTCCTCGTTCATTTCAATGGTGAATGTTAAGACGTGTTATTATTCATGAAGACTAACACAATCCTAATCCTAACCTTAACCAACTCCAAGCCAAAGAGCTAAACTTACCCATTTATGTAACTTCAGACTTAAATGTTGCAGTTAATTCCTTGAAAAACCTCGTGTTTGTCGTCAACCACTAGGCGTGTCCAGACCACGCCAGAAAAAACGAGTGTGTAATTGCACGCCAAAACAGGCACACACAATACACACATAAGGCAGAGCGCATAGGGCACCACCTGCTCTGGGGCACTGGCTGTTTCAAAACAAGAACATGTTCTACAACTCATAAGCTCTTAGCCTATCTTTATTTTGCGTCAGTAGGACACATATTGGGTCAGTTACGAGGAGAAACAGCAGATGAATTAAGACGGCTGCAGATTTGATCACGCAAATTATCGCGGCAAAATACGGCGGATTTTTCAACATTTATGCTTAGATTATTTCAGAAGGAAACACAAACTATGAATATATTTGTCCCGACAAAAGTTACAGACTCTAGTATTTCCTCAAACTGTAGCACGAGGATGCAGCTTAAGTTGGAGCTGTGTTCTGTGTGCGCAGGACAAGGAACAGTGGCGGAGCAGAGGGCAGTTTGGTGGGAGCGAAGAGGGCTGGGGCCCCACTGGAAAGCGGTTTGATAAACATTTGAAATTAATTAGTAAAATAAACTTGTTGGTCTAAACATTCCAGATTAAAGGCAAATGCATTTATTATTCTGTATATAAAAAAATAAAATAAATAAATAAGGGCACCCGAATGGCTAGCAGCAGCTCTGTTTAAAATACAGGTTATTATGTTGTTATTTTAGTAAGTATTTTCTGTGCAGGTATTTAGTTACTTTCCAACGCTGCATATAAATGTGATATGACTACTTATTATTCATTGTGTATTGGGGGCTGTAATGCTAATGCTAGAGTACAAAACGTCTTCCTCTGAGTCTGACCTGTTGTTTTTGTGCTGTGTCGGTGCAGATGGCGTCCTGGATCTGTCCACGAAGAAGAGCCAGAGCACCGGGAGCAGTCGGCCATACTCTGGGGTCAGTCCTGCTCCGGTGCCTGTCATAAAGAGGTGAGAAACTACACTTTTACACTTCTACACTCACACTCAGGCTCCGCTTTAACTCGCGCACTGATACAGACTGGATCCTGTGCTGTAAATATAAGAAAGGAGGACAAACCCGCACACTATCTCCAACTGCAATGTTATTTAAATTCTGTGGTCTATTAAAATTTACTTTAACAAGGAAGAGGCGGGGCTTATCAGTTCTCTAGTTTTGAACAGGAAGTGAATGAACCTGTTTCTTTTTCATTTATAGATCATAATTGTGTTTTACAATGAACGAAATGTGAATTATTGATCAACATGTGTCATACTTTCTTCATAAATATACTGAAAAATCACAATAGCTCTCCTTTATTTTTTTTTAAGTTAAATTTTGGCTCTACATTTGTGAAAACACATTTTTTAACTGCTGATAAACTTTAGCAAACAGCTCAGAGCAGAGAAACGTCTAGGTTAACTAACATTAGGGTTAAATGTGTATGTGAAAGTTTTTTAATACTAAGGAAAGTACGAAATTTCACAAAATAAATGTATTTAAGCTTTCTGAGCTAACTTTATTGCATATAAATAAAGATCTGAAGTTACAACTGACAGAGACATTTTTGGCCGTCTCTGCCAGTTTAAGTAATGAAAATATAGTCAAGCTATCTGCTAGCATGATTGACTTAATATTGTTTTAGTATGCTAACAGGAGCTAGCTGCGTGCTAAAACATATACGTACATATATAAAAGTTGTTCCTGGGTTTTAGAGAACAAAAAAAAAAAGAATAACTAGGAGTGTCAAATTGGTGCATTAATAGAGATTAATTAATTACATATATATTACTCGAGTAAATGTTTTTAATCGCATTAATCTATTGCTTATTAATTTTAAATCTTTGACTTTGTTGTTTCTGTGAGTTGCAAAGTGACATAAGGGTGCAACAATAATTCAATTGGATAAAAAAAAAAACTTTAGTTGACTGTTTTTCTCAGTAATTTTTAGGTTAGATTGAAAGTAGATTAATTAGATTAGTTAACTACAGATCATAATTAATTAATCTCTCTCATTTTTTAATCGCTTGACAGCACTAATTTAAATAGGGCTGTGCCATAAATCGAATCGATGATGTGAATAAGGAGGAGGAGATTATGGTGGCCCCCCATAGTCTATTTTTTTGTCCCCATAGTCTAAAACATTTGACTGATGGGGATGTAATATTGCTTGAACCTGGTAGCTATATTTAATCTATAAGCAATGTTTTTAACAGTAGAGGCAGTATGTGACTTTTATGCAACAAAAATTGCATGAAATAACATATATTCAAACATGGGCCAATTTTACCACCATGATGTCAACATAAACTTGTGGGAAACACTGGGTCAGTGCGCTGTGACCCAGCCGAGCGCCCTGAGAGGACACCTTCAGCGGCTTTGGATAGCTCTCCCTTGCAACACTCACAAAGAACAGACAAACAGAAACCTAGCACCTGCTTAGCTGTTTAGCGGGCCTTCTAATCACAGCCACGAGTAACCTCTCGGAGGTGGATTCTATAGCTTAATCTGTAAAGTTACAAGTTTGTTGTTTTTCCATGGGTCACTCTGCTGCTTTCAGCGCTCAGTCTTGCAGCAGTAACATTCACCACAACTGTCTGATCTAAAGTAACTATGGCAACGCAGTTTGAGTGACAGGAATAAGTGACGAACATGCAAACTTAAAAGGAACCCCGAGAATGTTTTAATGTTTGTTTTCGAGTTTTCCTTATATCATCAAAGATATAAATACACACGAAAATAATCAGAAAAATCTACCGTTTTATTAAACTTTTAAGAAATATATTTTCACGGAAGACGCCATCATTGTTTACAACGCAGTGCATTATGGGTAGTATGACGTCGAATCGTGTAACTACGAGGAAAGTTATGAAAGCTTACCACATTCTCCTTGTTTTCTCCCGAGACGAAATCACAACCAAAAGCCACACAATGTACCATTTTACAATGTGTTGTCGACGAAAAACTACTGACGCTCCTGTTAACCAGATCAACGGCAACTGTTGCAGCTGTTGTGTGCGTCTCACGACTGACGCTCACTGCACCAGTGCGCCACACGATTCTGCGTCATCACCTCAAGATGGCGGCGCCCGTAATATCAGGAAGTTGTTATAAACATAACAATTTTACGTCAAACGGCGAATATTTGTTTACTTTAAGTTCTACTTTTTAGTAAGTATACCTACGCGAAGTATTTTCGATCTATTTATGTAAATATTCGGGGTTCCTTTTAAAAGTTTTAGATATGAAACAACAACAAACTCATAATGATAATGATCTTAATAGGGCCTAATAGATGCAAACGCTAATAACTTGATGCAGCAGCAAACACTACATCAGTTTCTAGTATGAATTAAAACAAACTAAGCTCATTGGCTCAACTTTTATGTTTTAAAACATTATGAGCTCAAAATAAAAAGCATAAAGTGTTCCAGAAATTCGAGATCTTATTTTTTGGTCCTAGATTGAAACTAAATTGGATTTTCATACATAAAGATTTGCCAATAGAAGAAGTTTCCTTAGTTCAAGTGAAGTTGCCTGTGTTTATGTGGAAAGTCCAACACACACACATAAATCTTGCTAAACTCCTGATCTGCTGCTTACAATCTGCATATAATCTAACTTTTACCACCCTTCCCTTACAGAGCCTTATATAAGACGCGTAAAAAAATCAAAACGAGTGGTAAATATTGAAGAATCCGCGGCTTGTATCAATAATATATCGGCTCTTCTGCTTCCAGCGCCATTCACGGATCTAAAATAGCTTCGGCTTCCCAGGCAAAAGCAGCAGCGGCGAAAAAACCGATAGTCACCCTTTGCCGCTTCACCCTCTCTTTCCTCAAATCCTTCCTAGCGTTCTTCCTCTCCCTCGTTTCGTCTTCTTTCCTCGTCGATGCGTCCTTGCAGAGTCCGGTTTGATCGACTTGCAGCAGGAGGTCATCTGTGTTTTTTTTTTTTTTTTAGCTGTTTTATTAAGACGTTTGCGGAGAATTCGATCTTCCCCAAAGCCAAAGTAACTCTCAAATGGATAACTTAGGCGATCGATACGCACACACATGTCCTGGAGCAGTGCGTTCAGTATTCATGATAAATCGTCAATAAAACACGAGATCAGGTTAAAAAATAAACTGGAATGGTGAAGACGAGGCGCTAAGATGTGACAGGCTTCACTTATAACTGTCCTAACACTGACGTCAGGATCGTTTTAGTCAAAAATAAGGGTAAAATTTTACTTCAAGCTACAAAAGGGACAATTTTAAGTCAATTTAAAGGCGAGGTAGCTGATTTTCACACAATTTTCTCTCATAAATCCATCAACACATGGCTCATATCGACGTGTATTCATTTTGGTTGCAATTAAAGCTTATAAACTTCTTTTTACAAACATGAAAGTGAAACTGGAGAGGACCACTCAAGCTCAACCAGAATGCTGCATTTAGCTCCTGATTAGAACAAAAATTCTCCAAAGCAACATAGGCTCTGTGCACCCATAGACATATAATTAGTAGAGACACAGTTGGACTCTGATGCTATCGAACACTTAGCATCTGAGCTAGTCCGGTATGTTTTGAAACAATAGCCCTAAAAAAAAACGCAAGTTATGAAAGCCGTGGAGAGTGTCAGCTGAAACAACTTACCTTAATGTACCGTAATTTCTGGTTTATAAGCCGCTACTTTTTTCTTGAGCTTTGAACTTTGCGGCTTATAAGACAATGCAGCAGAATGATAGATTCTCATAGACGTACTATTAACAAGTGCGGCCTATATATGTACATTATCATTTTTCTTACTTAAATCCAGTGGGTGCGGCTTATATTCAGGTGCGCTCAATAGGCCAGAAATTACAGTAATTGTACATTGTCCTTAATAAACATTACCTTACCTTACCTTACTGACCACAATTAGCAAAGGTCAGAGCCTCATTACAACTTACTGTTGAGTTTACAAACTTTTTAGTGTTTTTTTACAGGCTAAGTTTGTCTATAAAACTTTTAACGGATAGTGAACTTTACATAAATATTTCTAAACTAGTGCATCATTTAAGACTCTAATGACACTAATCGTTCTCTTTTACATATCACTGAGAACAGCAGAAAAATGACATAAACGTCTCCCAAGTTGTAGAATCACTTCTCAGTGGAGGAGTGTCCAGGTCACATCTGCAAGTGATGGAGTTTGAACAGCATTTTCTGCCTATGAATGTAACGTTATCTGTTTGAAAACCATAATATCACATGGCAAAGGCTGTTTAATA
This sequence comes from Mugilogobius chulae, assembly GCA_038363315.1. Lineage (NCBI taxonomy): Eukaryota > Metazoa > Chordata > Actinopteri > Gobiiformes > Gobiidae > Mugilogobius > Mugilogobius chulae. The sequence goes on from CM076398.1 coordinate 33,470,524, forward strand.
AACCTTCATAAGACACACATCAGTCCACTTTGCTGAAACTCGTTTTAGCTTGTTTTATCCATAAAAGTGCAACTTCGGCCATTGTGTTAGCTATTTTGAAAATAAACAGGCCAACTGACGTTCCGTGCACAGAGCTACTTGGTTGCTTTGGGGAAGTTTATTATTGTTTTTTTGTCCAGTAAATATGACGTGGAGCCGAATCCACAAATGTTACTTTGTAAATCTGGGCCAAACTCAACATAAATGACAATGTGACAAATTAATATAACTTATAACACTTTATCTGTGTTAAATCATTGATTAAACTCCAGGAAACTGTGTCAGTTGTGTGTAAATTGTCTTTGCATTTTGGTGCTTTTTGACGACACATGTGGAGAAATTCTGTTTTAGAACTCAAATTACTTTGTGTAATTTTCTATTTTTAGTTGTCAATTTTTTCATAATTTGCAACTTAATTATTGTAAAACTATGATAAACAAAGACTATCACATCAAACTAAGTCAAAATTGGTAATGTATTAGTTATTTGTTGATTAGAGCGTCAACGTCACACGAGTACCAGGTTTTTGCAAAATTTGAGCTTTGAGGTAACTCAGCTTGAGAACGTCCATAGTGGCCACGTTTACATGATGTTTCTTAATTCCGAATTAATTATTCCGAGTTAATTAATTTGAAATAAAAATATTTTCCTTCAAGTTTACATGGAAATAATAATTCCGAATAAAGGTTTACATGTTAAACACGCTAAATCGGCTTTATCTTATTCCACTTAACGTCTGGGTTAGAAAGAGAGAGGAAAGGGAACGCACATACGTCATTACGTAATTACGTCTACAGGAAAAACACACATCCGCTGGATAGGATACCGGCTTTTGGCTTTTTATCACCTGGGATTGTTGTAACGCCACGGACTCAAACATGATCTTGAAAGTCTTTAAGCAGCAGCTGGAGAATCACATCATAAGCTCCACGTCATGTTCTGTGAGCGAAGGAAAAGTAGTTCCAGTTTCCACTTGTTTGGGATCGGCGCAGCGTCTCTCTCCGCGTACATGACGTACACTCCTTGTTCAAAACTTTCCGCTGCCTCTGTGAAAAGGTTAGTGCTTCGTGTTTTCTCCCACCCACTCTTTTCATTATTTGTTGCTCGTGTAGCGCACTTATATGTAAAACAAAAAGTTTCGTGTCCGTGCCGCCATCTTGCAGTGCGTCATCGCCGTCAGAAAGACAACGCAGTGTGAACGGAATAATTTTTATTCCGAATAAAACGGTTACATGAGAAAGGAATACAATTATTCGGATTTAAAAGCGGATTAAACCACTCACTTTATTCGGAATTAAGTTTAAATCTGAATAAACCTTTTCATGAGGAATTAAGTGTTTACATGGTCTTTTTAAAGCGGAATTAATTTTTATTCGGAATTAAAGTAAACGGGGCAATTGTTTATGTCAGAAACAGAAAAAGTGCACACATTTTTTTTTATTTTTTCTATCAAATCTTCTCTAAAGTTGTGCTGTTAAAAGCCAGTCCATACCCAGTCCTGCAGCTGTTCTGAATCCAAACCCGGCTGCGTGCTCCTCCTCGGCCTCGTGCATCGATAAAGCCGCGGCTCTCGGATCAGTTATCGACGCCGTGTTGTTGTGCCTCCAGTCATGTTCACATCTTTAGAGTCGGAGGAGAAAACAGCCGCTCCGATCTACACCTGCAGATACAGACACTAAAACACACGCTCATATTGAAGATTGTACTTAATGTTAGTTAATGATGAACAAATGTAACCTAGAGGTGATGCCGCAACTGTTACCTGGCAACCACACTGTAAACACATTTCATAAAGACACAGTTGGCAGCAATGAGTTATTATTATAGCGATAAGAGCGAGAGTATATTCTGTTTTACTCATAGTGTTAGTATATTAATATCAGTAATCATTCTCAGCACTGGCTTCTGCAAACTAGCCTCGTAAGTCCTAAAAAAAGCAAATAAATAAATAAATATGGGCTACATAAATATAAGACTTAATGAAGATGTGTTGTATTTGGATTTTAAAAAGTATTTTAGAGTCAATGTAAATGTCATTATACACAATTAGGGATGAGTACGGTTAAGGATTTATATAGTCAAATTAGTGCATTTTTTGAGATTAATTAATTATAGACATAATAATCGAGTTAATTTTTTAATCACATTAATCTATTTTGAAATCTGTAACTTAATTATTTCCATGTGTGAGTTGTAAAGTGACATAAGGGTTGTTCAACTTGACAATTTAGCAACAAAACACTTCCTAAAGTCTTCATTTTTTTTGCAATAAATTTATTTCCATCTTCAACAATAATGTAATTAATTAAATTGGATACAAACAAAACAAAAACACTTAAGTTGAGTGTTTTTCTCAGCAATTTTTAGGTGAGATTAAAAATAGATTAATTAATTATAGATCATAATTAATTAATCTCTTCAATTTTTTAATCGCTTGACGGCACTAAAAATGATGTCAGTGCATAACCTCTGTTTCTACTTGTGTAGTTGACTTTTCACTTACAGCAGTGTAGTCCACCTTAAACAAACATTTAAATTTTATTGAACACAATACGAATCGAATCACAAATCACTAATTAAAAGTAAATAAGACGATTTAAAGTGAACCCTGGATATGAAGACAAATGTGGCTAAAACACTAGTACTGGTCATGCTTATTAAATAAATTACAAACAAATATATAACTGCTTACTATTTTGTATAAAATCGTCATTGTTGTATGTTGATTTCAAGCCACTGGGAGCCGCCATTTTGGTTGGTGACATAAAATAGTGTTTCCATGGTTACTCCCACAATTTCATCTGTGAACAGTTGCCACAAAAACACCACTGACAGTGTCCAGTTCTTGCCTCTTCCTCTTGATTATCTTCAGTTTTACTAGATTCCACATAATCGTTCTGTATTTGGCTTTGCTCCGGCTCAAACTGAAAAGGTTTAACCCAGGAATTCATGTTGCTTAGTTACTGTTACCCTGACAACACTATTTTATGTCATAACCACAACAAAATGGCAGCCTCCATGTCATTTCTTTAAAACACTATTTTAATAAAACTACAAATACTTCCAAGGTATTTGTTTTGTATTTATATAAGTGATGATATTATAAGTGTTTTAGGATAAACATGTGATTATATCCAGGGTTCACTTTAAGTCATGTCGTGTGAGTAAAACTGTGATGCTCAATCTCTCCACAAACACTTCTACACAAAACAAAGACAAGACAGGACGGAGGTTTGGAGGTTTTGGGGGGAAGTGAGGCTGGATTTAAGCAGAAAACCCCCCAAAGCCACAGCAGCAGCAGCAGCAGCAGCTCATCTGAACGTGTCTTTGAAATGTGTCTGTGATCCGTTAGATGTGAGCTTTGAGCCGCTCTGGATCTGGAGGAGAAACACATCAGAGAAACGTGAGAGGTTTGGGAGAGAGTCAGAGGGTTTTTGGACGTGATCGCAGGAGAATATCAAAAATGTAGAAGAGGGAAGACGTGAGACACAAGACTAAACTATAAGACCAGATTAGAGGGTTGTTTTTTTTTTAAAGAGAACGTCAAGTGTATTTAGATGAATCTTTTGCAATTGATTTAATTTGGTAGAGAAATACCTGATGTAAATATAAATTTTAGTTTTACTTGAATCAGGGGCAAGTTCGTGAAGAAAAGTTTGAAAATATGTTGAAAATAACAGGAAGTGGAGCAGAGTTTTTAACAGATTATTGACCCTATTTTGTCCCGCCCACTTGGCTTGAAAATGCACTTCCTGTTTAGCTCTGTTAAGGTAGCTAACGTGTTTGTTTGTCTGTCTTGTGGGGCAATTTTAATTAAATATAATGACAGTTAGAATAAACCCATCGTCGACTGAAATCTACAGGCTAAATGCAGCTAAACAGGAAGTGCACGTCCTAGAAAAGTAGGCGGGACAAAATAGAGTCAATAGAAGGAAGACAAGGACATTTTCCATTTTCACAGTGTTTTGATCCTGGAAACATAAATTAAACAAAATAAGTCAGCTCAAATGTGTTATTTTAAATCTCAAGTAAAAAAAAAAACAAAGATAGCTTCATTAGAGGTTCCCGGGCATAGACATATAATTAGTAGACACGAAGTTCGCGGCTCCGCACTGTTGCCACAACACGGACAGCGCGACTCCATATTCCTCCGGTATAGATGATGACGCAAGTCAATTGAAGTCAATGGCAGAAGTTGCACTTTTATGGATAAAACGAGCCTAAACAAGCGATTTCAGCAAAACCATGAGCAAAACGGACTGATTTGTGTCTTATGAAGCTTTTTTAAACAACTTTGGCGATGTGAAATTATATTTCTCAAACTACTATATTCTTAGACTGGAAATGATCCATCACTTGCCGATGCGACAGACGCCTCCACAGATAAGTGAAGCTATAACTTTGTTTGGAGTTATTTATGTCATTCCTCTGCTGTTCTCACTAGTAACATGTAATAGCAGACATTTGTGGTCACTAGAGCCTTAAAAGATGCATAAGTTCGCTAGCCGTTAGCAGTTTTATACACAATTTTTATCTACAATAAAATACTAAAAGGTTTGTAAACTCAATAATTTGTAACAAGGCTCTGACCTTTGCTAAATGTGGTCAGTAGGTTTGTTCCAGCTGACACTCTCTGGATCTTTCATAACTTGCGTTTTCTGCGGGCTAATGCTAACGGCTATAGGAAAATAAACAGTAGAACGCTCCGGACTAGCTTAAATCTTACTGGACTAGCTCAGATGCTAAGTGTTCGATAGCATCAGAGTCGGACTGCGCGTCTACTAATTATATGTCTATGTTCCCGGGCGACTTCCTAGTGTGATGTCATCATTTATAAGTAGGAAATCAGTTTTTAATCCTAAACAGTTTTGGAAAAAACGTAGTGAAGAAGTAGTAACTTACTTTTTCAAAATGTAATGAGTCACATTTCTTAGTTACTGCCCCAAGAAACCAACTTAGTTACATTAAGCTGGGCTTACACTGTGCGAATTTTGAAACGATTTTGCCACGAATTTTTGTCGCACGACAGATTCAAGATCGTAGCAAAATTCGGCTCCTCCGTACGAGTAATTCGTGCAGTGTCTGTGGGGTTACGAGCTGCGATAACCTGCTCACGATGAACGCACGACAGCTGATCGTAGCATCGCAGCAACATCAAACATGTTTGATATTTGTCGTGTGTCGCAGGGTCCAGGCGCTGCTGAAGCAGGGAAAACAGCGTGTATGCTAGCACAGAGGTGTACAGAGATAACAAGCACACCTGAACAAACCTCCGTGAATCAGAGGCCAACTTCACGAAGGTTCTGAACAAATCCCCACGCACACAAAGACATAAGTGCAACACACTTTAAACAAGCAGGGCTAACGGTTTTGTTATGTTTTTGGTGTTCAAACACGCTGTATTCAGAATAAGAAGATAGCTATGCGCTTCTACCGTGTCCATTTAGCGCACAGCCTAAATATGAAGCTAACACAGCAGCATCCAAACAACTCAGCCCACTGTGCACAATCAACATCAGCAACTATTGACAACACAGCCACTTTCACAAAGAATATAGCGTATCAATGTATGAAACCACAATCATAACACCATGCCATGCGCTGCCACCAGCACAACTCTTAACAACACGCGCCAGATTTTCTCCACATAGCCTACATCAAGCAACACACACAACACGGGCACATACAGCAGTCAGACGCTCGTAAATCAGATTTACCCATGACAGTTCTTACCTTTCTTATTCAAAGACTGAAGTAAAACACCGTCTTCATGTGCGCTGTCCTTTGTTTCGTTTCCAAAAAAGTAGTCCAAAACAGAAAGTCCATCAGGCCAGCGAGGTCCGAGGTTTAGTGAATCAAACCACAAAGATACACTTCGGCTTCACGCTCTCATCCAGCTCAAAATATTAAAATAACTCGTCGCATCTTCTGTTGACGGTACAACTTCATTTTGCTGCAGGACAAACCTGTGGCTGAGTGACGTACGCTAGCATACATGACGTGATAAGGGGGAAGAAAAGCTCTGAATGAGAGCGGCTGGTGATGGCTGTATCCCAGCGCTGCTGCGCACACACTTCTCTGGCTCAGATCCCTCGCACAGTCTGAGCAGGTTTGAACGTATGCGTTTATCGCTCCGCACTGTGTGCGCACCTCCGTCGTGAGGTCGCGCTCTTCTCGTATACGATTCTATCGCACAGTGTGAGTTTGGAGATAATTTCGTACGTATTAAAATCGTGCAAAATCGCACAGTGTATGCCCAGCTTTAGTTTGGGATTACTTTGTGTGTAATATTGCAAACATTGATCAAAAATAGGATTTTATATTTAATTATTGCCATTTAAGCAAAGATATACAACAAATGAGTTACTTTAAGTCCATATGACAGATTATCACATTTTTCTAGTTGTGACATAATTTGATGTGATAGTCTTTGTGGTAAATATGCATTATAGTTTTAACACACTAAAGTTGCAATGTATGGGGAAAAAAAAGTGGAAAATTACAGAAGAAAATCTGAGTTCTAAAACAGAATCTCTCCACACGTGTCGTCAAAAAGAGACAAAATTCACAGACACAGTTTCTGAGTTTAAATAATCATTTAACACAATTTAAGTGTATTTAAGTCAGTTTATTACATCTGTGTGATTTGGATTTTGACCCACATTTACAATGTGGTTGCTAGGTAACAGTTGTGGGTTCACCTCCACATGTGTCATATTTACTGAACAAAATACAACTACGAACTTCATAAAAACATTCATTCATTCATTCATTTTCTACCGCTTAATCCCGTTAGGGTCGCGGGTGACTGGAGCCTATCCCAGTGACTTTGGGCCTTAGGCGGGGAACACCCTGGACAGTGGCAAACTCGTCGCAGGGTTAGACAGACAAACATTCACTCTCTCATTCACTCACTAAGGGAAATTTACAGTGATGTCCAATTAACCTAAACATGCATGTTTTTGGAGGTGGGAGGAAACCGGAGTACCCGGAGAAAACCCACGGTGACACGGGGAGAACATGCAAAACTCCACCCAGAGAGATCGTGAGATGTTGATATGGTCCGACCCGGAAGTCGAACCCACGACCTCCTTATTGGGAAGCCAAAGCGCTAACCACTCTGCCACCGTGCACCCCTATAAATAAATAAAAAAAAAACAAACAAACATAAAAACAGTCAATCTAAAGAAGCAAAATGTTCAGTGAAATCTTAAATATAATCATGTGTTTTACTGAAAAATATGGTCTAACCTGTCATATTTTAAAGAAGCTCAAATGAAGTAAAATCAGCTGTTAAAATGATTCTGGGCCTTGTCCCAACTGCTGATCTGTGTCTCTGAGCTGTTTATCTCACACAATAAGTCACATTTGTACAGGCTTTTGTTAGTGACTTTAATTTAATTACATGTATTTTCACAGTAACTAAGCTACACCCAACACTAATGCTAAATGACGGATAAACTTTTTTAGTGAAATTAGTAGTTCAACAGGTTAGACCACAATTTAAAACATTTTTTAATGATTTAATGATTGTATGATTGTATGATTATATTTAAGATTTCACTAAACATTTTGTTGTTTTCATCCAGTTTGGTTTGATGTGGCTTATAAATGTCTTTTGTCCAGTAAATATGACTTTTAGAGGCATTTCCACTTGTTTTACCTAGCAACCACATTGTAAATATTGACAAAAATTAACATAAATGGTAATAACTTATATAGTTTTTAGCGCTTTTTGATGACACAAGTGGACGAATTCTCTTGTAAATTTCAACCTTATCTGTCAATTTCTTCATAAATTCCAACTTTTCTGCTGTAAAAATCTGATAAATATTCAACTATATCAGACCAAACTCAGTCAAAATGCTACAAACCTGTCATTATATTAATTCTTTAACACGTCTGTGAGTGTGTTTGAGTGTGTTGCTGTGGCTGGAGGAGGTTCACGTTCACTCCAGACCCTGCTGCTTCTGTTTAGGACCCTGCCTCTGCCTCTCTCGGCCGCTCTCCTCCCCCTCGGTGCTTAATATTGTATGAGCTGATCATTAGAGCCGCCCAGGGCCTGACAGAGCCTCAGGCAGGGGCCCCCGTCTGTCCTCAGGGGCCCCAAATCAGCTGCTGCGCTCTGGATGTAGCCGCGAGTGTTTGTGGAGCTGGGACAGGTAGAGATAATCCTGCTCGCCTTTGTTTATTTGGGGAAAGACTCCGGCATTATTAACACGTAAAGAAATGTTGTTTAAGGGGAAAATTCTCCTGAGAAAACTGCCTCAGAGGTTCTGGTCTTGTTTTTTGCAGTCTTAAAATCAAAAACAAAAATACTTGTTATTTTCTTCATCATAGTTTGCCATGAAATATCTTAAAGGTCATTTCAGACTAGAGGTGGGCAATTATTTTTGCTCGTGAGCCATATTCAAATCCAGAATACTGGAGGGCCGGAACATTTCTTTAACACACTATAGACCAGTACAAATAAAAGGTTTGCTCTACAATAAAAAACTGGTAACATTTCAAGATTAAGCTAAATATTTTATAAAAATAAAATCGACCTTTAAAATAAAAATATATTCATATGTTTATATTAGTTATATTTTTTCTGATAATAAAGTTGAAGCCATAAAAAAGCTATTTTATAGATTACATTTGAAGTTTTATTAGATTAAAATTATAATTTTACGAGTAAAAAAAACAAGTCAAATGTTTGTTTATTTTTTTCAACAATGTTCCATGATCCAAATAACAATTTTAATCGTGTAAAGCTTTGACTTTATCACATAGCATTATGAATTTAATGTTACAATTTTATTGTTGTAGTTTTTGTCTCTTAAGCTTCGTTATGCATTTCTGTTTCTCAAAAACAGAAATGCTGCATTTGGCCCCGGGCCACAGTTTGCCCAGGTCTGAACTAGGGTGAAATATGTGTCCTGAATTCCAAACCCCGTCCCATGTGCCCTGAAAATGATTCTAATGCCAAGAACAACTCACATGCACACACAGTTACACACACTCAGAGCACATCTGACTGCTCTCTGCTCTTCGCGCTGGACTTTCGGGGCAGTAACACTAAAGTCTGAAACAGGACAAATTTCACAGCGGTAATTTTTAAAAATTAAATCTACAGACCCAATCCTTTCTTATTCCGCCGTCCCTTTCAAAGGGTCGTCCCACATTTTCTTGATTTTTGTTCAGTATCTGACTAAAACAAACGATGAACCACCTGGAAATGTAAGATAAAACTATCATTGTGTCTCTCTTTTCAAATCAGCCCCTGGGATGTATCAGATTTTAAAAGGACTTTTGTGTAGGCTCCTTAATTAACTAATAAAGCACAAGCTTTAAAAAAGTGTTTGTTTGTCAATATGAACAATATGATTCATTAGACTATGAAAGAACTGTTTTTGGGCCAAAATACAATCAAGCGTCATTTCATTACAACTCTTTTACTATTTACAAAAGAAACACAAACTGAGTCATGTTTTTAGTCCCATTGGTGTGCTGTGAGGGTCAGCTGCAGGTATCCAGACTTCTGTCCCATCTCTGTTTGTCTTTTACAATGAAACTCCTGCTCCTCTCGTGTCATCATTTCTCTCTTAACACTTGTCAAAACCACAATCCTTTAACCTCAAACCACCTGCGTTACCTGCTCTCCCCTCCGTCCTCTCGCCTTCGTTAGCCCGGCTCAGCTCTCGTTAACCCTGTATTGTTTTGGCCCTGGCGCCGGACCACCCACGGGGATAATCTGCCCCCCCTCTCTCCCTTTACCCACCTCCGCCAGTGTGTCATGTGCTGAGTTGACAAGCTATTTTCTGTCATTAAAGTGAGCGCTCTCTCTCTCTCTCTCTCTTAAAAGCTCGCCATCGTCGCCGCCGTTGCCGTGGTTACCCGCCGGGGCTATAGGCTCTCTCTGAAGTGCATAGGCATTTAGCATATATTTGTCGTCGCGCGGAGACAAGCAGCGTTAAGGCCCAGGTGGTTTTTTCCTCTCTCTGTCTCCGTGTTTCATTTGTGTAAAGCCGTTTCTAATGAAAACAACGAAGTAAACGCCGCTTCTGTGAAATAATAACAGTGTTCAAGGTTGTCACGTGATGGATGAGGGTAATATACGTGAACGTTTCTTTTCTAAACACGACAATACTATTTTTTATACACTCGAACAGTCACAGTTACTCATTTTATCAGAGGTGGCAAGTAAGTATTTTTAACCAAGTGTAGTATATGTACTTTACTTGAATATTATAAAATCTGGAGACTTTTTACTTATTACATTTTTCAAGAAGTAGCTGTACTTTAAAAACCAGGTCAGACCTGCTGCTGCTGTGGATTAAAGATTCTTTATCTTTAAACCTAGATTTAAACTATTATTTTTGCTATTTTTTTGTTTGTTAAAAAGGCTTTACTTGATGTACCTAGATTATATGATTTGTTTTCTGCCTGGTCTCAATAAATGTGTTTTTATTTCAAGTCAAATTATTTGTAGGACAAGTAGGAGTCAAGTCAAATCAACTTGAAAAGAATCAGAAATGTTTTGCAACAAGCCATTTAAATACATGTCTAATATTAGTGGTTTTAACCAAGACTAAATAATATCTTTTGGCAGTGTGATACTTTTTACTTTTTGTACTTAAGTAAATTTACACAGGTTTACTTTTATACTTTTACTCAAGTAAATGAGTTTTAAGCAGGACTTTGATTTTTACCAGAGATATTTTTTAACTGTACTTTTACTTGAGTAGTGAACTTCAGTACTTTTGCCATCTTTGTATTTAATTGTTGCATCAGCTGCAGAACAATTCAAGATTACTCAAACATGCAGGAATCAATCCAATTACAACTCTGGGCAAACTAATGATGTTATAACAACAGAAAAGTAGATTTTACCTGATAGGTCTCCTTTAAAGGGCACTGTGTAAAAAAAATAAAAATAAAGTGATCCCACTTTTGAACACCAGGGGAGCCTTTCCAATGCATTTTGCCTATCTACCCTGCTGACATCTAGCGTCAATTTATCACATTCCGGCCCGTAATAAAACATTTCAAATAAGTATAAATGTATCACAATTGATGTGGTTGGTTAACAGTGCTCTCTTAAGTATTCATGTTGTAAAGAATAAATATGATTTAAATGTTTGTGGACTATAAGTGATAATCAAAATTCCGCTCAATCTTACACAGTGCCCTTTAAAGGTTGTATGGAGGATTTCAAAAATTGTTTGTAGTCAGTCTTGGTCAAAAACAGTTGCATAGATTTATAACAGCCTTGTACTTATGCTAAACAAAAAAAGAATTATAAAAATATTAGGGCTGTCAAAGTTAACGCGTTAATCTTGTGATTAATCATAAAAAATTAACGCATTAATCATGAATTATCGCAGATTAATCACACTGTTAAATTTGACCGCTCAGTACGCGGTTCAGCGCGGAGGAAGCGCGTGCTGCGCGGAGGGATACCTGGAAGGCGGCGGCGCATGTTGTTATTAGGTCTGCGTAGCTCAAGTGAATGAATACATACGCGGCGGAGTAAAGAAACTCCGACTGGTGCGCTCGGCTTGGCAGAACATTTCTGTTCTTCCCGACGGGACTCTATAGATAAAACGAAGGTAGTGTGCATATTTTGCAATGATGAACTCTCCTTTCAACGAAGCACAACAAGCTTGAAATACCACTTTAAAGCCAAACGTGTTTGAGGCAGCGGCTGCAAGAGCGCAGCTACTAACTTACATCAAGAACTTTTGCTAAATGGATAGCCACAGCATGTAGACCCATCAACATCGTTAAAGGATGCAAAATACCATGCATACGGCACAGATGATCCCACATACAAGTGAACTTCCAGAGGAATAATCACAACGAGAATAAACCAACTGTATAGCACAAATAATAATAATTGACATATTCAAGTAACAATATTTGAATGTTATGACATTCTAACAGTAATTTTCAAAATGTTGTGGTCTTTTATAGAATAACTTTGAAAGTTTGCAATCAAGAAATTAACTGCGATTAATCGTGATTAATCAAAATTTGAAAGTGTGATTAATCTGATTAAAAAATTTATCGTTTGACAGCACTAAAAATATATAAACTGTGGACATGATAAGGCCAGTAAAACGTTGTTAACCTGTCAAGCAAACCCTCAGTGTTCCTAAATAACTCATTGGCCCAGTCACAGTGAAGGGCGTGGCCCTGGGAGGAAACACATGTGCATCATTTGAAAAACAACAAGCAGCTGTTGGATTTGAAAATCCTCCATACAACCTTTAAGGAAAATGTTATTACACAACACGTCTCCTTTAAACGCTCATTAAAGTGTAATCTGCGTTCTACATAATCTGTTTGAGTGGTGCAAAAGTGAAAGTGTTTATGCCGGCCTTCTGCTGAGCCTCGGCAGGTGAATTATTGATCGTTCACTGTTTACCTCGCTACAAATGAACTATTCACGAGCCGCAGATGTTTCCACAAAGACGTCTGCCGCTGCCATTGTTTTATCCACATCATCGTTCGCGAGCTGTAAACCAGACCAATTATTGTTGTGTCCTCATTAGTTTTCATGCTCAGACACAGCTCCGAGTCTCATCCTTTCCTGGAGACACGGAGGATGTTGCAATTGTACATTATAAGCTGTATATCTCGAGGCTCTGTTAGCTCATTTTTCATTGCATTATTATTCAAAACGATGGGGTAAGGTTTAGTCACAATATATGATTAGGGCTGTGTACTGTCAGATTTTTTTCGATACCAGTACAGTACTTGCTTTTCAAGACCAGTTCCTTAATGGTTCTTTTTTCTGTTCTTGCTTTTTTTCAAATGTTAATTATAAACCCAAAACTATTTTTTCAGCCTTTTAACAATGTTACAAACTACATATAGTCTGTTCAGTTACGACTCAAAACAAAGTGCATGCAAATGAATCAGCTGTTCTTCACCTGGACTGCCACTTGGAGCGAGTTCAGTTTCACTTTCACTTTGTCGCCACACGCGGCACTGGAACAAAGGAGCGACACAACAACTGCTTTTGACATGAAACTTTTATCTCTCTCTTTACCTGGAGACAAAAGGAGAACTGAAGAAGGCTGGATTACATATGTAGATGCCTTACTCTGACTTATTTGGCTGCAACACAGACACGCCACAGCGGTTCACATTTGGGATTCTGGAGCGATGAGCAGGAGGATGTTACGGCAAAGTTAAGATTATATTTTGTGTTTGGCGACATTCTTCTGCGTAAGCTTCAGACTTGGATTTGATCACAAGAATTTATGAAGCTCAACACGCGAGGAGGACTGTGTTTATGTATATGGACTCGTTGTTTCTTCGTTTCTTCTATTTAAAAAGGTACGGCGACACACTGCAGTTGGTTTGTGAGACTTGCATCTGGGCTCGGTCTGTTTGGGAGAAGTGAGACGTGTTCTAAGGTCAAGCGTTTTGTTTGGGAGAATGTAAGAAGTGAATTGCCGTGACATTTTACAGTGTACATTTGGCACAAAGGTTACGTGGTGTTTTTGCTGTTTGTGGAGCGTAGTTCGCGTCATGGAGCGTTTGTTGTCTGTTTATTAGCGCGGATCAACTGAAAAATGGCACCGAAAGTACATCATGTTTTCGGTTCCAGTATTTCCCAAACCGTTTTTTCGGTGCCCAGCCCTATACTTGTATGATTGTGATACAAGCATAAAGTCGTGCGCAGGTGTTTAGTATAGCCTCCTCTTCTAATAAATCCAGCAGTAATTGTTCTTTGATTCAGCCTGATTTTAGCCGCCTGACGTCTCACACTTTACCACTAAAATATGTTTGTAATATATTTGATCCAACGCTGCCTCGGGCCAAACATTTACCTGATTTTAGCCGCACGACACCTCACACGTGACCAATGAAGGAAAGTTTTGGTCATGTATTCAATCAAACAAACAGCGCCCTGGGCCGTCTGTGGCTAATACATTTTTATTACGATGCAGAGCGGGGCAACAAGAACAATCATGAAGGATGATAATTTGCAAATGGTCAAGGCTAATTCTTCAGTTTCATGTCTGTGCTGAGGTTGCCTGGATGCAGGGATTTCATTATTGTTTTTGAGTTAATCAGTGCCGCCGCTTCCGTAAAGCTCCTGCTCACAGATACAGGTCTAAAGCACAGACTTAGGCAGAAACATTGTACTTGAAAAAATGTATTTACCCTCTATCCAACTATATAAAGTTCTCTGTAAATCTGCGCAAATGCTCCCACCTCAAGCCACGCCCCTTTTACGCCTCCATTTCACCACAGAAGCACAAGTTCTGAATGTATTTACATGAGTGAGTTTGACTGACACATGAAGCAGAGACACAGAGGCACATCAGTGAAACACACACACATCGTTTAAAGCACATATGACAATAACATTTGTCACATTTTTTTAATCTTAGTTTGGTGTGATAGTCTTTGTGGTAAATATTTATCATAGTTTTACAGAAGTTAAGTTGCAATTTATGCAGAAATTTGCAGCTAAAAGTAGAAAATTACATGAAGTTCTAAATCAGAATCCCTCAACATGTGTCGTCAAAAACGCCAAAATGCAAAAACAAATTACACACAACTGACACAGTTTCCTGGAGTTTAAACAATCATTTAACACTGTTGAAGTGTTATAAGTTATAATAATTTGTCATATTGTCACTTGTGTGGTATTTACTGTATGTTGATTTTGGTCCAGATTTACAGTGTGGTTGCTAGGTAACAGTTGTGGATTCCCCTCCACATGTGTCATATTTACTGGACAAAAGATGATAATAAACTTCACCAAAACAATCAAATTGGGTAAAAACGAACTAAATGTTCATGATCATGTTCACTATGCTTTGCTAAGTGCTGTTTGCCATAACAGGCAGTCATTGTAAATAAGAGTGTTTAAATCCTATAAAAAACATCTTGTTTGATTGCATGTTTCTATTTTCCATGCTGTTCTTAAACTGTGCGTTGCAACACTGGAATTTCCCCATTGTGGGACAAAAAAGGATATCTTATCTTATCTTAAAAATGTAGTTTAACCAGTCAAACGCACTTTAAAAACACCTCTTTTATGACTTCCTTGGTGCTACGCACTAAGGAAGTCATAAAAAGATGTGGCCTAACATTGCATCTGTAAAGCCAGAAATAAAGTCCTATTAAACTATTTCAAAACTTGACTTCCTTTCTTCCTCACGTCCAAAGCCTGACGGCCGTGTTTCATTATAGAGTGTAACTCATACACATGGTTTAAATGTTGTTTGTTGACACAAAATACTTCACATTCAGTTTGTTTTTTATAAATCCAAACTTTGACCTAGAAAACTGCTCAGTACATTTCAAGACTAATTTTAAGGAGGCTTTATAAATGAGGCCCCTGAGCTTTATGTGGCTCAACAGTCTTTGTATTGTCTTAGCTGTGGAGGTCTGCACTTGTGTTTTTAAAGATTAGATCAAATGATTGAAATAATAGACTAAAGAGGCTGTGTTGTACAGACCTGTGCTTACACTGATGATAATTTGCTGCACCAGTGGATGGTGATCTGGCTCTCCAGCACTTGCCTGGATCAAATATGGCACTCGGGGAGAAAATAACTGCCCACCGCTGGCTCAGGACATCAAGTGCTCCGAGGGGCACCGGCTTGACCTCACACTCCTGATTGAAAAACATAATGTAGCTTATATTTGCACAGCAGCTGAGCTTTTCATTCTATAATTAAATAAGAACCTTACTGCAAGCCGACTCTTCGGCATTTCTAAACTAAGACGGAAGTTTATGGTTGTCCTATGTTTTATTAAACTGTGTATGACAGAATAGACCCGATAGTGAACATGAATATATAAAATTCTTACATATTTTGCTTGTCTTCTCCCATTTTAACTGTTTTGAGGAGTTTTATCATTGTCTTTTGTCCAGCAAATATGACAGTCTGTATGTAGAGGTAATTCCACAACTGTTACCTAGCAACCACACTGTAAAAATTGGTAGAAAATTTTACAATTTTGTGACAGTTTAATTTTGTTGCTGATTGTTCAAGTTTCTAAGAAACTGTGTCATTTGTGAGTAAACTGCCTTTACATTTTGATGCTTTTTGACGACATATGTGAAGAGTTTTTGCTTTAGATCTCAAAACATTTCCTGTTATTCTATTTATGTGTCAAATTTTTAATTATTTGCAAATTAACTGGCGTGAAACTATGATAAATATTCACCACAAGGACACCAAACTATGTCACCATCAGTAAAATGCGACAATCTGTCATACTGGCTTTAAACAAGAAACTTCATCATTTCTAAATTAAGACAGGAGACCACGTGCCCGCTCTTTTGTTTTACATCCTCTAAAGTCCTATATTTTTATTAAAATTTTATCAAAGGTTTACAGCATAGGAGAGCATTCCTGCTTGCAGTGGCCATGCAGCTTGTAATTGAAAGAAAAGCTAATTACTAAGTCAATACAGCATGTGGACAAAGTGAATAGACCTGGTTGAAGATTGTATTGTTTTTGTACAGTTGTTTTCACACAATGCAGCAATGAAATCAATGCAATAAATACAGCATTTTGTTCTTGGTTATGTAAAGAAACGAGACAAAGGCAGCTCTTAAGACAAGTCAAAACAAGTTCACATACTAAATAATAGTTTGTACACAAAATACTTTATAGCGGTGGTTTGGTCTGGAAGGCGTCATTAGCTTACAAGCCCTGAACTTGATTAACAGGTCATCTGAAAAAAACACATTTCCGTTATCCAATCTAACAGCAGCAAGTAGAGACCAAACAAACAGGGTCCCGGGATGGACCCTTGGGGTACCCCACAGGTCAAAGTCATGATCTGAGGCACTATTACCAACTTCAACCAATTTAGGGCAGCACTAGAGATGCTCATCCAGTTCCCCAGTCATTCAAAAACAACCCAGTGAAAATATATTATCAAATAAATGCCGTACGTAGATGTGTTTTAATGGCAATTCAAGCATAATGACATTTCCATTGTGTTTAAATCTAACTCTGTGCTACGTTTACATACAAAATATGGATTTTTCTGTCCCTCAGCGCAGCTTTTTTCAGTCTCAAGCAGGATTATCACTCTCTGCACAGCCAATCAGCTCTCATCCCAAATAAAAAGTTAATTAGTAACTCATAAAGTTCTTTCCTGCGAGCTATCTATTAGATAGAAGACACTATGTAGAGGGCTGATTTTGAAATTCTGCTTTTACAATTAACTTTTCTGATGAAGACACATAGTATACGAATAGGTTGCGTTATTTTTCTAGAATGTGATGATTTCTTAAAGTAACATTGTGTTGCTTTCTGGAGAAGAAAACTCAACTTCATGATTCAATTAAAATAGGAATCTCAAGCCATTCTTTGGAACGTTCTTATTGGGGATCAATGCATTTTATGTCAAAATGTGAAGAAATAGGGATAAAAAAGCAGCTTTTCTGTGGAATGAGTATCAATAGGCTACTAAAAAATGAAATTGACAGAACACAATTTGGCTTTTCCTTTTAGAATAGACTGCTACAGATGTATAAGAACTACAGGATCACAGTGTTAAACAAAGAACCATATTCATTATTTTTTGTTCAAAATCTGTATCAGAAAAGTCACTATTTTCTAAAACTTGTTGAAGAACGCTTTTAATTCTTTGTGGCATCGATTGTTATCAAGAATCGAGCAAATTTCTCGGAATGGAAGTTTGAAATTGTAGTTTAGTGACACTTGTAAAATTAATCAAAAAACTTGCGCAGTCCAATTTAAAGGATTATTATTCCCACAAGCTAATCTTTTTCTGTCTTTTTTTTTTTTTTTTTTGCAGTCGCTCTCTGAAAGTGGAAGACATGGAGGATGAGGACGGGCTGCTGCCACGGAGTCTCCATGACACCTACGTCTCCAACAACAACAGCAACTCCGCCATCAACAACAACAACCACCACCATTCCTCGTTCAAGCCTCCACCTCTGGCCCGCTCGCTGCGCATCCGGGAAGAGCTCCTCAATCAAAAGCACTGCCTCCTGAACCAGCCCTCCGCCCTGTCCCTGTCCAGCCTCGAGTCTGCAGTCCTCCTCAATCACGCCAACCAACCGTCCTCTCTGCTGGGCGCCAAGGGTTCCTACTGGGGGAGCAAGGCCCAGCTGGAGAGCCTCATGAAGCTGAAGCAAGCCAGCGGCGTCCTGAGCCTCAGCGACCTCAAGGACCTGCCCAGCTTTTTGGAAAACCACCATCACCACCAACAGCAGCAGAATCAGAACCATCACCACCAACACCACCATCACCACCAGAGCGGACCGACCTACTACAAGAGCGCCCTCCACTCGCACCACCACAATCAGCTGTCCAAAAGCCATCACGGAGAGAGCAAGCGGGACCAGGGCCACTCCCCGCCGGTCGATTTGAAGATCCCCCAAGTGCGCGGCATGGATTTGTCCTGGGATTCTCACGCCTCGGAGCTGTACGGGTTCGGGTCGCTGGGAGTCGGGGGCGCGGGCGGACACGGGGACAACAGCCTGAGCCGAAAGCTTCGTGCCATCTTGCCCAAGCAGAACCGCAGGAGCCTGGGAGCCTCTTGGATGGCGCGGCCGACTACTGGACCGCCGAGCTGGATCACAACGCGTCCGGGCCGGCCTACTCGACGTCCGACGTGGAGGGGGACCCCAACTCCAAGCAGCCCCGGAAGAAGCGCGGGAGGTATCGCCAGTACAACAGCGAGATCCTGGAGGAGGCGATCGCGGTGGTCATGAGCGGGAAGATGAGCGTGTCCAAGGCGCAGAACATGTACGGGATCCCGCACAGCACCCTCGAGTACAAGGTGAAGGAGCGCATGGGAACTCTCAAAAACCCTCCAAAGAAGAAGCTGAAGCTGATGATGAAGATGGAGCAAGGCGCAGACGGGTTCGCGAATCCCGAATCGGAGAACACGCCGCTGGCCACGCCTCGCGAGGAAGTGCCCCCGTCGATGGCCGTCGTGGAGGACAATGTCAAGATGGAGATGGAAGACAATTTCAAACCAATCGACTAGAAAAAAAAAAGACTTAAAACACATGTAAACCTCAGTCAGAATAATTTTAAATGGATGGGGCTTTATTTGTGCCAATTTCCTTTGCAGTATCTGGGTGAGCACAAATGCAGGGATTATATTAAAAAAAAGAAAGAGAGGAGGATGTTTCAAATCTTAAACACATTGGAGACAGATGGTTTTAACTGTGTGAAGAAACACTATTAGCATTTGTTGAGCTATCATTTGAATGGGCTTAACAAACGCGGCTAAAGACATGAGTTACATGACAATTTAAGCATGCTGATAATCCCCCTTGCCCAAAAACTGACCCCTTCTTTAACGAACTTGATACACTTGAACTGATGCTGCTTATTAAATGCAGTTTGGGCTTTGGACCAATCCAATTTAAGGGGGGGAATTTGGGATTAACACTCTCTCCTTAAACAAAAAAACAAAAGCATCTCCTCTAAATCCCGCTAAATCTTTCCTGCTCTTTCTGCTGGGCGAAAACTAGCAGACAATTGGTAAGTGAAACCGTCCTGATCCTATATATTC
Organism: Mugilogobius chulae; assembly: GCA_038363315.1. NCBI lineage: Eukaryota > Metazoa > Chordata > Actinopteri > Gobiiformes > Gobiidae > Mugilogobius > Mugilogobius chulae. The sequence continues at coordinate 33,490,090 of CM076398.1, forward strand.
CTCACCAGGGTTGTGACTTGAGAAAAAACCCATCTTCTATTACCAGGTAGCCATGATGCTTTAACTGCAAAGCTTTTTTCTTTTCCTCCTTAAAAGATATTCTGCTAAATCTTATGTGTGGACGAAAGCAACATTGACCCGTCCTTTTTTTTTTTTTTTTTTTCGAATGAGAAACGTCACACATTCAGGGATGCATGTATGTGAGTTTCGTAAAGATACTACTGACTAGTTCTTGTGTTTTCTCTACGACTACTTTCCTTCTTCTTCTTCTACTTCTACTACTCAGTTATTTTGGATTTGTTTTGCTTTCTTTTGCACTACACTTTGGGTCTCGTCTCGCAGACCAGGTTACCTCGGCATTGTTGCCCTATTGCATCATGCACTTATATTGGTCTGTCGCCGAAGCCCTAGTCACTACACTGCAATGGGTTTGGGGTGCACACTTCCGCCCCCCTTTTTCTTTAACCCGATGCGCGCTTGGACGCTCTTTTCGCCAAGGGATAATTTGGGGAGCGATCCAACTGCGCATCGGCTTAGTTCAGGGAGGTCACCTACTATGCTCTTTGTCGATGTTTTATTCACGTAAAAGCCATATTTTCACAAAGCAGTGTCGTCAAACACATTGCTATCAACGTGGACAATTACCTGTGAGAGTTTGCATAAGAATTACTTTCAATTTGCCATCTTGGTGCAGTTTTTGATCAAATTTAAAAGGAGAAAGGATTTGTCTTCGAAATCCGCTCTCGAAACCTCAAAACAATCTTGGTCGATATGCTAAAGCACAGAAATGTTAAAAACAAGTCTGGATGTTTAATGACTTAGTCTACTGTGACGTCAAAAATCTGAGAAATGCAGCGCTTCTGAGGCTCAGAGGGAAAAAATAGTATCTCACAGACAGAAATCCAGCTGTGTTTTTGTCGAGGAAGCAAAATTAGGACACAAAAGTCAAATTTGCACAATGTGTGTCCCTTCAAGAACTACTTACAAACCCTCTTTTAGCTGCACATAAAATATAGATAATTTTTTAACCCATGCATTGTTGTTTTATCTCTATCATCATTTTTAAAGCTGAACATTTGCTTGCTCAACGCATAGGTTTAAATTACCAAAAACGAAATTGTCCAACCCAAGTTCCCAAAGTCATCTAAATCTTATAACACACTCGCGTAATCCAACACCACTCATCTGTGCATCATAAAGAAAAGTGCAAAGGCAGCATAGTGGGTGACCTCTTAAGGTGGAATGCTACCTCGGACCTCCATATTGGTCTCACGGCTGATCCTCGAACGCGGAGCCGCCTTTAGTTCGCTGCGTGGGATGTATTCAAGCCTTCTGGGATCAGACTGTGAAACTCTGCTGCTATCAGTACAATAGGTCCTAGCTCAGCTTCAGCTAGTCCTAAAACTAACAAGATTTTTTTTTTATCTTTAGCTAACGACTACACTCTGCAGATGATGATTCGTTTTTCTTTATTTCTAATCAAGCTAAGGTGATTTAGAGTTCTTCTCCCTCAAAAGACAGTTGTTCAGGCAGTTTACAATAATATGTACATTTGAAGCAAGACAGTCTCCCAAAATTATGCTCCAAGTTGCATTTCTTGTCACTTTTTAGATATTTTTTTAGCACTGCAAATGTCCATCATCTCTTGAACAGATTCCAATAAACATTTTCTTGTTTGCATCATACAAATTTACATGCAGTTTTGGTGAAAGTCTGTAAGTTGTTAATTTGTTACAGAAACTGTCAAGAAAACTAAGTGTAAGTTTTTAACAAAAACAGTGTAAGTTACCAAAACCAAGCCTACTTTTGCATTAAACCTTTAGAGTTTAATGTATGCATTTTTGTTTGTCCACTGACTGGAAAAGCCTCTTGGATGCATAGTTTTGGGCGACTGCTTTGTGCACAGTTTGGGTTCAGTTGTGGGAGGCGGGCGGGTGATGTGTGGGGAAGGGAGGGCTAGTTAGAGCTGGGGATAGTGAGATTAATATATTATAAATTATTATGACTGAAGACGTACAAGCCAATACGTTGGTTTTCTCCTCACTTAAACTCAGGGTCAAAACTGAGACACTGGCTGACACAGGAGGACACGATCCTCACTACAAAACGGCTGCGCAAAACACAGAAACGACTGAAAAAACTCAACACGATTCAAGCTAACGGCGCTAAACGCTAGCACTTTGCAGACGAGTTTGGTGTTGTGCAGGTAGTGTAGCTCTATGTCAAAAAGAAACAAAGCTTTAGTGGACTTTAGGAGAAGCTCAGATTGACTCACGTGTTCTGGGTCTGGTCAGACTGACCCGGACAGACAGGTGTGAGTTTATGCTCGGTGGAGTTGTCTTCCCTCCGTCAGCGTTTCGCGCTCAGAGGAGAGCTGCTGCTTTAGTTTGTGGTTGTAATGTTGCTCTTCGTTCAAACACTGCCTGGTGCTCACCCAGTCTGTGAGAGATGTACTTCTGTAGAAGAAATGACCATGAATCACTCCTGTTGAAATGTATCCTAAGTTTATTTATTTGATTTGATTATTTTCTTTAAATGGCATGCACCACTTGGTTGTTGGCTGAATTTAGGCTTGGACTAAATGACTTTAAGCCTCTTACAACTAATCTGAGAGTTTGAATAACATTCATGTTAATATACAATCCCTGTGGTTCCCTTTGGCTCGATTGGCCAAAATGCTTTTCCAAAGGGAACGCTCTGAAGAAAGAGCCAAAGTCCAAAACAATAGCGTCTTATTAAGCATGAAATGCGTCCAACACTTTGTGAATGCAGAGCATCGAAGTGTCTAAAGAGGCGAGTTGGACCCAGCGGCGGACAATGCATTGATCTGATAGTGAAAACAGGATCACGCAGCACTTCCAAACAGCCAAACTGAGCTGCTAAAATGATCTAATCTTAGACCTAATAATGACTAATCATGAGATGAAACTAAAGCATGAACTGTGCTTTTAAAACACAATTCTAATTGGCACTTATACACACGACTAAACAGCACTTAGCTGGTCTCCCCTCAGAGGGGTCCACGAGGCCAAACTCTTCTCTGAAACACTCCTTCTTTCTCTAAACTGTGTCCTGTGGTTTGAACAGAGCGCCCCCTTCAGCCGGGCGTCTGCGGTGCATGCCATTTCTTTTTGATTTGACGTTGATTGTTTGTGGTTAGCGTTGCGCCTGTCCGAAGTCCTCCTCCTGCCACAGAACCATGCTAACCTCACACTGCCTGCAGCACATTTAACTGCTTTTATCTCTGTATTGAATGTAACTCTGCTTCTCTGACTCTTCTTTATGGACTGTCTTTACAAAGCCTTCAGTACTTTCTCTGTCTCAGGACGGCTGCAGTATTCGTCAGTCAGAAACAGTACTTATATCTACCTGAACTAGATTTCTAACACAAATACTATATATTATATATTTAAATATGACTCTATCGGGCCTTTGTACCTCAGACCTGTGCCTGCTTGTGCTTAATCCTGAAACAGAGGGATAGGCGATACTCTGGGAATATGTACGCGACAACTCGCTTCTCTTTATGACTTTTTGCTTTGTTGAGCCTCTCTTTTCAAAGGCTTCAAATGTCTGACTGACCAATATTTGCTCGCCTACCTTCTTTTCAGGTAAACAAAATGTACAGAAAAAGCAACGTATTATATTACCCAGTCAATCTTTTGGGAATTAGTATGGGTCAAATTTTAAAACAATCTCTCTTCTCAGAACTTTTTGGGGCTTTTGACTGATTGAGTTTCAACCCCAAAGGAAAACTTAGCTACTCCAGCCCCACCCAGCACTATCTACACTACATTTCACTTGTAACTTAAGACTTATCATTTGCAATAACAGATTACGTTGCTTTTTCGTTTAGTTTTTTGCCATTTTTGATTTGCCAACGCCTAGAAAACGAGGAGGACGCCACACTTCAGGACAGGCGCAAACGTTAACCAAATGTCTCGATATGCATTCCACGAGAAAATGTTTATATCATAGCTCTATATACAGTATGTATTATTTATTCCTTTGATTTCTTCCTGTTTTTTTGCTTGTGTCCCCCATTTGAGCGAAAGACTGTCTGACGCGATCTACTATATACGACTTTGAAATCTTGAACTGCAACTATTGTAACCTCACTTTTGGGCGCTGGGTTTTTCTCCGTTTTTAAGCAAATGAACTGTATATTATTATTATTATTACTACTACTACTATTATTGCCATTTTTCTCCTCTGTCGCCAAGCTGCAAAGAAGTGGTCGTCAGAAATACCTCAGGAAGCGACTATGTTCGAAACGCAGCCGACACAAACACCTCAACGAAAATGGAAGAATCAGGATTTTTTCGGGAGAGATACGGCGTGTTTTTTTTAAGCGGTAATACTCCTCTCTTCTTCTTCTTCTTCTTCTTCTCTCTCTAGCACATATTTCCTCAGACATATTTGAGTCAGGTAGCCTCGCGGTGTAGGCGTACATATATATATATATACAGTATGTGTATAATTATGGAGCGGAGTCTGCGTCGTGTCTCTTATAGAAGAAAGAAAGAAAGGAAAAGGTGGGAGTGTTTGGTGGAGCTGTAGCTTTGGTTTGACATCGCGGCGACATAACGGCACTGCCTCTGTGAATTTGTGACGTTTTGGGGTTGAAGCTTGATATTGAATCCATCTCATGTTTTTTTTTTTAATTGTGCATTTGAAAATTCATTTAAAACTCTTGTTAAAATCATCTTTGCATCAGTTTCGAATCAAGTTTTTCAAGTTTAGCTAAGTCAATGATCGAATAATTGTTTTCTGGACAGTTTTGGCACAACTTCAAAGCAACTACATCATAATTCACCTTAGTAAAGCATGATCAAAGCATGAATAAAGCCTTAATTATTCATGAACAAATGGCAAATCAATTAATGAAAAAGTTAACAACCCAATTATTTAGCTAAAGTTAGGATTTAGGGTTGGGCATAAGTTTGGAGTTATTAAGTAGTTACTAAGCCTTAATAATTGTTATAACTTATTATTAATCATTTGATAGAACAGAATAGATTTTTATTGTCATTGTCAGGTCAAAACAGTGGAATACAGTTAGACGTGACAGCTTGAGGATAAAAGTCGTTCTTCAGTCTATTGGTCCTTGTCTTGATGATGAAATAAGTCATTATTAAGGTTGTATTAAGGCTTTATTAAGGCTAATTAAGGTGTAGTTATTGTAAAGTGTTACCAAAAGTTTTACAACTTAGATCGAACTACGGCTGCACAATAACAAACAACAAAGTATCTTGTGATTTTTTGAATAAAAATTATCAATCCTGTCGATTAGATCTGTTAAAAACTAGTTATGAGGCAAATATCGATATCAGTCAAGCTTCAAATGGAGTTTATCACTTATTAAAGATTATTGTAAACCTATTTAATAATAATAAAATTAAATGGATATTAAAATATGTCGTCATAAACAAAATATCTTGTAATTTCTGCATAAAAACAATTAGTCCTGTAGATTAGATTTGTTCAAACATTTCCATGAGGCAAATACTATCTGCATCAGTATCGGCCGATATCTAAAAATATGTTGTAATCAAAATACAACGAAAGAAAGAACCTGCCAGTTTTAAAAGTTAATTGCTAGCTTTTGTTTTTCGTATAATGACAAAATTCCAAAATTATTCCACAATTACAATTTCTTGCTAAAATCTCCTTTAAATCAGCTTCAAATAGAGTTTATCACTTTATCAAAATTTATCTAAAATCTCCATCAAATCGAGTGTTTATCACAGCTAAGACTTGAACTTGAACTAATAATAATGAAATTAAAGACTGATCAAATTACGGCTGCACAAAATCAAATAAATGTGTTTGAAATTAACAAATAGCAAAGACTGCAATTTGTTAACGACCATAACTCTCTTCACAAACAGCAAATTTAATATAATTGTCTGTGTCAGTATCAGTAATATTGTTGTCAGTATCGGTCAATATTTTGCCAATATTGATAAAAGTTGTAATTGAAATACCAAGAAGAAGAAATACAGTTTTAAATGTTACTTACTAGCTTTTTACTTACCAGACGTTAAATTTCACAAACACTGAAGCGTTTTGCTAAAGCCTTTTAACATTAACCTCAAAACATCATTCAATCTGTTTCCCCATTACCGTCTATTTGCCTGGATCCTGTTGCTATAAACTGCATTTCCCAGAATTCCCTGGACACAATCTGACTCAATTTACAAATCATGTTCTGGCAGAAACTCCATTATTGAAATTTTAGATTGCAAAAGGTTCTTTCTTTTTAATCTGGAAAAATAAGACGTTATAGTTTGACTTGAAAATAAACGCAAATGTGTATTTTATTTGTACAGTTTAGCCTAAATTGTTTTTAAATATTAGATGTTTTTAGCTTAGTTGTGACAGGCCTTGTGTAAATCATAGATGTTAAATGGCAAATTATGAAGAAATTGACAAATGAAAGCTGAAAATTACAGGAAGTAGTTTGAGTTATGAAGCAGAATCCATCAAAAAGTGACAAAATGTAAAGACAATTTACACAACTGAAGCTGTCTCCTGGAGTTTAAACAATAATTTAGCAAAATTAAAGTGTTACAAGATATTTTCATTAGTCAAATCCTAATCTTTGGCCCCATAGATACAGTCGATATCTGACTAACAAACCTACGTGACAGGAACAACATAAACAGTGTATCAGAACAGTTTTGCCACTCACTGCTCAACAACTACACAGCAAATGTGGACTTCAGGAAATATATTGAGTCAAATAAAGGAACGATGACATAGAAATGAATAAAACGATCCAACTGTCCCAATATGTTAATATATCCAACAATGCTAACATTAGCTGCGAGCTAAATGCTAAGATGATGCTAGCGCGGGAGCATTTTCACTGCTACAGCTCTTTGTGTTTACTTTTCTGACATAAATCCACATCAAAAACTTCTATTTAATCTTTGTTTTTGTCTCAACTTGAATTAGTTGTGCTAAAAATACACTTTATTTGCCAGAAACTGAAGTAAAAAGTTTAGTTTGCCACATGACTTTGTGGTGCTAGGTAACAGCTGTAGAATTACTTCTACATATTCATATTTACTGAACAAAAGACAATTATAGACCTAATAAAACATCTATAATGGACAAAAACAAGCTAAATGTTTAGTCAAATCTTAATTATAATCATGTTCATCATGTTTTATGAAAACAGCAACCTGTCTTAAGACTTTATCTAATCTAGATTTGCTAATAGGCTACACAACAGTTAGCTCAAACTAAATACAGATTTCAGACTTAAAAGAAGTTTGTCATTCGTCAAAGCAACAGTTCAAGTAGCTTTCTCAAACTCTGCTTCCACAAAACTAAAATAGACTAAATGTTTTTTCTCTGAATAGTGAAACTATTAGATTTTTCTCCCCAAAAGCCTTGCATTTTGTGTCACGCGTAGAAGATCTTTTATTTTTTCCGACGCCATAATCTCGTTTTGCGTTTGGCGTTGCTCGTCTCGACCTCTTAATGCTTCTGTTGCGCGGCGGTAAATGTCAGAGCGTTTGTGGAGACGTGGCGGAGACGGCGAGAGTTAAGTGCAGAGCTGAAAGGGCAAAAACACACCTCTGCTACTGCCGACCCGCCGCGATAAGTACAAGAACACAGTCTCACAGTCTATAGTACCTCTGCTACTGCGACTAAACGTGGAAGCTACTGCTCACAGGTTAAAGCAGCATTATAATATTCACTACAATGAGCTTAAAAGTGCTCTGCAAAGGACTAGAATATGAGAGAAATGCAAAAATCCACTGTTTAATTTTGTTATAGTACTAATTTGTAGCAGCCAGTGGCCCTATGCCAAGGCTATTCAATTACATACCAATGGGCCAGATTTGCTAGAGGGCCTCTGTCTTAGGCGGATTACAGACTGAACTAAAGATGTATCCACTAACAAATCAAAATGGAATTATTAACTAGAAATATACTTTTTCCATTGCAGTAAATACAAGATAAAACAATAATGCGATGTCACATTACTGACCCAAGCCAACCAACAGTCAGATCAGAGCGACAACCAAGACTAAACCTGTTTAGTTTACGTCATAAACCACATCTTAAACAAGACTAGACCAAAAAATCTGGTCCAGAACTAAACCAGGACTATAATGTTTAACAATTTAAGGCTTGGGTAGCTGATTTTCACTCTGCAAACACAATTTAGGTTTTACATCTGAAAACGTCCTCATAACACATGGTTATTATCAACATGTATTTATATTTGGTTGCAATTCCGGCTTAAAAATGACTTTTAGCAAACAACAAAGTGAAAGTGGAGAGGACCACCCAAACACAGCCAATCAGAGAGCTGCATTTGGCTCTTGATTCAAACTAAAATAATTCACTAGTTAAGTCAGACAGTAGCTACACAGGGGATTCGTTTTTTCACAAAGGGCTGCATTCACTATAGATGTTTTATTGGAAAACACAAAGTTAATTAATTTGCAACTAAAAAAGTTAGCTACCTCAGCTTTAATCACAGTTTTGTTTGAATTGATTCATAACGTTTAAGTACGGTAATCTTGTATTGTCCTGCAGCTGCTGAAAATCCCTGAAAATCTCTGTTTTCACCTACAACTTGTCAAAACCCACTCGTTTGTATTTACTTGCTATTTACTTCCAAAAATTACAGGGTTGCCTAAACTTTTTTCCTTGGCAGACCAAAATCGCCCATTTCTTTCCTCGAAGTGCCAACATGTATTAGACTGATTTAAAGTTCTTTGGCAATCTTTTTAGCACAAAATTGAGTCAAAAACAGTTCAAATGAAGTCGATTTCTAACAATAAAACATTGTATTTTTTAAATCTGCTGCCTGCGTACATTAAATGTTACAATGAAGAACAGGAAGCTAATGAACTTATTTCTATTTCTAAGCCATTTTATGTACATTTTTAGCTTTACAATGAAAAAAATTTCTACAGTTTATTACTTAATAAAGAAACATCAACTGCAGGACAATTCAAGATTACTCAAACATACAGGAATCAATCATTCAATCCATTTACAGCGTGTTTAAACACTGAAAAGTGGACTCTACATAATAAAAAATTCCTTACAGACGCACTGAAATAACAATTTAATATAGTCATGACTTTATTATCTATGTCAGTCAGCAAAATTCACAAACTAGAAAAACATTTTGACCACATAAACTACTAAACAATGTCAGGAATAAAACCGAGAGTAATGAAAAAATTTATTGGTGTCCTTCTTAGACTATAACACGCTACTGTTTTCAAGCTTTTCAATAATAAATTTGACCCGAAACAGTCTTAAAATCCTCACATTTTCCGAAGTCTTTCATCAACTACAATCAAACCTAATTGGCACGAAGCTATCGTTTGCTCCAATTCAAGCGACTTCACAATCATTTTCCTCAAAAAACGGATGAATTTCGATTGAAACCTCGCCGCGGCAGATGTAATATTGACTTGTCTTTTTAAGAACAAAGCCACGTTCATTCGAAAACCTTGCAAACAGTTCATTCTTTCAAAATGTCTGACTCAATCTGTTGAAAAAAAAACTCGCAATTAAAAGATCTTTTCAGCCATCTTCCTCCGCTAACTAATCCAGACGTCAAGGTTGCGCTTTCAGCAAATTGTTTTACGAGTTTATATAAGCGATTTCTCTCGACAAAATACAAAAACCTCCCACTGCCTTTGCATACCTATTCAAATTCTCTTTCCATTACCGCGTCCTGATTGTCTTGTCATTCAAAACTCAAAGCGTGTGTTTATCTTGGCCTCATATCGGGTGTTTTTATGTGTATTTTATCGTCACTTTGGGAGCTGATGAAACAGTACGCGTGTGTGAAAATGCCTTTTGCGTCTTCTCATCCTCCACCTCTGACCCCGGATCTGTCATGTCGGTGCCCAGCCGAGCGTGGCTTTCTCCGGGCTGACACTTCTCCGATCGTCCCCGGAGACTCTCGCCCATCTCCCGCTGCAAAATTCATAAAACCGTCCACGTCGTATAGTTCAAGGCTATTCGATTATATTTTTCCAGTGGGAGAGGTTTTTTGGAAGGTTATGCTTCCTGGGCTGGATTATTAAACGTTGACACAAATTGGACAAGAGCTTGCACCAAAAGATCTCAAGAGAAGATTGTGCACACATGTTTGATTTCGTAATATTTAAGCTTATCTGGAACTAAAAATGGGTCAGCACTGGTAAAGGACCCCAAAGAACAGCAAAAAAATCTAAAATTGTGAGCTCAAAAGGTCGATTTTGTGTGGCTTCCAGGATGATTTCTGATTATTATACTGTAGCTAGTGGCCCACCAATCAAATATATTGTTGAGATGTGACTATAAAACTAAAATAGGGATCGGAACACTTAGGGAGGTTGCGAAGCAAAAACTTGGGCTTGCAAGACGGGTTCAAGATATAATTTTACAATTATGGCTCCGTATTTAATCTGTTTTTTAACTGGAAGCATCATGTTGGCTTATTTTCAGCAAAAAAAAGTTAAAATCTTGTCTGGTCTCATTTGTAGGAATTGTATCTCGCTCATCCAACGTCCACAAACAAAACAAAAAAAACTTTTTGATCATAGTAAATCAAAAGGAAACTTAATTCTTTAATCACAAAAAGGTTTAAAGCAGCTTATTGATCAATAACTAGACTTAAGCTGAAGCAGATCACAACAACAGATAATAGTAATCGGTCATATCCCAATTTTTAGTATCGACACAATGCCAAATATTTGGGAGGATTTTTCAATACCGATACTGATACTCAATACCACCAGTATAACCTCACAGGGAAAGACATTTTAAAAAAATTAGATGTGAAAAAATTGTTTCAAATAGTCTTTAAAAGAACAAACAAATCAGGTAGTTGCTGCTGCTGATGTGAGTTTGACACAAAACAATGAAGAGATCGCCTCTATAATTCCAAAATGAATTGCTTTAAAATGTACATATGCAAATTAGTATATGAGTATTGATACTGACATTTTAACAACTCGTATAGATAGTAGAAGTCTTAAAGTAGTCATCTGGACAGTGTTTCCGAAGATCAAGACGTTTCGACTCTCATCCGAAAGTCATTTTCAATCTGAAAAAAAAAACAAAAACTCATATAGATATATTGATACTTTGACATTAATACTCCCATCACTAGCAGATAAAGGACTAAGCCTGGAGCTAACCAGTGTTATGATTGTGATTCACTTTGGGATTTACTTTTAAATATAATAAAATTGCTTCAACTTTTAGCTTGACTTTAAGGAGACAAAATGTAAAATGTCAAGAATTACCAAACTAATAAAATAACCACGTGCTTTATTCAGTATCTGCAGGAAATCACTGAGTATGTTGCAGTTTGTGAAGGAAATGATGTTAATTAAAACATGCAGATTTAGCTAAATCGATTAATTGTTCAGCTTTGACACTGTAGAAATCGTAACAATTATCAAAAACGTGTGGATTAAAACAGATCAAAGGCTGCGTATGGTCTTTAGCTTACAAAATGCTCACATCTGGTCTGTTGTCTGAAACCTTTGTTCAAAAATAGCATTTTGCAGATATTGTGGCATCAAAATCATTGAAAATTTTGTACTTAAGTATCAAAGTTTAAAATTTTAGATTAGTGTTAACAATATAAATGTTTAAGCTTTGAATGCATAAAAATGTTCAGTAAATCTTTAAATCAAGAAGAATCATTTGCCTGACACTTACAAATAGATTTACTGTTTTTGAAAGAAATAACTCATCTTTGGGACAACAAAATCAGGTCTGGAATTTTAAAATTGCTTGAACATATACTCTGCGATTAAAATAGATCAACATTCAAACATTAATGAATCATGCTTTTAATTAAATATTTACAAATCCTTCTGCAAAAAAACTTCAATAACTAGTGATAATGAGCCTTACGTCTTTGGAAAAACAATGCATTTTGAAGAAAACATTAGAAATCCCAACACACAGAGTCAATCTATAGAAGCAAGTAGATTAAATAAATAATAAAGCATCATTACGAGAAGATTTTAGCGTTTTGTTGATTCCAAATTCAAACCTTTACGTCACAAACTGGCTAAGTCTTTGTTAGCTTTACGTAAGGTCATCTCTCATCTTTCTTTCTTTCTCTCTTGGGTGTTAAATCGGCCCAAATCAACCCCAAATCGTTTGTTTTTCACAGAGGCGCTGCCCTTTCATGTCGAGGGGGACGGGGGGATGGTACCCTCCTCATTATCTTACTCCACGAGCTAAACCTTAAGCATGTTTGACGCATGGTTAATATTTTAGCCGCCGGTGAAAATTTTATGACGGCTCTCCACAAAAGAGAGTCAATATTTTAACGCTCGGGGTGTTTTCATGTTGTATGATGTGTCGGATGCTTGTGTTTTTGATGTCGGAGAGCCAAAAAAGGACGATGTGTTTGGGGAGAGGAAAAAATATGGATTAAAAAAAAAAAAATTCTTTGGAGAGAGGTTCATGGCCGTAGGCTGGAGTTCTGTGGTTGGACATGAGGTCTTCTGCAGTAAAGGCACGTATCTCGGTGAAAGTGTGGATGGTTTGTGCTTCGGAGCTGGTCACGAGAGGGAGAAATATTCGACGAAAGTCAGATTATTAATGTTTTATTCACTGTTGAGGGCTTGGGCGATTGATGAAAATATAACATGTCAATGTCAAGGTGCTTACTCAACTTCTGACAAAATATATCTATTAGGGCTGGACATACTCTTGTTTGGTATGATATGATCAGTTGGAGACAGATATGTTTTAGATTTGAAATTATACAATACAATATTAGCTATTTATTGACTGTCTTAAAAATACAAAATATACAGAAAGTGCTACAGTTCTCCTAACAACAAATAATTATCCACAAAAATGACAAATAACGTATCTGTCTATCAGTCGATGGATTACTTTGCTTGTGAATTTCACACAAACAGTATCATAGAAATTAGCACAATAATCCAGTCGTATAGTTGGAAAATTAAGTCATCGTCAAATCAGTTGCTAAATTCTACTTTATAACATTAATTAGAGCAAATCACTTGCAAAAAATATCAATCTTCAAATATTAGCTAATTCAATGTTCAGTGCCACAGTTTAATCAAAATGTGGCAACATACTGCAACATAAAGTTGTCCAACATTTAAACCAGGGCAATTATTTTTCTTGGCCGTATTCAAACATAGTCAAATTATCATTACTACCACCATATTTTTGTAAATCATAGACTTTTAATCAACTATTTTGACCATTTATTGTGACAATATTAGGACAAAGACGATTGACACATGCCCCACTGCCAAGTCAACCAAATAAAAGTAATAAAAAGAGAAACACTTGTGCTGAGGGCCACAATCCGAGGCCTGCATTAGGCCACGGGTTGCAGTTTGTCCAGTCTGATTTAAAGTATTTTGTGTTTATGAAGCATAATACGTTAGTAATTTAAGACTACGTTTAGTACAATTATAATTTGGTGCAGATTGTATTTGTTTTATGAGCATTATGTCTTTGTACATTGTCCCTTCAAATAAAAACTAAACTAGTGATGTCCAAAGTGGGACCTATAGGGGCTTAACTTAGCCCGCGAAGGGATGCTCAAGAGCTTCTATTTGACTTAAATTTCTGCAGAAAGTCTGTGAAAGGAAACTAAATGAAACGTTATGTCATAAAACATGTACAAGACAATTAAATCATCATTTATTTTCAAAGAACTTTTAAAATGCAAAGCAAAAGTAGGTTTGACCCTCAGTACACGTCCATGTAGTGCACTTTGGCCCGTCAAGGAAAAAACTAATAAAATAATAATAAGTTATATTGTGTAACCTATTATGCAACTTTGAATAAGTGATGAGGGAACACTGTAATTAAATGGCTAGAAACTCAAAAAACTGGAATTTAAATACTTTTAACATGAATCCTAAACTGTGTTGCTATAATATCTAGATTAAGAAAGAATTTGCCATTTGAATTGTGTATTTTACCTAAGGCTGGGCAATTAATCAAGCTCACAGTTCAGTCGTGTCAAACCATCAATTATTTAGCTGTGTTTTTTAAATGGTTCTCTCCACAGCTGATCCTCTGCAGCAAAAATGTGACTTTTAGGAAAACATTTGCTTGTTTTCTTTAAAAAATGTCAGATTACCAAATTATGAGTATTTTATTGCCCAAATCGCCCCTGTTTTTACCTCCTTAATGCCTCTCTCTCTCTAAATTTTGCCCGTTCCACCTCAAACCATCCACACTTTTGACTGAACCGTGCCTCTTGTCTTTATATGTCTCTATAACTTTGTCTCTTTTTGTCCGACGGAGGAGCCTACACTACACGCAGAGGAGTATTTATAAATCCACTTTTCCTAGAGCGCCGTCGTCGATCGATATCCAGGTCAGACGCGCTCGCTAACTCTGGGCACAAGAAGTTTAGTCAGCCAGGAAGTTTTGATATAAAAGAAGATATAGCTATAGTAGAAGCTAACTCCAGGAATCGGAGTTTGCGTGGAAAAAAAAAATCGTCCATAAACTTGCTTAAAAAAAAAAGGGCCTTTCCGAGTCCCTATTTTTGTTATTTTTGACGACTCCTGTAAATTTTTTTCAGCCAAATACTTTTTTCAGTGCTTTATTAACAGCAAGGATTGTAAATAAACTGTTAGCGAAAGGGAGGCTAAAGAACGTCCTCCCGCTAAGTCGACCCGATGCTAATTCCGCGGGATCGTTGCGCCGCTCCGTTTCCGCGGCGATTCGATAAACGGTTTCCATTCAGTCTTTGATGATGTTTTCCATTTTGGTGTTTTCTTGATGTGCAAAAATGTAAAGAAAGATAAAACAAACAAAAAAAAAACTTACAACACAGAATACCTCAGATAAAAGATTCCATGTTGACAGACCTCCATGTCTCTTCACGCTCCGCCATTTTGACTCCCGGGCACTTTTTTCAAATTGATTTTTTTTCCCTCACGTTTTTTGTTTTTTTTGTTTCTTCCATCCAGTTGTGACGCGCCCAGTGGATGTTCCTGTTTATTTAGGTTTTATTTTCTCCATTAACTGTCCTATGATCGAGTGAACATTGTCGTATTTATAACCCACTTTCTTTTAAAGTTACATAAAGATGGGCAAAGTGAGGCTGTCTGAAGCTAGCTAATCCACAAGCTAACTTATTTGTCGTTTTTAAATTGGTGTAGTGTTATAACAACGTAAATATTTTTTGGCTTTATCAAATGCTAGTACTATGAGAATACAATTCAATATTTTGCTTAATTTAAAAAGCATTTTTAGTTTACTTAAACGTGTAACGCTGCCAGTTTAAACCGCTATCTCTTCATGCTAAGCTATAGGCTACTGGCAGCCATCTTGTTTAGGCTCGCTGATGTAAACAAATGTAAACCTTTAAGAAAACCTGCTTAAGCTACGCAAATATCTCATGACATTGATTAAATCTGCAGCTAAAATGCAAAACCAATTTTAGCCATGTTACATGAGTTTTGTACAAAATGCTAGTCGATTAGCACTGGCTATTTGATTAGCATTGGTGTTTAGCATACATCTCAATAAATAGACACTTAATAATTTTCTAACAGCTGGAATTTGGCTTGTAGGCATCTGAAAATAACTGTTCTGCACTAAATTATGTCAGTCAGTCGTTTTTCTTGTGGCCAAAAGTGGTAGTTAAAGAGAAAACACCTCAAAACAAGCTAGCTAACAAAAATGAAAAAACATATAAATTTAGCACTCACTGGGAATTCGTGTACAGAAATATCGTTGAATAAAATGGATAGTAAGTTAAGCTATGCAGCTGTGACAGCTTCACTTTCCCATCTTATTTGTTTTAGTTTTGATCCGTGAACTCCTCTCTACATTAGATTAATGTTTAATTTTAAGAGAAAAGTGGGTTTGCTCATCTCACCCTTTTGTTCTCATCCTCTTCTGATTCCTTCTCGTTGTTAAAAGCTGAATGTAAAAAACACAAACACAACTAACCTCTAATTTAACTAGACATATTTAAGAATAAGAAATGCTCTATATGTGCACATAGATGTCCTATACAAGCCCCACACTGACATAAACACAATGCATTTGTAAATACAGATCTCTAATGTCGTAAACTTTTATCTTGAAACGGAGAAGGATGCGCCTTTTCCAGTGATGATTCAGGGATCCAACAGAAGTCCAGTGCAGTATGTTAGACTAAATCACCCCAATCTGTTGCTTTCGATGTTTTTCTCTGCTCCCTCGATGTAGCAAAGGCGAAGGGGCGAGCGAGCGTTCTGTTCAGGAGAGCTAGTGGCATAGGACTTAGTGTAGTGTAGTCTTTTGAAGCCTGATTCTGTGAAATGGGGAGCGGGACTTTGTGGGCGGGGCTTGGACTCGGGGAGGCGGGGTTTCTTTTCTAAGGCCACACCCTAAAGACGTGTTGGTCATGAGATTGACTTGGGGCCGTGGGCGGGTGTATATATACTGCTTTACCCTGAGCCTCGTCTGTCTTTTCTCAGGCGAGGCTGATGTATAGAGAAGGCACTGGAGTGACTGTTTAATGAAGGACAGAGAGGAGCGCCCCCCTGTGGCTCAGCGGGGAGCGGCAGGCAGTTTCGTGAACCCTCTCGATATTTTTGCATGCTGGTGTAAATACCCCTCAGTCCTTTTGTTTGAAGGCTGGTGATCCAAATGCTTTGGATGTGTCCGCAGGACAGACTGATGTTTTGGATATGAAATATTGCCCTGGAAAAAAAATCCTTTTTCCCAGAAGGAGCACCTAAGGTGTTTGTTTGTCATTGCAACAGCTTTCGTAGTGGTTTTTGGCTAACGCTCTTTTGCAATCATTTTCCTTGTGTAAAGTAACAATAAAGTGTGTATGAGTGTGAAGCGTGCTTGTGAAGAATAATGCAAAAAGCTCACTTTGGTTTCTTTCTTCTTGTTCTGCCATGTTTTAACTCAAACCGATCTGAAGCATTGTCTTCTGTGTCTGACACAGAGCCAAATTCCCCTCAGACCCTCAGGGACCAGCACTGCTCCTCTCGATTCAGGTACTACCCTCGAGCAGTGGCATCCAACAATACTTCAAATCCCCAATCAAGTCTTTACAAACACACGTAATTACCTCCAAATCTAAGACTCAGTTTTGCTGTTTCCGTTGAACAGTCTGGATACCTCTGGATATTTTCTTAGCTTTTGAATGTCAACTCTCTCAGTTTGGAGTCTCGCCTCAGAGACTCTTTTCGCCCGGTTGTGCTAAGCTTGCGAACGCTGCGGTGATAGTAAAGCCATGTTGAAGTTTCCGTCTTGGTTCATTCAAGTGCTATAACTAAACTACTGACTGACCTGCTGCCAATAGTCGCTCACACAGAGGAATGTGGAGGACCTGCCTTCTGTCCTCTTAAGCTTCAGGGAAAACCTACACAGCCTCACTCTGTTTGAACCGGGAAACTTTTGGACCTCTGCCTGAGCCGTGCAGGACCGGGCCGGACCAGGAGAACGCAGGAGGATGTTAGCGTTAGCTTAGCACAGCCACGTGTGTCATTGTGCTGTGTGGAGTCTTCGCTTAGATCTTTAATCCTTAACGGTCATGATTAAAAGTGTTCAAAATGTTAAGAGTAGTTTAAATATTTTCCTCTCAAACTGCAGAAACTAGAGCTTCTTTGGCAGAGATGAAAACATGCTAGCTTGGTTAGCTTAATCATCATGAGACAAAGCTAAAGCTAGTAACAATCAAGTTATTGCAACAATCATTGATGATTTAAAACTTCTTTCTAAGATAAATCAGCATATTAGCACTTACCTCTGCAGAAGCTACTGAGCATGTCAATGTTAGTTTTCAATCGTAAATGAACAAAAATCAAACTGGCAACTTGAATCATATAGTTGGCAACGCACTGCTTGTAGTCTGGTTCGCTAAGAGGAAAATGGCCACTAGTTTTTAACGAACGCAAGAAATCTTGTCTTTTTTGGGCAATATGTATATTTATTTGAGGAGAAGGTTGAAAGCCCCTGAATTAAAACAAAGTAGAGCTAAGTAACTTTAGCTATATAACTTCTCCTGTAGCTTCTCCCTGAAAATACAGATACGTACAAAGATGTAGGTAGAAGAAGACAGAAAAGGTTAGTCTTCATCATAACACATGTGGAAAGACCAAGCAAAAAGACTGCTAAACATAGCTAATGTTGCTACGTAACATTAGCATAATCTTCTAAAGTTGGTTAGCAGATTATGTTCTCCTGGAGTTTGCTAGCTAGGTAAAATGTCATCTTTACGCAGTTATTCCGCTACCTGTTAGCATACTTTTCCCAATCCTTAAGCTTAACTAAATTAACTTAATCTAACCCTAATGCTAACCTTAGCCTTACACAAATCCCTGAAGCAAATATTTAGTACCAATGCAAATGATGATGTACTATGTCATAACTGGGTTGGAGCAAAAAACAGGCGGTAAAATGTTCCTTAGTGCTCCAAAACACCTGCTATTATGCTGAAAATGGCCAAGTGGAAAAACTCCAATTGCTAATCGTTTGGCTAACATTAGCTTAAATGCAAACTGTTCACCTGGAGTTGCGAATGAGTAAACTTAAAAAAAATAAACATTTTTTTTGTATATACTTTTTCTATTCTTTGGAGTTTGCCAATGAAGTAAACTTAGCTCTCCTTTAAAACACATATACACAGTGGCTGAAACAGTTTTGCTAATCGTTTAGCTAACATTAGCTTAATTTGCTAACTTCTTCTGGAGTTTGCCAATGAAGTAAACTTAGCTCTCCGTTAAAACACAATCACACAGTGGCTAAAACAGATTTGCTAATCGTTTAGCTAACATTACATCATCAGCTAACCGTTCTCCTGCTGTTCGCCTGGTCGTGGCTTCGTCTTTGGTTGTTCTTTGGTCTCATTTTGCAACAGACGTCATATCACTGAAGCAAAAGGATTTCTTCTGTGAAAGTTGCTTTGGCTGGATGGTATATTTCTGTCTCCGGTGGTCCGTTGGGTTTTGCTTGTTGTAAAAAAAAAAGTTTAAAAAGTACGTTTAAGTTTGGCGTTGATTTTTCCTGCGTATAATAAACTCGAGTGGTCTATTGGTGAAACGGCAGTCCTCCGACGAGCCTGCTGTTGTTTTTTTTTGTTTTGTTTAATTTGTTTCCGACTGAAATAAATACCTCATTCCTTCGGCGCAGCGGGCTCCAGGGGGCGCTGTTGCCGACGCTCAGGACGCCACGCCCCTTTTTCACGGTTTGGTCTCTCCACGGACTTTACCTCTTTTAAACTTTAACGAAATCTACTCGCGCACACAGCACACACGGTTCTCCAAAAACACGAAAAAAAAGAAAAAAAAAATACCCCAATGGACCTCATTTTTCAATATCTGCTGTTTACAGTTCGAATTTATTAAAATATTTTCTCATAATGTAGTTTTATTTATGTACAATTCTTATTTTTTCGTTTTTGTCTTATTTTGTACCTTGTGAGTTTATTCTTCTAGGCTTATATTATAAATGTCTGTGTAAATGAGCACTTAATAAAATCACAAAATTGCTTTTTTCGTTAAATTTGGCTGCACTATACGATTCTTTTCCCCTCTTTTTTTTGAATGCAATCTGATTTTAAACATCAGGCTAACGTAATAACGATGATGATAATGAATTGAAAATGTTTGTGATTTGATTTTAGACGAAAAAGATGAAACACTGGTTTGATTTGACTTTGTATTTTTTTGTTTGTTTTATTTATACGTTCTGTTTTGCATTGAACAACGCTGATTAGACCTGTCTTTGTGCATGTGTAAAATATTTTATGTTTTATTGGATTTGATAATAAAAAATGACATTGCCATTTTTGCCACACATTTCTGCTGTAATGTTGTGTAAGGTAGTATTCACTGGATGCTAGAACCTTCTTTTCAAAACCACTATTCTTCTAATAAATTTTGTTGTGAAAATAAAGAAAATGTCGCTGGTCGTGTCTTTTGTTTGTTTGCAGAAATAAAGATATTGAAGTTTAATGAAAAATACAACATTACATCAGTTTTTGTGAACATTCTGACTTCAAAATAGAGCAGGAGTGTCCAAACCTTTGAAAAGCAGAACTAGGTAACATTTTTACCTTATTAAAGTTTCCTTGATGATGATTACAGGTGTTTTTGGGTCCTTTGAGGCATGTGTTCGCTCTCAGGTGCCTCCCACAGTAAATACAGCAACTGCAACTTCTCCATCTCACCACCATCCCAACCTGAATTACTCTCCTGAGGTACTCTGGCTCTTTGATTTTTTTTTTTTTTTATCTAGCAGTGTAAGATGTGTTTAGATGTGTTCTTGCTGCTTTATTTCACTCTTAAAAGATAAGCAAAAAGGAAAAAATAAAAAAAAATAATGTTAAGTTTCAATTCAGTTGGGGTTACTACACAAGAGAACTGTAGGTGGAGCACTACCGCTGAAGTTTCTTAGTTCTGCTTTAAAACAAGAGGAACTTGAAACAAAAGGTCTTTTCCCAAGGATCTATTTTCAGTTCCTAGTATTTTTTTGTTCTTGTCCCCATTTTAGACGTTTTCATACAGAGCAGGGACAAGGGCCACACTTTAGGGACTTTTTAGCTCCTACTCTGAGGCAGGTACTTTCAGTAAGGCCGGGAACCTTTTGATGACATAAGCACATTTACAATGGTAACTTTGTTTGGAACATGTTTTATACTTTCTTACATTCAGATAAACTTTCCTTATCCTTAAGAAACAATATTTAAAAGCAGTAACTCCAAAATAAAATGTATTAATTTTTAAATTATAGCCAAACTCTTACTAGGAATTACAGTGACTACCCATAATTTTGTTTTATTGTTAATTTCAGAGATTGCTTTTAGGATGTTTTAGGTCGAGAGTCGAACTGCCACATGAAGTGGGCTTAACAATGGATTAGAATAATTGTAATGAGCCTCAAAGCAGAAAAAATGCTTGATACAGGCCTAAAAAAAGAAGTATTTAAAACTGTAAAATGCATTATTTTTATGATTCTTCAGGAGGTCTGAGGACCAACAAAAATAATTTTAAGGACCATGTTTGGACCCTGGGCTGCACTTGCCTGTAATAAAGAAGTGAAGTGAAAGGTTCTTTTCCCTCTCATTCTCCCTCTCCTTTCTCCCTCCTCTCATTTTTTCCTTCTTCTTTTCTCCCCTGCCTTTCCCTCTCTCCCTCTTTCTCTTTTCCCCATTTTTTCTCTTCTCTCCGTCTTTTCCTCTCTCCTCTTTCTCTCCCCCTTCCCTCTTTCTCTCTCTCTTCCTCTCTCCTCCCTTCCTCTTCTCTCTCTCTCTTCTCTCCTCTCTCTCTCTCTCTCTCTCTCTCTCTCTCTCTCTTTTGCCTTGAGGAGGAGAAGAGTCGGCCTCTGCGCTGGATGAAGGCAGAAAGACAAATAACTTTTCAGGGCACAGGAAGTGGGTCATCCTCCCATCAAATATTTATTCTCTGACTCTGCCTAAGGCTCCAAAAGGAAGAAGACCTCTATAGACGTACATGTATATTTATATATATACGTATATGTGTGTATATATATATGTATATGTGTGGTTTATAACCGCGTCAGAGTGGAAGCAGCTCATTTACACACAAACGACACTTCCTTTTTATCTTTTCTTTTGTATTAGGAGAATTATATTTATCTAAACATTTAGTCTTGGTCTAGTCATGTTTTAGGATTAAATTTGACTGAAAGATCATGAGAATTATATTTTTGTCTCATTTTGACTCTTTTATCATAGCTTTAGTTGCAAACTATCAAGAAATTGACAGATAAAAGTTGAAAGTTACAGAAAACTAAAACAGAAAACCTCCATGTGTGTCGTCAAAAGTATCAAAATGCAAAAGACAGTTTCCTGCTTAGACAATCATTTAACAAAATAAAGTGTTCAGGTATTATCAATAGGGCTGTCAAATTAGTGGATTAAGTGTGATTAATTAATTACAGACATATTAATCGAGTTAAATTTTTTAATCGCATTAATCTATTTTGAAATCTTTAACTTCATTGTTTCCATCTCTGAGTGCAAAGTGGACATAAGGAAAAACTTTCTGAAGTCTTATTTTTTCAATATATGAATATTTCCATCTACAACAATAATATAATGAATTAAATTGGATAAAAACAAAACAAAAACACTTAAGTTGAGTGTTTTTCTCAGCAATTTTTAGATGAGATTAAAATAATAGATTAATTAATTACAAATCATAATTAATTAATCTCTTCAATTTTTTCATCGCTTGACTCATAACATCTGTGTCCTGTGGATTTTGGCCAAATTTACAATGTGGTTGCTAGGTAACACAGGTGTTATATTTGATGGACATGTTCACCAGAGACAGATGTGGTTTAACCTGTCACATGAACTCTGATAATTATTAATTATGACATCATTCAAGAAAGTTGCCTAGCAACCATATTGTACAATAGGCCCAAACTCCTATAATGCAACAGATTGTTTTTTATTATTTGATAAACACAAATTCTCCAGAACACAGTCATTCTGTTATATTTATGAATACAGCTCATGTCATTTGTTGTGGTTAGTTCCTCCCACAAACACATTTCAGACAACACCTGCTGGAAAACCATGAGGAGAAGGTGAAAGAAGGGGCTGAGAGTGGAGAGCAGCAGTGTGATGGTTGACAGCATATGTTTGTGATAAGTACAGTATTGAGTGGACAAATCAATGCTGATGTCACATAGAGACTAGAAATGACACTGGCTTTTGCAGTGACACACAAAAATGCTCTCTTTTGTCATCCGTTGTAGACGGAGTGACGGCTGTAACAGCAGGAAAAGTGCAGCTTTTCTTTTCAAAGGACCAGTTGTAAAAGTGTGCAAACTACTCAAACTTAAGCGAAGTTCGCTCATTTTTACACACACCGAGACTCTCTGTGCTCATGAGCCCGGGCAGAGGCGCTGTGTGCTGCGAAGAAGTGAGCACACTGGATGGTGCAGACTTTCAAAGCGACATCCCCGACCCACAATGCTTCTGCCTGGGCTGGGCTCTTAAGCAGATTGAGTCTGAGCTTCTGTTCGCGTAGTTCGCTCACTTTTACAACTTTTCCATATGAAAACCTGGTTCAGAAGCTCCACTTTCCTTGCTGTTACAGCCACTGGATTGCTTCAGGACAAGTCCCAAATCTCTCGTCTTATTTTCATCGTGTTTGGAGTAAACGACTGTGTCACTATGCCAACTACGCCACTGGATGTAACAACCTCTGTCAATCTGAGACTGGATTTAGTTCAGTTATAAATCTCAAACTGCAAAAAAAGACTTAAAAAAATAAATAAATAAAAATGTTGCTTATTTTGAGGTGAAAATGTCTTATTCCAAGTCAAACAATCTGCCAGTGTGGTAAGAAAATTTGACTAATTATAGTTGTTTTGAGCAGAAAATGCTAGTTTCAAGTTCTCTTAACAAGATTTTTAAGCAAATCTATTTTTGATTCAAGTAATTATGGCTTAAAACAGATACATAATTGCTTAAAATAAGTTTTTATATCTAGATAATATGAATCAGTATAGAATATCTTAAAACAAGTCTAATAATCTTAGTCAGACTCATTTAATCTAAGTTAGAGTTTCATTTTTTGCAGTGCATAAAACAGCCAATGTAGGTGAAAACAAACTAAATTTTTGTCGAATTCTTAAATATAATAATGTACATTGTGTTTCACTGAAAAAAAAAATTGTCTAATCAGGTCTTTGAAAGAAAACACTTTCAAATTAGCGTGATATGGGACCTTTAAGTAAAGATAAGAATTCAAAACTTATTACACATTATTATATCAGTGGAAAAATCACATCA
Source organism: Mugilogobius chulae (assembly GCA_038363315.1). Classification (NCBI taxonomy): domain Eukaryota; kingdom Metazoa; phylum Chordata; class Actinopteri; order Gobiiformes; family Gobiidae; genus Mugilogobius; species Mugilogobius chulae. Next base: position 33,513,866 of record CM076398.1, read on the forward strand.
GTTTACATTATTTGCTGTGTAGTAGTAAACTCTGCTGTCTAATGTTAATCCTGAATAAAAACACACATGAAGTCATTTTCTGCTTGAAGAGTGAGCGGAACATGAATGGACATCACATTTTCATGCCGCTCGTGTCTAAATTATTGAGTCGTGGTGTAAGCTGCGTCGACGCGTGTTCCTCTTTAAGACACACCTCCCAACGCCGCGCTCCCATTGGCCGCCGCAGCCTCTCCCGCTCCGTGATTGGCTGAGCGCGGCTGATCCTGATGAATATGGACAGATTGAGTTCAAACATGTTTTAGGTTCAAATCTGAGCCGCAGAATCGCAAAGTCCCATCCAGATAATAGTTTAACCCAGGCTCCGGCTCTGTTGACCTTTGAGCCGAGACACAGCTGGAAGAAAAAATAATAATAATTCAGAGCTGTCAGTGTGAATCTTGAGCTGGAGTTTACTCACACTAAAGAATAATGTATAATAAGACATGTAAGAAATAAGGCTTTTTATGTGTGTGTACATACTGTATTTGAGTCAGCAAAACGGAAAAAAAAAGGAGACAAGTTTAGGCTTATTAATACATTTAGTTGACAAATACAAAGGTTTCTCTTAATACAGAATCCTTGTATTGATCTATTCATTTTAAATAAATATCTTTAATTGCTTTATTTGATAAGTTGTTCTGTATTACTTCCACTTAACTTTTCCAACAAACCGAATTTCAGACAAATCTCTGCTGGAAAAGCTTTAGGAGAGGGTGAAAGGAGGTGCTGAGAGTGGAGCGCAGCAGTGTGACTGATTTGACTGCAGGTGTTTGTCATAAGCACAGTATTGAGTGGACAAATCAATGCTGATGTCACACAGAGACGATGACACTGGCCTTTGCAGTGAGACACAGGAGTTTAAGTATTTTACTTGAAACTGGTCTTTTGGTCAGTTTGCAGAAAAATACATGACTCAGAACAGTAGAGAATGCTGTTTAAACATCGTTTGCACAGCTTACCAACCAAACAGTTGTTTTGTGTTTAGCTTAGAAAAAATCCTACAGGAAAAACTTCACACTGTGAAGTGTTATTTGCTAAAAACACATCCTTCAGTCTTCCCACTGTGACACCTGAGGATCCAGAGTCTCCCATCCAAGTACTGCCCAGACTTAACCTGCTTAGCTCCTGAGACCTGATGAGATCAGGCTTCAACAAACTGGTATATGTCATATAAAGAGTTTATTTGTTTAACAACACGGCCGATGCACACGCACTCTGTAGAAAGAACTGTTAAATCAACGTTTGTGGATGAAATTCGACCTTACGACCCTCGAAAGTTACGTTCAGATAAGTAACAAAACTGTGACATAAACACTGTCTCAAGCATCAGGAGTCAGACGTCTATCAGACCGGTTCAGACCTGATCTAAACAGCTGCTCTCGTCCAGTTTTGTTGTTAAAAGTTTTCCCAGCCAAGCAGATGGATATTGTTTCTTTCTGAATGGGGCATGCGCAGTAGTGCGGAAAGTGACGTCGACCGATAATCCCTCTATAGAATATAACAAACTCTGGCGGCACGGTTCAACCCACAACCTTTACAGCAAGGTTTGACTCCTGCAGGCCCGGGAGTTTGCATGTTCCTCCCTGTATCTGGGTGGTTTCCTCCGGGCACTCTGGTTTCCAACCAACCAAAACATGCAGGTTAGGGAACACTTGCTGTTGGTTGGAGGTTGAGGCGCCAGGTGTTTAGGCGAATTTCTTCTGCTGAGCTGCTCCAGGGCTGCTGCTGCTTACTGTGTGAAGCACTTTGGAAGTGTCTGTGTAAATGCGCTGTATAAAATAAAGTCATTCATATATTTTCAAATGCTGCCCTCAGCCAACTCGAACACTGAGCCTTTTGGTTCCATCTCTATTGAAGTTTGAGATCCTGGAGCTGATACTGACGACCTTGTGAATGAAAACACATTTACAGAAAATACTTGAAGCTACAATGTTTGATTAAACTCAGTCAATGAAGTGGATTTAAGTGCTTACTTTTTTAAACTAAACAAATCAGGTACAGCACCACTGACACATGAGATACGTGACTTTTTAAAACTGTAAATGAGTAAACTTTGTCTTTCCACCAAAGAGGTTCAGAGTCTTTGTGTCCAAATCAGACGTCTGCGTACCGTCTGATGTGAACAATAAAGTCTCATACTTCAGTCCCATTGTTCTTCTCATGTACAATTACACTCCATCTTCTCCAAAGCGAAACATTTGACATAAATTCTCTCCCAGTCTGCTCTCCCCCTGCGTCCTGCTCTCACTGTGTAAATGTCAGGCCCCCCCACAGCGCCCCCCTCCTGCCGAGCTGAGCGGTGCAGCGGCGCAGCGGGACGCACCATTACTGATTAATACCAGCGCTTCACCGACGTTCAATTAAGAGCCTCCCCCGCCTCCCCCGCGCCCCCCCCAGGACCACGTCTGCCTCCAGCTCAGCCACAACACGGCACAAAGCAGCAGCCGCGCTAACAAGCTCTAAACCGCTGCACTTTCACCTTTTTCACCGCTTCAGAGGCACCGTCGGGGGCTAAAGGACCGTAAAGAGGGCTACAGGGTTTGGACAAAGTTTAGACGAGTTAAAGATGGGGGTCTCATTTGTTCTGTCTTTGTGTTTTCCATTAAAGACTATTAATACACCTGTTTGTGACAAAGCTCAGGTGTTCTGTGTGAAGCTGTGCTCTGATTGGCTGAGCCTGGGTGGTCCACTCACTTTGCTGTCTGATAAAAAGATGTTCTTCAGCTGTGATTGAAGCAAAATAAATGCTTTTGGATATGAACCATGTAGATTTGTAAGGGCAAGGAACAGAGAGACAGATTTAATTATTTACTTCCTAATAGAGGGATTTTTTGTTCATCAACACGGGCGATGCGAGCGCACCTGTAGAAAGAGTCGTCGCTTATAGACACAAACAGTGGAAACAAGTCAAAAAAGCTCTGTTGTCAGCTAACTACAAGAGTTTATCACTGTGTGAAAACAAAAGTTATGCTGCTAAACCACCCTTAAAATTCAGGTGAAAAAATGTCGAGAAAAACACTGTCTCAAGCTTCAGGAGACAGACGTCTGTCAGATCGGTTCAGACCTGATCAAAACAGCTACTCTTGTTTCGTTTCATTGTTTTATTCAAAGAAGTTTCCACAGCTAACCAGACTTAGAGCATCTCTTTCTGCAACACAGTCTCACAAGAAGGCGTGCATATAGCACGACACAAAAATAGCGTATTTTTAGCACAATATCAGTCCTGTTTTTAGTACTTATGTTACGCCGTACATTTAGCACGATATGAAAAAGCGTCAAAATGACACGAGTTTTGGTTGAAGCCACGTGGGGACGTTTTCTTCAGGTGAAACGGGGAAACGGGTAAGTTTAGGCATAAAGCTACTAAAATTGGTAAGATTAGGTCTGGGGCTTGGGGCAGGTTAAGATTAGAATCAGGATTTCATGAATATTCATAAATAAGAACACATCTTAACAACCACCATTGAAATGAACGGGGACTGTGACGCGTACTATAATTACGCAAAACAGCCGTAAACTCGTGCTAATCATACATAATTTATATGTTGCGTTATGTCGTGGTAAATGTACGCTTTCTTGTGAGATCGGGCTGGCATAACTCATACGCATTAAAGTGGAAGGTGACGTTGACTGAAAATCCCTCTATATCGACTGAGGCTGCATTCACAATACAAACCGAACCGAACCAAAGTTACAACATTGTATCTTTCTCTGAACTGGTTCGGTTCTGTTCACAAAACACTTTTTACCAATCGAACCAGCGCTGTAGAGACACATCTGCTCCTCATCTGTAGAGCCGGCTGCTACTTCAGTGTAGGCTACATCCAAAACAAACACACTGCTGGACTTTATATTTGTGTTTTTATGGATCTATCCCACCACTTCTCTCACATGAACAGGCCCAGTGTGAGTGATGAACGAAGTGTCGGAGCAAAGAGACAACACTTCAGAAGACGAGAGAGGAGGACTGGAGTAAAACGTAACAAAAAGTTCATCTATTTGAGTAAATCTGGCTCTGAAAGGTCTGTCTCTGCTCCCTTAGCTGTAACTAAATATTAGATGAATATAAACCATTTTCCTGCAGTAATGTGAGCTGTAGTGTTTCTGTATTTGCTTTCATCTAAGAGTTATAACTTTGTTAGTGTTACAAATGCGTAGAGGGAGTCGTAGATAAAGCTTTAAACATTATTTATTTAGGACAAATAAAACAATTGGGTTTCCCAGTGTTACTCGTAAACAGGCATAGATATTTTCTGAAACCTGAATAACTTGTGTAAGGCGACCAAGCGCAAACAAAACCACTGCAATCAGGTAAACACTACAACACCGCATGCAAGCACTGCAAAAAAGTCAGGTTTGATTACAGTTTTTATCTACCCTGAGATTGAGTTTTTTTAGGGAAGTGACCAATAAACACAGACGAACAAACAAAAATAATAAAGTTAGTCCGCCTTCACATAGGCCACCTGCCTCCTAAACCCAGACGGACTAACTGAAAATAAACAAAAACTTAAACTCAAAAACAAAAGGACAGCAGAGAGCAATGTTCACTGTAAAAAAAGAGTAAAATACAAAATTACAAAACACAGTTCAGTCAAAAACATTTTAATCTATAAAAATCTAAAAGATGCTGTACCTGTGTGTCGTAATTGCCTCACACACAATCAACTCCACCACACCATGGGCTACCACAGGCCTCAGAACAACTGTGTGGTCCTAACATGACAAAAAATTAAAAACACTTGTAAACATTGCCATCTTTCGCTAAAACATTACAACCCTGAAGATAAAACTTTGTAAAACTCACCATTCAATCTTACAACAATTACACAGCGTGGGCCCAGCAAACGCTCTGGCCTCCCACGGAAACTGGCACCTACGCGGGCAAACAGCCGACTTCCCCTTAAACCCTCGCTTGGCTGTAGGGCTGCAGCGACACCCCAAGGTACCACCCGTTACATCCCTCCCCAGCAGGGAGCATCGTCGACCGACGATGTAACATACAATAAATTCATTTAAAAATGCGAGCAGACTTTTGAACAAGGGTGCCGGGTGGCAAGGTTTCAAACCACAATAATACAATATATTGTTCACACGCACATGACTTTCTCATACTGCTTAAAGAGAAAGCCAGATTACAGCCGTTTTATCTGTTTAACAGGGCATCACAATGTTTGTGAAAGGGGACAATCAGCACAACTGTATGTTTATATAAGTTGCTGTAAAGAATAATGCAAATTGTCATGACAAAACATTTTCTGTAGAACATCTTTTCTATGAAACATACAAAAAGAGGCCCTCCTAGGCCAAATAATCATTTTGTGGAATACAAGTAAACCTAATATGAAAAAATAACCTGAGTTTGTTTGTTTTTTATATTATTATTCATTTAGTGACTATTAAACAATGATAGGCATTTGTTAAAGTTCATTTTTTAATCAAAAAGTTACACCAGTGCATCTTTAAGAACAGATCTGATTTTTACTCAAGGAATTTTATGTTTGAGCCTATTTATTGTATTCTTGCATATTTTGACTGCTTTTTATCACTATGTATTGTCTTATTTATTTATTCATTCAATATTTTACCAGGTAGGTCGAGTGACAACAGTTTCTCGTTACAATTAGGACCTATGGCCCTTTTATTAATATTGTAGAATATTGTTATTTTCTGATTCTAAATCTAGGCTATCATAAATGAATGCTTACATTATTATGTGAATTTTCTAATGAAATAGGTTAACTTACCAATGCTGTTTAGAGATTTGACAATTGTTTTTCTAATGCTGTAATTCACATCGTCTATCAGCTCCTCCGCTGCTGATCTCGTGTCGTGACAGGGAAGAGTGTTCTGTCGTGCTCTTTCACAATAGTGTATCTTGCTGCTGTGGTACCTATACCAGCTGTCATTTATTATTGTCAGGCAGCACGCAGGATCGTCAGACATGTACGCATATGAGCCAGGAGAGCTGTAGCGACCATCTTGTACAAACAGATAGAACACGCGTTCTCGATAGCTTTTTTCATTACTCGAGACTTACAGGTGAACATCGTTTCGCTTCCTCGGCACTGCGAGTTAGTTCTGCATAGAGAAATAAACGCACAGGCCGCTTCTCGTAATCTGAATTTTATCGCTAGCCTCGCAGATGATGAGCTACAGTGCTGACCTGGGTCACGCCACCCTGGTACCTTGTGGCTGCTGATTAGAATGTTGTCCTGCAGTTGCCCTAGCTGATCTCCGAGGCTCAAAGACTAAGGGGGTGCCAGTTTCCTTAGTGGGCCCTTGGCCTAGAAAAAAATTATCAACCAACACTTCATCATATACAGGTAAAACAGTACCAACTTCACTGTCTGAATTTGGTGCCATTTCTGATTCAGACACATTGTCTGTCCTATCATTTTCTCTCAAACCCAAATTTGTGTCTTCTACAATTGGAATATTAGAAGTACAATCCTCCCTACTCTCTGGGACACTTCTAAGTTCTGTCCTATGCAACTGACGCAATGGGCCCTCCTGACCAACAGGAGCTACAGAGTACACAACTCCTCTTGCAGACGGGGGGCAAACAACTTGATAAGGAGTAGGATCCCAAAAATCTTGAATTTTATTCCTTCCTCTTACTGAATGGTTTCTTGTGTAAACTATGTCTCCCTCCTCAAACTCTGGGGCCATTGACTGGTCTTGCTCTCTTCTTTCTCTCTGTACAACTTTATCCTCCAGTCTCCTCTGTACTGTTGCGTAAGCTGCTGTTAAAGACTTTTGGTGTTCTTCCACCCACTCCTCCAAGGGAACTTCTGGCTCTGTTTCCCCCCCAACCAAAAAATCTACAGGTAATCTTGGCTCCCTACCAAACATTAAAAAGTAAGGGGTCATACCAGTCGACTGGTGCACAGTGGTATTATATGCAAAAGTCACCTGAGATAAATGCCGGGGCCACCTACGCTTTTGTTCAGGTGGGAGAGCTCTCAACAGATCATGTAGGGTCCGATTAAACCGCTCACACTGACCATTGCCCTGGGGGTGGTAGGGGGTGGTGCGACTTTTCTTGATGTTATAGATTTTACAGAGCTGTTGAACAAGACTACTTTCAAAATTTCTCCCCTGATCTGAGTGAATACGACACGGGGGACCGAACAACTGAAACCAGTGCTTCACCAAGACCTCTGCAACCGTACTTGCCCGCTGATCTTTAGTGGCCACTGTCTGGGTGTATTTCGAAAAGACATCAGTCATAACTAAAACATTTTCCTTGCCATCTGTAGACGTTTCCAACACAGTAAAATCAATAGCCAAGATTTCATGGGGTCGGGATGCTTTGATGGTGCCCATATAGGTTTTTACTTTGGGTTGTAGAGCTTTGGACAATACACACCGCTCACAGCTTTTACACCAATTTTCCACATCACTATACATATTTGGCCAGTAGTACCTAGAGCGAACTAGCTGCAAGGTGCGCTCTACTCCCTGGTGACCATGTTCATCATGAAGGGAGCGAAGAACATGCTCCTGTAGGCACTGCGGCAACACCAACTGCTGAACCTCTCCCTCCCCATCTGGTAAATGAACGCAGCGATAGAGCACAGACTCCTTTTTTCTGATACGGCTCCACTGGCGAACCAGCTCTCTTGTGCCTTTATTAAGCTCCTGTCTCTCTTTAGCACTAGGCATTCTACTCTCCTCCCAAAATCTCAAAAAAACACCAACAATGGGATCCTGGGACTGCAAAGTGGAGAGGTCAGATACTGCCAATCCAGGTAGTACACTCATTTCGGTTTGAACACTGGTAACCTCTTCCTCCTCAGATGGCAAGTGGAGGCGAGACAATGCATCTGCATTTGCATTTTGGGAACCTGGACGGTATTTAAGGGTCAAATCAAATGCCGCCAACTCCGATGCCCATCTCTGCTCTGTAGCCCCTAATTTTGCTGTAGCCAAATGGCTCAGAGGATTGTTGTCTGTGAAAACTGTGCATGCATTGCCAAGTAGTACTCTCGAAATTTCTCTGTAACTGCCCATTTAAGGGCACTAGCTCGAGCTTCATAGAACTATAATTACTCATATTACGCTCAGTTGGTTTCAAACTCCTGCTAGCAAAAGCAATAGGTCTCAACTTACCCCCATGTTCTTGGGATAAAACTGCACCCAAACCCCCATGGCTCGCGTCTACCTCCAAGACAAATGGCTTCTGGAAATCTGCATAAGCGAGGACAGGAGTGGTTATTAATGCATTTTTTAATCTGAGAAAACTCTGTTCACATTCAGGGTCCCAATGCTCAGCTAGTGGCTTCCTAGGAGTTTTACCCTTCCTACCTGGAGGAAGGAGCTTTGCCACCAACTTATTCAACGGTCCAGCCATGTTTGAAAACCCTGCAATAAAACGCCTGTAATAAGAAGCAAAGCCCAAAAAAGATCTAAGCTCGGCCAAGTTGCTTGGCTGTTTCCACTCCCGCACTACTGCCACTTTGTCTGGATCTGTGGAAACACCATCGGCTGAGACAACATGACCCAAGTACTTGACATGTTTCTGAAAAAGTTGCATTTAGAGAGCTTAACTTTCAGGCCCTGATTTTCCAATCTAGAGAAAACCTGGTCCAACCTATCTAGATGCTGTTTCACAGAGGAGGAAAAAACAATTATGTCATCTAAGTACAAAAGCAATGATTGGTGCCGGCAGTCCCCAAAAAGTCGCTCCATGAGGCGTTGAAAAGTGCTTGGTGCGTTACACAAACCAAAAGGCATACGGTTAAACTCAAATAGACCGAATGGAGTGCAAAAAGCTGTCTTTGCTTTGTCTTTTTCTGCCATTTCTACCTGGCTATAACCACTGGCCAAATCTAGTGTTGAAAACCACTGGGCTCCAGCCAAAGCATCCAACGACTCTTCTATTCTGGGGAGAGGGAAAGCGTCTTTTCTGGTCTTTGCATTTAACAACCTGTAATCTACACACATCCGTAGTGTACAATCTTTTTTTTGTACCAGGACTATTGGAGATGAATATGGACTACTGCTCTCCCTTATTATTTGACTTTGTAATAACTGTTGAATATGATTACGAGCCAGTTCATACTGTGATGGGGAATACGTCTGTATGGCTGGCGCACTGGAGTCTCATCTAACAGAGGGATCTCGTGTGTTATGAGGTTTGTGCAACCAACATCTAAATCAGTTTTGGCAAATACACTACTATACTTTGTTAGCAGAGCTTTTGCTTGCTGCTTTTCTTTTTCTTTTAAGTTTTCAAATTCAGGTAAGTCAAATTCATTTTCACTTTTTTTCACCTCCTGGCTCATGACAAATGCTGTACAACTTTGAGAATCTATAGACACTTGTATCTGCGACTGCTCACCAATAATAACTTCAGCTATTTGAACAGTGGCAATTATTCTGCGTGGTGTTAACCAGACATCTGTTGTACCTACATTAGTGACTGGCACATATGCCCTGCCTTGCTCTGCTTTTACTAAAGAAGGCGAAACCAACAATCCCTCAGGCAGATTGCTGTACTCAGGACCAAGCGGCTCAACTATCAGCTCTATGGGCTGGTGAAGGGGCACTTGTGGACAGGTAACTGGGACATATATTAGGTTGCCAGCTGGAACACGTAGAGATTTCTTACCCTGTACTCTCACTGGATGAGGGTCTGGGGAGCTGGCCATGGCCTCCATCACCTGGCAATACCTCAGAACCTTCCTCAGCCCAGGTGGCGCAGACTGGATCACGGGTGCCTCCCACAGATTTGGGCCATGTTGCTTCAGAAGTTCACAATAGAGGGGATTAAACACATTCATGCCCAAGACCCCAGGTACAGCTGCCTTTTTCTGTCTCATATAAGTATCAGTAGGCTCTTTTACAATTAACACGCCCCGACGAGGGAGAGACACACCCAAAATATGCAAATCCAGTTCAATATAACCCAGGTATGGAATTTTTAACCCATTAGCAGCTTTTAGGCCCAGCCAACCACAATCCCTCAGGCCCTTATCAGACAGATGTGAGAAGTTATCATTAAAAAAGTTCTCTTACGTGGTGACATAGATCCACTGTCTAACAAACAGGGCACACTGACTCCAGCAAAATCTACCTCTGCCTCAAAACATTCTCCAACAAGATGGCTTAGATTTGAATTTAAATGAACTGCACTATCATTGGAGCCTTGTAGTGCCCCCACCAATGTTTGGCTCTGTACACTGGCGGGTTCTAGTTTCCCGCCGGCTTAGGTTGGATTTGACTAGTCTCTTTGGGTTCATTTTGAACATTACCAGGGCAGTTACGTGCAATATGTCCACTTTGCTCACATCTGAAACAAATCGGTTTTCCATCAGGTGTTCGCCTGGGCTTAGTGTAACGTGTTCTAGCAGAAGGTAAACTTTGTGGAGCCAGTGCTTTCATTACCAAATCCAATTGAGTCTGTTGTGCTTTCAAGAGAGACATTAATTCATTGTATTGAGCAGACCCAGTAACACTTTCACATGAGACAGAAGTTTCACTAGATACAGTGCTATATTCACTGCTCCTCCGTCCCTGCTGACCACCACATTGAGCCACCCACTTAGTGGCCTCGGCTCTGGCCTCGCGAATGGTCCATGTAGGGTTGGCATTAGCCATGTCTCTCAGTCTTATTTTCAATGTCATGTCTCTGATTCCATCTATAAATTGGTCGCGTAAGTCTTTTGCGGCAGCTCTAGAGGCGACTTGCGCATCAGTTTTAGTAATCGAGTCCATCAAATCCATTAATGAGTGAGAGTAATCAATCAATGACTCACCCTCATTTTGTCTCCGATTATAGAAGCGGCGCTGTAGTGAGATATGGGAGTGTGTACATCCATAAACCTCTTTCAAAACATCAAAGATCGACTCCATACGCTCCCTTTGTGCTTCCGGCAAAAACTTTATCTCTGTGCGAGCAGCGCCCTCTAGATGATCAAACACTATCTGCGCTCGCTCCTTTTCAGTAGCACCTCTCGTTTGTGCAAAGTGTCTTATTTGTTCGATCCATTCATTTAGAGTCAAAGAATCACTACTGTTTAACTTTCCCGAAAACAATGGCAGCTTTCTGTCCTGCTGCACGTATATGACGGAGGCCTGCTGTATTGTGGCGCAGATCCCCCGCCTGTAGCTCCAGTGGAAGTGGACTGAGGTTCACCGGGCTCAGAGTCCGTGCCAGCGGCTCGCAACGCCGCCAGCTGACTTTCCAGCTCTTTGATGCGCTGTGACATGGCCTGCTTCTCCGCGTCGTCCGCCATAACTTGAGCGTATCCAGCCAAGTCACTGTCACCAGCGGTCAAGATCCCACTGCCCCTGCTGTCCTTAAACTATATAATAATTTCTAACAATCAAACTTTAAATGGTCACTTCCCATTGTTTGTCAGCAACGCCAAGTGTTACAAATGCGTAGAGGGAGTCGTAGATAAAGCTTTAAACATTATTTATTTAGGACAAATAAAACAATTGGGTTTCCCAGTGTTACTCGTAAACAGGCATAGATATTTTCTGAAACCTGAATAACTTGTGTAAGGCGACCAAGCGCAAACAAAACCACTGCAATCAGGTAAACACTACAACACCGCATGCAAGCACTGCAAAAAAGTCAGGTTTGATTACAGTTTTTATCTACCCTGAGATTGAGTTTTTTTAGGGAAGTGACCATAAACACAGACGAACAAACAAAAATAATAAAGTTAGTCCGCCTTCACATAGGCCACCTGCCTCCTAAACCCAGACGGACTAACTGAAAATAAACAAAAACTTAAACTCAAAACAAAAGGACAGCAGAGAGCAATGTTCACTGTAAAAAAAGAGTAAAATACAAAATTACAAAACACAGTTCAGTCAAAACATTTAATCTATAAAAATCTAAAAGATGCTGTACCTGTGTGTCGTAATTGCCTCACACACAATCAACTCCACCACACCATGGGCTACCACAGGCCTCAGAACAACTGTGTGGTCCTAACATGACAAAAAATTAAAAACACTTGTAAACATTGCCATCTTTCGCTAAAACATTACAACCCTGAAGATAAAACTTTGTAAAACTCACCATTCAATCTTACAACAATTACACAGCGTGGGCCCAGCAAACGCTCTGGCCTCCCACGGAAACTGGCACCTACGCGGGCAAACAGCCGACTTCCCCTTAAACCCTCGCTTGGCTGTAGGGCTGCAGCGACACCCCAAGGTACCACCCGTTACAACATGGTAAATCGTTTTGCTCCCTTTTTTGCGCGTGCAATTCACTTTGCGTCTGTGCAAACGCTTAGTAAATCAGGGCCTAAATCTTTAAAATGTAAAGCAGGTTTTGTTGGCTCCACAGTTCCTCAGTAAAAAAAGACGTTCCCAAAGTGCTTCACACGGCTTCTCTCAAATGCACCAGGACTGACGAGTGACTGAAGACTGTCGCTCTGTTGCATCAGGCCTCAGAAGGTTCAGAATAACGATGATCATTAGTGGTGTTTTATATTTTGTTGTGGAAGATTGACTTGGCAGGAGAAACATTTCGTGCTAATCACAGTAAATTAAAAAGATAAAACGTTCACATAATGAATTGGCATTGTACAAATGTAAAAACCATTAAAACACTTATAATAATGTCGATGCTGCTGCACATGTCAGTCAAGCTATTATTTACACCAGTCGTCATGTTTGCATCAGTAAAAGGGCGTAATTCGCTGTTATTCAACCACATTTTGTTGGTGTGCAGTGACCTCTGGACTAAAAAGCCAAGTCAACATCTTTATTTTGTGTTTAAAAACCTATTCCTAACATTAAATTTGCTCTCAAGTAATTCTCAAGTCTTTCGGCTCAAGTCAAGTCAAGTTCCAAGTCAGAGCCTCACAAGTCCAAGTCTTAGGCTATTTTATCAAGTCAAGTCTTAAGCCACCAAAACAGTGAATCAAGTCTGATTTAAGTTCACAACTTAAATCAGACTTGTGGTTGGTAAAGATCTTATAATAACTTTAACAAAAAATTAACTTAACTGTAAAAATACAAAAAAAACAACAAAAAAACAACACACGTCTTCTGGATAAACCCGGAAAACAAATATAGCTCAATAAAAGGAAAGGTGAGACAGGTTCGTTCATCATTCATTCACCATCATCTCATGGAATCACCTTGGAGCCTGGTGAGGCAGCTGCTACAGCTGAACCAGACTAGTTCCCTATCCGATGCAGAAGGCTAACAACAATGGAAGGTTATTGAACTTAAGCTTTGCATGTATTTCTATGGCACTGTTTAGTCGTTTGTGTGATTCTAGAAGACTGTCCTGTCTCAATGATATAGTAAGTTTTTATGAGTGTTGACTTTTAGTCAATGACTCAAATATTGCCAATACTTATATGTTTTATTGTGTGTGTTTTTTTTTTAAATAACTACACACACTCACCAACACAGTATCCCTAGATGGCAAACTTTTACCACGACACAGAAACAGCGTATTTTGAGCACAAGTTCACAGCTGTTTTGAGTACTTATGTTACGCCGTTCATTTAGCACGACATGAAAAAGCGTAAAATTTACACGAGTTTTGGTTGCAGCTACGTGGGGACGTTTCTTCAGGTGAAACGGGTACGTTTAGGTCTGGGGCTTGGGGCAGGTTAAGATTAGGATCAGGATTTTGTTAATAATCATAAATAAGAACACATTTTAAAAAACCACAATAAAATGAACTGGGACTGTAACATGTACTTTAATTACACAAAACAGCTGTGAACTCGTGCTAATCATACGTAATTTACATGTCCTTTAATGTCGTGGCAAATGTACTCAACTATCTTTTAATACATGTTCTGAACTGTACACCTGGAGTACGCCTGTTGATAGAAAGCTTCAACAACAAAAAGACAAACCATGCTGAGAGAAATAGGAAGCATTAGAAACAGAAACGAGATTGAGATATAAGTAGATATTAGAATAATACGTCACTTTCACCACTTAGAAAAATGCCCGAGTCACTCACATTCACAGGCTGCCTGCGCTTGTAACGGTGAGTCTACAAACATCACTGCTCACATCTAGACAAGTGCAATAGACGTATAATAACTTTGAGCGTTTGAACTTACGTTGTGCACCTGTGAGTGTCTGTGAGAGTTCCTGAAGCTTCCCTCCGGCCCTGTGTGGAGTCTGTGGTGCTGCTTCATGTGGGGTCTCCAGCCGGACTCATTCCCTCAGGTCTGGCCCCCTGTGGAGCGCTCTGATTGGCTGGAGAGAGGGTCTGCAGTGTCCGCTGATAAGACACCAGCTTCAAACTGTCTGGACCTGAGCGGGCAACACAGAAAGACCGATTAAAGTGACAAGTTACTACGATTTTTTTAAAAGCTACTTTGCCTGATTTTTGCTTCATTAAAAGGGTTAACAGACAGAAATAATTAAGTTTAATCTTCCTACATCAGTCACATGTTTTGTTCACTTAGCTAATGCATTCTGAGCCTCTGAATTGTAATGACTCACATCACTGTCCTCTAGGTCTGCTTCCAACTATTCATTTTCTCTTCTTCTCTTTCTCTCTTGGATCCCGTTTCTTTCTCCCTCTTCTTCTGTCTCACCTCCTTTCTCTCTCTCCTTTCACCTTCTCTTTCTTCTTCTTTTCTAACCTCTTTCTCTCTCATCTTTTTTCTCATTTTTCTCTATCCTCTTTCTCTCTCCGTCTACTCTTTCTCCTCTTTCTTGCTTCTTTTTCTTTTATTTCTATTTCTCTCTTTTGCTCTCTCTTTCTTCTCTTTTCTACCTTTAATTTCTGTCCCTTCTCATGTTCTCTCCTCTTTTTCTCTCTCTTCTATTTCTCTTTTTGTCTCCTTTTCCCCTTTTCTTTTCTCTACTTCTATTCTCTCTCCTTTCCTTCTCTCTTGCCTCCTCTTTCTCAATGCTTTTTCCTACTTTTCTTTCTCTCTCTTCTTTCTTTTCTTCTCACAATCTCTTCTTCTTTTTCCTGCTCCTTCTTTTCCTCTTTTTTTCACTCTCTCTTTGCTCTCTCCTTCTTTCTCCCACTAATGTTTTTCCCTCTAATCCTTTTTCTTTCTCTAATTCTTCTTTCTCTCTCTTCCCTCTTTCTCTTTTTCCCACTCCTTGTATCTTCACTTCTCTTTCAGCTCTTTTCCACTTCTGTTCTTTTCTTCTGTTTCTCCTTCTGTTTCTCCTGCTCATGTTCTCTCCCTGCACCCTTTTCTTTCTCTTCTCTTCTCTTGCTCCTTCTCTTTACCTCTATATTGCTCTTCTTTCTTTCTCTTTCTTCTGTTGCCTCCTCTTCCCCCTCTCTCTCTCTCTCTTGCTCCTTCTCTTTTTTCTCTCTACTCTCTTCTTTTCCACTTTTGTTCTCTCCTACTCTTTTCTTCTTTCTCTCTCCCTTTTTCCTCTCCTCTGTTTCAGTCAAAATCCAATGTTAGTATTTTTTCTTTCCTTCCTCTCTTTTTCTTCTTCTATTTCTCTATCCTTACGTTCTCTCCTTCTCTCGCCTTTCTTTCTCTTTTCTCCTTCTCTTGCTTTTTCTCTTTCCTTTCTTTCTATCCATCTCCTCCTTTTTCTTTCCTCTTTCTCTTGCCCTTCCCCTACTTCTCTCTCTTTTTTCTCATTTTCTCTCCTTTTATTTTTCTTACTCATGTTCTTTCCTTTTTCTTTCTCTATTTTCTTTTATTTCCTTCTCTCCCTGCCTCTTCTTCTCTCTCCCTCTTTTTTTCTCATTCTTTTCCCCCATTCATTCTTTTTCTCTTCTCCCTTCCTCTCTCTGANAAATATAATAATGTACATTGTGTTTCACTGAAAAAAAAAATTGTCTAATCAGGTCTTTGAAAGAAAACACTTTCAAATTAGCGTGATATGGGACCTTTAAGTAAAGATAAGAATTCAAAACTTATTACACATTATTATATCAGTGGAAAAATCACATCAGTTTACATTATTTGCTGTGTAGTAGTAAACTCTGCTGTCTAATGTTAATCCTGAATAAAAACACACATGAAGTCATTTTCTGCTTGAAGAGTGAGCGGAACATGAATGGACATCACATTTTCATGCCGCTCGTGTCTAAATTATTGAGTCGTGGTGTAAGCTGCGTCGACGCGTGTTCCTCTTTAAGACACACCTCCCAACGCCGCGCTCCCATTGGCCGCCGCAGCCTCTCCCGCTCCGTGATTGGCTGAGCGCGGCTGATCCTGATGAATATGGACAGATTGAGTTCAAACATGTTTTAGGTTCAAATCTGAGCCGCAGAATCGCAAAGTCCCATCCAGATAATAGTTTAACCCAGGCTCCGGCTCTGTTGACCTTTGAGCCGAGACACAGCTGGAAGAAAAAATAATAATAATTCAGAGCTGTCAGTGTGAATCTTGAGCTGGAGTTTACTCACACTAAAGAATAATGTATAATAAGACATGTAAGAAATAAGGCTTTTTATGTGTGTGTACATACTGTATTTGAGTCAGCAAAACGGAAAAAAAAAGGAGACAAGTTTAGGCTTATTAATACATTTAGTTGACAAATACAAAGGTTTCTCTTAATACAGAATCCTTGTATTGATCTATTCATTTTAAATAAATATCTTTAATTGCTTTATTTGATAAGTTGTTCTGTATTACTTCCACTTAACTTTTCCAACAAACCGAATTTCAGACAAATCTCTGCTGGAAAAGCTTTAGGAGAGGGTGAAAGGAGGTGCTGAGAGTGGAGCGCAGCAGTGTGACTGATTTGACTGCAGGTGTTTGTCATAAGCACAGTATTGAGTGGACAAATCAATGCTGATGTCACACAGAGACGATGACACTGGCCTTTGCAGTGAGACACAGGAGTTTAAGTATTTTACTTGAAACTGGTCTTTTGGTCAGTTTGCAGAAAAATACATGACTCAGAACAGTAGAGAATGCTGTTTAAACATCGTTTGCACAGCTTACCAACCAAACAGTTGTTTTGTGTTTAGCTTAGAAAAAATCCTACAGGAAAAACTTCACACTGTGAAGTGTTATTTGCTAAAAACACATCCTTCAGTCTTCCCACTGTGACACCTGAGGATCCAGAGTCTCCCATCCAAGTACTGCCCAGACTTAACCTGCTTAGCTCCTGAGACCTGATGAGATCAGGCTTCAACAAACTGGTATATGTCATATAAAGAGTTTATTTGTTTAACAACACGGCCGATGCACACGCACTCTGTAGAAAGAACTGTTAAATCAACGTTTGTGGATGAAATTCGACCTTACGACCCTCGAAAGTTACGTTCAGATAAGTAACAAAACTGTGACATAAACACTGTCTCAAGCATCAGGAGTCAGACGTCTATCAGACCGGTTCAGACCTGATCTAAACAGCTGCTCTCGTCCAGTTTTGTTGTTAAAAGTTTTCCCAGCCAAGCAGATGGATATTGTTTCTTTCTGAATGGGGCATGCGCAGTAGTGCGGAAAGTGACGTCGACCGATAATCCCTCTATAGAATATAACAAACTCTGGCGGCACGGTTCAACCCACAACCTTTACAGCAAGGTTTGACTCCTGCAGGCCCGGGAGTTTGCATGTTCCTCCCTGTATCTGGGTGGTTTCCTCCGGGCACTCTGGTTTCCAACCAACCAAAACATGCAGGTTAGGGAACACTTGCTGTTGGTCGGAGGTTGAGGTGCCAGGTGTTTAGGGCGAATTTCTTCTGCTGAGCTGCTCCAGGGCTGCTGCTGCTTACTGTGTGAAGCACTTTGGAAGTGTCCTGTGTAAATGCGCTGTATAAAAAAAGTTATTCATATATTTTAAAATGCTGCCCTCAGCCAACTCAACACTGAGCCTTTTGGTTCCATCTCTATTGAAGTTTGAGATCCTGGAGCTGATACTGACGACCTTGTGAATGAAAACACATTTACAGAAAATACTTGAAGCTACAATGTTTGATTAAACTCAGTCAATGAAGTGGATTTAAGTGCTTACTTTTTTAAACTAAACAAATCAGGTACAGCACCACTGACACATGAGATACGTGACTTTTTAAAACTGTAAATGAGTAAACTTTGTCTTTCCACCAAAGAGGTTCAGAGTCTTTGTGTCCAAATCAGACGTCTGCGTACCGTCTGATGTGAACAATAAAGTCTCATACTTCAGTCCCATTGTTCTTCTCATGTACAATTACACTCCATCTTCTCCAAAGCGAAACATTTGACATAAATTCTCTCCCAGTCTGCTCTCCCCCTGCGTCCTGCTCTCACTGTGTAAATGTCAGGCCCCCCCACAGCGCCCCCCTCCTGCCGAGCTGAGCGGTGCAGCGGCGCAGCGGGACGCACCATTACTGATTAATACCAGCGCTTCACCGACGTTCAATTAAGAGCCTCCCCCGCGCCCCCCCCCAGGACCACGTCTGCCTCCAGCTCAGCCACAACACGGCACAAAGCAGCAGCCGCGCTAACAAGCTCTAAACCGCTGCACTTTCACCTTTTTCACCGCTTCAGAGGCACCGTCGGGGGCTAAAGGACCGTAAAGAGGGCTACAGGGTTTGGACAAAGTTTAGACGAGTTAAAGATGGGGTCTCATTTGTTCTGTCTTTGTGTTTTCCATTAAAGACTATTAATACACCTGTTTGTGACAAAGCTCAGGTGTTCTGTGGTGAAGCTGCGCTCTGATTGGCTGAGCCTGGGTGGTCACTCACTTTGCTGTCTGATAAAAAGATGTTCTTCAGCTGTGATTGAAGCAAAATAAATGCTTTTGGATATGAACCATGTAGATTTGTAAGGGCAAGGAACAGAGAGACAGATTTAATTATTTACTTCCTAATAGAGGGATTTTTTGTTGATAAACACGGAGCGATGCGCGCGCACCTGTAGAAAGAGTCGTCGCTTATAGACACAAACAGTGGAAACAAGTCAAAAAAGCTCTGTTGTCAGCTAACTACAAGAGTTTATCACTGTGTGAAAACAAAAGTTATGCTGCTAAACCACCCTTAAAATTCAGGTGAAAAAATGTCGAGAAAAAACACTGTCTCAAGCTTCAGGAGACAGACGTCTGTCAGATCGGTTCAGACCTGATCAAAACAGCTACTCTTGTTTCGTTTCATTGTTTTATTCAAAGAAGTTTCCACAGCTAACCAGACTTAGAGCATCTCTTTCTGCAACACAGTCTCACAAGAAGGCGTACATATAGCACGACACAAAAAATAGCGTATTTTTAGCACAATATCAGTCCTGTTTTTAGTACTTATGTTACGCCGTACATTTAGCACGATATGAAAAAGCGTCAAAATGACACGAGTTTTGGTTGAAGCCACGTGGGGACTGTTTTCTTCAGGTGAAACGGGGAAACGGGTAAGTTTAGGCATAAAGCTACTAAAATTGGTAAGATTAGGTCTGGGGCTTGGGGCAGGTTAAGATTAGAATCAGGATTTCATGAATATTCATAAATAAGAACACATCTTAACAACCACCATTGAAATGAATGGTGACTGTGACGCGTACTATAATTACGCAAAACAGCCGTAAACTCGTGCTAATCATACCTAATTTACATGTTGTGTAATGTCATGGTAAATGTACGCTTTCTTGTGAGACCGGGCTGGCATAACTCATACGCATTAAAGTGTAAGGTGACGTTGACTGGAAAATCCTTCTATATCGACTGAGGCTGCATCACAACATAAACCGAACCGGACTCGGCTCGATTGGGAACCAAAGTTACAACATTGTATCTTTCTCTAAACTGGTTCAGTTCTGTTCACAAAACACTTTTTACCAATCGAACCAGCGCTGTAGAGACACATCTGCTCCTCATCTGTAGAGCCGGCTGCTACTTCAGTGGAGGCTACATCCAAAACAAACACACTGCTGGACTTTATATTTGTGTTTTTATGGATCTATCCCACCACTTCTCTCACATGAACAGGCCCAGTGTGAGTGATGAACGAAGTGTCGGAGCAAAGAGACAACACTTCAGAAGACGAGAGAGGAGGACTGGAGTAAAACGTAACAAAAAAGTTCATCTGTTTGAGTAAATCTGGCTGTGAAAGGTCTGTCTCTGCTCATTTAGCTGTAACTAAATATTGGATAAATATAGACAATTTTTCTGCAGTAATGTGAGGTGTAGCGTTACTTTCTGTATTTGCTTTCATCTAAGAGTTATAGCTTTGTTATTTTTGTAAATAATGTGAGAAAACCGTGATATACAGTCGTGTAATCAAAATTAATTATAACTGAATCTTCTCCTGATACTTTCATGTGTTTTTGTGTTTTATTTTGTCTCATTATCGATCTCACACATGCTGTTTGTTGTGATTCTGAGCCTCACCTGTGTCTCAGCCTGGATCACAACACTGTTCACTTTCAACACAGATCCATCATGGTGTGAGCCAGGTTACAAGCTATACCAATCCTTATATTTACCCAAATATGTAGGTGGAAATTAGATTCTGTTTTTTTTTTCTGATCTATAAATAACACTTCAGAGTTTCAGCTTCACAAAGACTCCAGACATTTGCTTTTTCTCCAGAGGATCAGACATGCGAAGGAAAAAAGGACAGAATAGTCCTTAGTTCTAATCAGAAGCCAAATGCTGCTCTCTGATTGGCTGAGCTTTGGTGGTCCTCTCCAGTTTCACTTTTTTGAGGTTTATTGGTTATAATTGCAACCAAAGTGAATACATGTCAACATAAACCATGCATCGAAGGATTTATGAGAGAAAGTTGTCAGATTTAAAACCTAAATCGTGTTTGCAGTGTGAAAACCAGTTACTCCACCTCTTGACTTTGTTTCAGTGAAATGAGTCGTTCAGCCTGTCAGCTTAGATCTGCTTTAAACGAAGGTTATAGAAACAAAGACTTTCACATTAACTTAAACGTCTAAGGTCCAGTGGCTTTAATGACAAACTTTTTCTACAAAATAGTACTGAGCCTTGAGACCAAAACCCTCAAACTCATCTCATCAATAGTGTTTTACCTACGCGTCTTTATTCACAGTTTAATCACGGCCGCAGGACCAAAGCTGCAGGGCTAAAGTGTGTCGAGGTCAATGGTGAGTGAAGAGAAAAGACAAGAGTGTTCCGATGCAGAGGCTCAGTGTGAAGAAGAAGAAGAAGCTACATGTGGTTGATTGGCCCTGACTCTGAAAGAAAAGCCCAGTCTTTTTCAAAATAAAAGCAATCTCCCGGCACTTTTAATGTGACACTGAATGAAAGGCGAGACGTGTCGAGCAAGGTCGCGGCTAATTGGAAAAATGTTCGAGACGAGGCGAAGAACAAGAAGTGAAAGCGGAGTTTACTCGCTCAATATCAAATTACAGAAAAAAGTCAGGTTAGCTTTTGAAGAGACACATGTACTTTGGAATAAACTTTGACACAGTTTTGTTCACTAAGCACAAAACTGGTTATAAAAGGTACATTGACTTCCTGTTCAAAACTGCAGAACTGATAAGCCCCGCCTCTTCCTCAGGCTGTCATGGCGAAGAGGCGATTGGCAGTGAGGAGCGTCTTTTGGGATGAAATGGTTTTATTTGTAGTTTCTGGAGACGCCAGAAGTTTAAAGGAAACCTTTTGTGTTTTTCTAAGTTGTAACCTTGTTATTGACCCTTTGCACGAGTCGTCAGGCTCTTCGAGGGAACGTCCAGGTCTCCATGAAGAAGGCAAAATGCTGCATTCATGTTCTCTCGGAAACTGTGACGTTTCGAGCTAAGACTGGGAAAAACGTGTTTGAACACTGCTCCAAAAAGGTTCATTTGGTCTTCTTTTCTAGATTACGTTTTAAATTCCTATATCAGACCAGTGGTTGTTTTATTTGTCATTATCTGTACATGTTTCGACTGCCTGTCTGCATTCATCTTCAGAAGCGTCACTTGTTGTTCCTGTGACGTGTCTTGCCGGCTGATTTACACAGTCTTTGGCGCCATTTTCCTTCCGGTAGAGGAAGGACGACAGCGCCCTCTGCAGTCCGACTTCTTAAGAACAGTATCCCAAGTATGAGAAAGTAAGAAAGCCCCCTCATCTCTATTTAGTGTAGCAGGGGCACGCTTCCGGATTTCGATTGCCTCTTTTATCCAGCGTTGGTGTTTGTTGTCCTCGGTCCCGATGACTCTGGCCCCATCCCAGTCCATAACATGGTTTTCTCTTTTGCAGTGGTCAGATATTGCGGATTTGAGTTGTTCTTGTTCAGCTCTCCGTTTTATTGCTCATGTTTGAACACTGCTCGGGACGGAATTTCGGCTTGGAAACTCGTGCGGAAGTGTTGGCGGCCGAGTTCCTGAGTTTGCGTCAAACAACAAGAACCTGGGCAGGACCCACGGCAAGACTGCATGAGATTGGAGCAGGGCACTCACTCAAAATGACAGGGATTTAGTTTTTTATCACACTGAGAGTTCTGCTTCACCGGTAAAACACATTTAAACCTTAACACAGACTAAATGAGTTTACATTAATGCACCTTTACAGGTAATGTCCCAAATCATTTATTTATCAACCTTTTACCATCAACAAAAGACACAGCTCCTCAGTAAGTTCATGAGTTACAACAATAAGAGTTTTCACATGACTTTTTCACGAATCTGCAAAGAAAATCAAGATGAGGTTATTTAAATGTTTGTTGGTGTCACTTCTCCACGTGTTCCACAAGCTGCTGTCACGAACGCTTTGATTTTGGGAGGTCCGATCGTTACAAAGATACCTCTGAGTTTCCCGGGAACATGAATGCAGCAAAAGCTCTGTCTGTGTGCATTACAACTATGGAAACTTTGCTGAAAACCTGCACGTTTCTTAGTTACTTTTATTGATTTTAATTGTGAAATGGCTGCATCTTGTAAAGTCAGGCAAACTTGTACATTTTTCTAAATTGGCAAACATAACAGGAGGAAGAGGGTCTGGATCAGCTGCATTCACGAGATTTTCCAAATACTTTGCTTTGTGCGTCTAAAACATGTTCTACTTCCACAGACAAATGCACTAGGAGCATCTGTTGCTTTCTTTACGGAAAAATAAGAATATGTGAGAATTTGTCAGTTTTGCGCTCCTGTAATGCTGCATTCACACACTTCTGCCTCCATCATGGTGCACCCCCGTGATCAAGTGACGCAGGTGCAAAGGGTCAATAACTGCTTTCTGTCAGCATTTGTTTCCTCAAATTTGTATTAAGAATGATTCCGGCATGTTTGAGTAATCTTATATTTTCCTGCAGCTGATGATTGACATAATTAGATTCAAATATAAGTCTAGACTATTTTTTGTTTGAATTTATGTCAGGATAAACATCTATTTTTGGTTCAAACTTTTTAGAACGTGTGAATTCCTTGTATTCATAGTTAAAAGTCCGAGAGTCACTCACACGGAATACAGTCGAGTCCGGCCAATCCGGCGCTCCCAAAGCGGTTCATTCGTTTCAATTTTTGGCTGCACATCGGAGCTCATCCTTTTTTGTGAAGTTGGGGAAATGGAACAACGTATGCAGGAAATCATTCAATCAAGTGTAAAGTGCATCCGGTAATTTTTTCAAAATAAAATTTCGCTGTGGTAATGTCTGTGTCTTTACGGTAGTGTAATTATTAAAAACGGTCAGAAGGCATGTATGTGTAAATGCAGAGCTGCGGCTGTAGCAGGACCGCAGACCTCCGAAGCTGATGTGAGTAACTTACAGTGCTGTCACCTGGACCTCTTCGGTGACTGCACTGGAGCTGGACTGGAAGTAGTGTGAGTGCAGGGTAACTAACATAATTTTAGTTCATTGGAATTAAACATGAAGGCCAAACCCAATGAATTCATGTCAGAACAGAACAGAAAGTTTTATTGTCATTGTCACAGAGTAAAACAAAATTACATTTGGAGTGAGCCTACGGGTCGCTGCACCTTTTGCGCGCCGCCACTCGCTCTTCCTAACATTAAATGCAAAGCCAACATACAAATTAAAACAAAAAATAATAATACAAATAGTCCCTTTATGAACTACTTTTTTGTCAAACACCAAAATATGCCACATCTTGTCTCTCAGGACCAGAGTCGTGACATCAGTCAAACTGCTTAGCATTTTTACCAAAGAAAATGTAGGCAAACTTTTAAAATCTGATGTTGTCTTTGTTCTCACGTTTTAGTCAGTCCATCACCTGAAGATAAAACTCCTCAGCTTCAAAGAGAGTCCAGCCCTTGTGCTTGAAAGTTTTAATCACCTTTTCAGTCAGAAAAAAGGGGAACACATTTCAAAATACTCTCTTTATTGCTAGAAAATGGCAACATGACCATTTCTGAACATGTTTCACTGGGAATCTGGAAATCCTGTGAGTAAACTAATGATGAGTGAGAACACAGAGGTCACATTTACTTTTGGAAGATACTTTTTAGTCGACTTCTCATTTACAACAAACACAGTCGGTATCACTGCTCTAATACAGTTTCATATTGTGTATACTGTTTGGACTTCCAGATATTCCCAGCCCGTTCCTGCAGGTTTGCTCTGCGGTTCAGCTCCTCCTATAGGATTATATTTTGGCTGGTGCAGTTTGCCTCTGGGCTCTCGCTCCCCTCCCCCCAAAGCTCCTCTCCTCCCCCATGCTTCCTTCCTCACATCCTTGTCTCCTTGCCTCCTTTGACTTATATTTTGTGTAGAATCCAGATGCTTTCGCCGCTGGGCATCTGCAGAACGTATATGTGTGTTGGTGTGCATATGTGTGTGTGGGTAACAACAGTGTAGAAGATATTTTATTGTGAGTATGTGATGTGTGTGTGTTCTTTCTATTATTCCTGACTAAAACTAAAACTCTGGGATTTGCCGTTCAATATTAAAACTCTGCTGGTTTTTACTTTTTCTTTTATTTACTTACTTAACCTTCTATTTTCAATCTATATGGAAGCTAAAGAGCTGCAACAAACGAGTGAGGAGACAAAGTTTAAGCCCTCAGTGGGGTTTTTATAGAAAACAATAATCAAAATATTACTGTTTACTGTAAATGGAGAGTGTGTGTAAATCAGTAGGAAGACCTGTGTAGAGATTGTATGATGTTGAGGTGTGTGTAAAAAGTGCAGTGGGTTGGCGTGGCTGGCGTGGAGCAGGGTCCGGGCGAGCTGGCGGGTGAGAGAGAGAGAGTGGGCAGTTCTGTTTCTGATCATTTATAGGCGTGGCCTGCTGTGGGCAGAGCAGAGTTGGAGACCTGCAAAGACAGAGGGGAGGGAGAGGTGTCGGCAGAGCGGGCCGTAACAGCTTGTTTATGATCAAAATAGCTAACTTCTATACATACAAGCATTTCCTGTTCAGTTCATTTCTATAACCCCGGCTCACACTGCCTCCAGTCCATCTCCGGTGCAGCCACCGGACCGGTCTTGCTAGGTGGGCGACTCACATTAGCTCCGGTGGTTTGCTGTCCTGCTACAGCCACAGGCTCTGCTGCCGACCTCGCCAGACCCTGAACTCACGGAGGTTCACGCTAAACGTTGGAGAATACGCGATCGCTGAGCACATGTTTATGTAAACAAAAAACACATGCGCCGAGTTTTGGGCTTGTTTCACGTCAGTTGATTTTCTGTTTGATTTTTACCGCACAATGGGTAAGTACGGGACGTTTATTTACATTCTGTGTGTTACATAATCGTGTGAATGTCGAGTTTTGACATAGTTTGTATTATTAGTGGTGATGTAATGATTTTATTTTGAAAACCACCGGATTCACTTTACCCGCGCTCGCTTGGTTTCCTGTTTATCGTGTCTTGTTTTTACAACTTCATCAAAAAGGGCTCCGGTGCGTTTCGGCGTCCGGCCAAAATTTGAAACAAACAAAACGGATTCGGAGCGCCGGATTGGACTGTACGCCGTGTGAGCCACTCTCGGACTTTTCAAGTTAAGTAAAGACTCCGGTGGCTCGGGGTAAAGTTTTCACTACACCAGCAATTTCAAAGGGCCCTCCCCCTTTTTTTCCTCCAAAAATGTGATTTTGTTCAGTGTCTTAAAATGCATACATGAAGAACCTGGAAAGGTTAAATATAAAAATCCCATTGTGTCCCTTTTATTTAGAGCAAAATCAGCCTCTGGGATGATCCAGACTCAGATTTCTACTGTAAACCTCCAAATAAAAAAAAAGTCCCCAGAAATTCAAAAATCTTAAGAGGACTTTTGCATTGGCTCCGCATACATTTTTTTTTTTTTTTTTTTTTGTAATTTTGGGTCCCTAAAACTCATTTTTACCTCAATTACTTTCAGCTTTTACTGAAGAATTGTCAAAACCCAAAATATGCCAATCTAGAGTAAGCTCAGTTGTCAACACCAGCTTTACCATTCCTTATATCTACCAAAAAATGTTGGTGGATTTTAGATTTTGTTTTTCTTTTGCTTGGAGAAAGTTCTCACTTCTGATGAGTCTGTTGGACATCAGAAGATAAAACTACAGGGATACAGACTCCAGCCATTTGTCTGTGCCCTAAAGCAGTGGTCCCCAACCTTTTTTCTGGTAAGGACCGGTACAGTCACAGTTTTCTTTTCCAAGGACCGGTAGAGGTTGGGTAGGGACAATCGCAACAACGTAAAATGCATACAACTGATTATTGTGCATATTTTTAGCTCTTTTTTGCTTGAACTTGCTGTTTATTTGGTTAAGTGGCACAATATTTTCATAGTAAATCACAAGGAAGTAGTGATAAACTATAAAATAAAAAATAAAATAGATTTTAAAAGATCCTCTGGGGCCCGGTAGCAGATGGCCCGCGGACCGGTTTTGGGCCCCAGCCCGGTGGTTGGGGACCCCTGCCCTAAAGGGTTCAGGAACAGATTTAGTTTTTTTTAGTTTTTACCGATTTTAGTCAGACGTGTGAGGGAAAAAAGGCCGGAATGAGAAGGGGTTAAAATGAATAGATACTCAGAAGATCAGACAGTGACAGTGAGTTGTGGTGAATGTTATACAGAAAACACGTTAAAGAATTCACAATTTGTGAAGACCTCAATGAAGACAGGACACTTGGCAGTCTGGGCCTCCCTGCTCAGACTGCTGCCTCGTCGACCTGACTCTGGATGAAGCAGAAGTATCATCAGAAGCTAAAGTCTCTGTTTCACAAAGAGTATAAGCATTTATTTGTGTCCAAAAGCTCAGAAACATTCAGGTTGTCAGGTGTTTTAATTAAAATAAAACTTTTCCTGCAGCAAAGTCTAAAAAAGTGTCTTAATGGAAGATAACTTTGTCAGAGCGTGAGACGACTGGTGCTGCAATTGTAATGAAGGTTTGTTTGAAAGGAAATCTGAAGCCATTATCAAGCCCAGAGCACAAAGACTGAAGTAAACAGAGGAAAAGTGTAGAAAAGTGAGGCGTCGAGAGAGACAGACATTCAGCAGCCGATCGACAAAGACAAAGGTTTGAGTTAAAGGGACAAAGGAAGAGAATCAGGACAAAGCAGAGGCCAAGGACACGACAACTGTTAACAAGAAGAGAGAGAGAGGGAGAGGGGGGAGAGAAGAGAGAGAGGGAGAGGAGAGAGAGAAAAAGAGAGAGAGGAGAGAGAAAGAGAGAGAGAGAGGGAGAGGGAGAGAGAGGGAGGAGAGAGGGAGAGGAGAGAGAGAGGGAGAGAGAGGGAGGAGAGAGAGAGAGAAGAGAAGGTGAGAGTGAAAGAGAGAGAATGGGGTGAGAGGAGAGAGGAGAGGGAGGGAGAAGAGAAGGAGAGAGAGAATATATAAAGGGATAGACGGGGGAGAGAGAGAAAGAGAGAGAGAAGAGAGAAAGAAAGAGAAGGGGGCAAGAGTGAGAGGAGAGAGGAAGTAGAGAGAGAGAAGAGACAGAGCAAGAGGGAGAAAGAGAGAAGAGAGAGAGAGAGGGAGAGAGAAAGGAGAGAGAGAAGAGAGGAGATTGAGAGAGAAAGAGAGAGAGAGAGAGAGAGAGAGGGAAAAGACAGAGAGAAAGACCGAAAGAAATAGAGAGAGAAGAGAGAGATATGAAGAGAAGGAGAAGAGAGAGAGAATAGAGAGTGAGAGAGAGACGGAAAGAGAGAAAGAGAAAGAAATAGAGAAGAGAGAGATGAAGAGAGAGAGGGGGAGGGAGAGGTGAGAGAGAAGAAAGAAAGAGAGAGAAATTAAAGGGATAGACAGGGGAGAGAAAGAAGAGTGAGAGAGGGAAGAGAGGGAGAGAAAGAGAGAGGGAGAAAAGAGGGAGATAAAGAGAAGGAGAAGAGAGAGAGAGTTTCTGAATCATGTTTTGTTTGAGGAGCATTTGTCCAATAAAACATCTGTTTCTGATTATTTACATTTTAACATAACATAATTCCCAGTCAGTTCTTCTGTAAAGGTTAAAAACACCTCTCTCTCTCTCTCTCTTTGCCTGACCCCGGCCGCTCACGTTCACTATGTCTCCCCCTGACACGGCCCGCTAAACAAACAGGCCATATTTGGGCGTACAGGAAGCGTCTGGATCAATGCGTTCGATCGGCGCTGCTCCCGATAACGATACATCAGGACAATTAGTTTCCTTCTCCTTCAGAGCCCCTTTGTGCTATTATTAAAATCAGCAATTAAACGGGCCCGCGGTGTAACCCTTTGGTGTCCGCTCGGGTTCGCTCGTATGTGGTTTCCATGGCGCCCAACATCTCACGGCTATATATATGTGTCTATAGTGTAAATATCAGCGCCGAGGCTTTCATATAAGTCACTTTATCTGTTTCTCCGGAGAGATACAGCCGCCGCCGCAGCAGCAGCGTGTTCCTGCGCCGGTTTAGAGACATGGTGTTTTAGACTTTTAATAATGTGGATTAAGAATGGTTTTGAAGTTTTCCTTTATACTATTTAACAAACATCTACAATTTGCACAGGAATGAATAAAAAAATGTCAAATAAAACAATGATGCTTTGTCAAATAAAACCAAAACAAACCCAGTCAGACTTGAGTTTGTTTAGTTGGCTTGCATCAGATATAAGCCGCATTTCGAACAAAACTAGACCACAAAATCTGAACCGGGACTAAACCAGGACTATAAAGTCTTAACTATTTCAATGGCATAATAGAATCTGGTTCATATGAAACATGGGACAGTAGGTTCCTGAACAACAGAACTCACAGTGCATTCACAAGATAAGATAAGATATAGGATAGGATAAGGTAAGATAGGATAATATAAGACAAGGTAAGATAAGACTTTATTAATCGCCAAGGAAACTGTGCCAGAGAAGCTCATAGACGTCACATCTCAATAAAACCATTTATAAAACATAAAGTGCTTGTTAATTTAAAAATGCTAACAAATACACCTCAATAGATTCCAAATCATCTGCATTACGGAACACATGCATACAACATTGTAAAAAATGGTCTATATAGCGCTTCTACCTTCCAGGCACTCAAGCTGCCTGGACAATCCAGCCTCACCACTGCACCAGCGGATGAGTCTGTCGCCCCCGAGTCAACTGGATTCTATCAAACTCACCTAAAGACAGCGGAGAGACAATCAGAGAGAGCATAAGGTTCTAGTGCGTAAGTGTTGGACTCTCTCCCTTCATTCCCCTTACCGCTCAGCCGACTGCACTGCCTTGACCATCTTGAACACGACTATGACGCGAGTCTTTTGGTCATTTAAACGGCCTTTACGGTGAATGGAACAAACTCTGGTTTTCCGGTGCACCAGTTGTTTATCCTTCCGCCGCGCTGCCTAGATCCATGCGCGCTGCGCAGCAGGACGTTTGCAAAAAGGACTGATACTTTCATGGTACATCGGAGAGAACGTAGGATACCAATAATTCGTAAAAAAGAAATTATTGAGAGACTAAAATCTAGCATCCACTCACCCAGTGTACACAGACACTGAAGCAGTGTGGGTTAAGTGTCTTGCCCAAAGACACAACAACAATCTACTCCTGTCGTCCCACTGTGGCACCTGGTGTTCTAACGGTCTCCCATCCAAGTACTAACCAGGCCCTTTCTTGCTCAGCTTCTGAGATATGACGAGATCAGGCTTTGACAAGCAGGTATGGCCACAAACAAGAAGGTATGTTGTATTGTTTTATACTGCGGACAAACAGCCACATTTGGCCCTTGTTTGAATAGCCCTATTTAAAGTGAGGCTAAACACACAGTCAGAGACTAACTCCGCCCACAACTGCACCTCAAACAGACTCGCAAAAGTGGGAGATGCCTTCAGGACTTTTAAGAGACGCCCAGTGGGTGTGAACAGACATTGATTGGCAGCACCAAATTATGGACAGCGAGCTTGGTTAACGATGTGTCGGAGCAGTCTGGGTCCTGATGTGAGATTTGCAGCTGAGGAAGATACACAGCACCAAGTCTTTAATATTTACTTTGCAAGTCTACATAAGCGCATGAAAATGAAAAACTAACCACTGACACGAGTTTCGAACCAGCACATTGTTGCACATGTGGTTATACCTCGCACCACTCGCTGCACAAGCTGAGCCAAATGATGACTGATGTCAATGTGCAGTGAGTGACCACTTTCAAACTCTCCACAGCAGCAGTGTCACAAGGAGGAGTTTTTATATCTCACCTGGGCGGCTCATCTGTCGCGTCAAGTCGTCGACGTGATCTGAAAATACACCGCCAGTGTTTGACCATCGCAGCAGCACAGTCGTGGTTGTTGCACATGTAATTGAAAAATGAGCCAGTTTTCACGTAAATGTTCAAAACAGGACAGGAACAGTATAATTCAGTTTGACCACATATACACAGTTTGACAGTGAAAAAAAGTTGATTCTGTGTTTAGTTTTTGAATATTCAAATGTATTTTACTGAGGGACACATTTTTGGGTAGTGACCTGTGGACCAGAATATTCCTAACATTAGATGTGTTTTAGAGGGTTGTAACAATGCACCAATCTCACGATTTGATATGAATAGGGCACCAACTAATGCTTATGTATTATCAATTAGTCTAATCATTCTCTGCAAATTCATAGCTCCAGACTAGAATGCTCTCACCATATAGACTATAAGGTTATAGAGCTGTTTGTATTTGGCATAAACAGTGTAAGGTAAGAGTAAGTTTAGGTCTGAGACTTGGAGTTGATAAAGGTAAGATTGTGTTAGTGTTTATGAATAAAAACACTTCTTTACATTCACCATAGAAATAAACTGGGGCAGCGACGCATAAAATACACACACAAAAAATAGAAACTGTGTTCATATGACCAACACAGTCTCACTATGGCGTACTTTTACCACGACACAAAAACAGCGTATTTGGACTACGACTTCACAGCTATTTTTAGTACTTATGTTACGCCGTGCATTTAGCACGATATGAAAAAGCGTAAAAATGACACGAGATTTCACAGCGTCAAAATAGGACGAGTTTAGGTTGAAGCCACGTGAGGACGTTTTCTTCAGGTGAAACGGGTAAGTTCAGGCATAAAGTTACTAAAATTGGTAAGATTAGGTCTGGGGCTTGGGGTAGGTTAAGATTAGAATCAGGATTTCATTAATATTCATAAATAAGAACACGTCTTAACAACCACCATTCAAATGAATGGGGACTGTGACACGTACTATAATTACGCAGGACGGCCATGAACTCGTGCTAATCATACCTAGTTTACATATTGTGTAATGTCGTGGTAAATGTACGCTTTCTTGTGAGATCGGGCTCGTTTGACATACACTAACTTATTGTGCTATAGACTGATGTATAAAGGTAAAACAACAAGTTCTGAATTAACTTCATTGAGTTTTTAATCCTGATCTATCATTACTTCTTCATCAAACACACTATTTTTTCATCTTAATGCCTCAGAAAACACTTAACTTCCCAGATTGGACAAATCAAAGTCCATAAATCATCCAGACTCATTTTGAACATTACTGCAGCATTCTCCAACTAAATAAGTTTAATTACTTCCTGTGAATATCGTGGGTTAGGTTTATGTGCTTTCTTTATCCATCTTATTTCGCCCGCCCACTTTTTCTACCGTTATGCACAGAACTCGGAACACACTTCCGGTCAGCTCCTCCCCATTCATTTAACTGTTAATTGACGTAACCTGCTGAGAAAACTTGCGGCAAAACAATATTTCAGGTAGGTTATTTTTTCCACATACGCTATGGTCATGTGCACCAACAAATAAGCAAGGCATATTTTCTCTGGATCACCTAAAAAACGACCGCTAAAGCCGGTCGGATCGCTGCGATAGACCGCGGTTAGCCTGTAAGTACATTAGCCACAAACAAACATCAAATGTACTGATCACACACAGATAATATACACATGCTGTACCTTGTTTTAAAGTTTAGGACCTGTAGAATTCAGTTGCTGGGTTTGTTTTAACTGTCAGTGTATCTAAATGAGATTAATCTACGAGATAGCACAGCTACAGCGTTAGCTACCTTCTTCTTGTTTATCCCCTTTATGGAGCATCTGAAACACTGTTTATTACACCAGCACTATTTGTGTGACTTACCACTCATGTATTTGTCTTGTATTGCTGACAGCTGAAGACAAAAAGGCACAAATTGTGTGAAAGAGTGTAGCTAAAAGGATAAACAAGAAGGTAGCTAACGCTGTAGCTGTGAGGGAGAGCTGACCGGAAGTGTGTTTCCGAGTTCTGTGTGTAAAAGTGGGCGGGACGAAATAAGCTGGATAGAATATGAAAGGCCAATTTAAATGTTCTGAGGGCATTTTTAAAAGAATAAGACCCATAAAAACATTCAATCATATTTGTATTTTAAATCTGTAAAAGTGAAATTACATTTGTCTAAACGTACCCTTTGTCTCCTGACTTCTCACAGTTAATCCTTCACATATTCAGATTCCACGTCACGTTCTGTTCATCGTCTCTGCTCCACTAAAACAAAAAACACTCTGGGGGATTTCAGACGTTTCAAACATTCTCTCACATGAATGGCAATCCTCAAAATGGATTCTCTCTCTCTCTCTCTCTCTCTCTTCTCCCCCCTCTCTTTTTTTTTCTCTCACCCTGTTTGTTTCTCTCTCCTCTCTTCCCCCTCTCTTTGTCTCTTCTTTTTACTTTTTCTCTCTTCTTCTGTCTTTCTCCTCTCTCTCTTCTTCATCTCGCACTCACTTCTCTCTACCCTTTGTCTCTCCCTCTTCTCTCTTCTTCTTTTTGTCTCTCTCCATCTCTTTCTTCCCTTTCTTTCTCTCCTCTTCTCGTTGTCCCTTTTTCTTTTTATTCTCTCTCCTCTCTCCCTTTCTTTTCCTATCGCTCTCCTCTTCTCCTCCTTTTTGTCATTCTCCCTCTTTCTCTCTTCCCTTCTCTCTCCTGTCTCTCAACTTGCTCTGTTCTTTTTCTTTTTTCCTCTCTCTCTCCTTCTCGTCCCCCTCTCTCTCCCATTCTCCTTCTTTACTCTTCTTTCTTTCTTTCTCTCTCTTTCTTTCTTTCCTCTCCCACTCTTTCTCCTTTCTTTTTCCTTTCGTTCTCTCTACCTTTTTCTCTCCTCTCTCTATGTTCCCTCTATCTTTCCTCTTTCCTCTCATTTCTCTCTTTTTCTCCTCTCTCTCCCCTTCTCTGCTTTCGTTCTCCCCTTCTTTCTTTCTTCTCTTTCTTTCTTTCTTTCTCTCCACTTGCTAATTTTCTTCTCCCTCTCTCTCCTCTTCCTTTTTTCTCTCCTCCCTCCCTTTCTTTTCTTTGTCTTTCTCTCTTTCTCTCTCTCTCTCTCTCTCTCTCTTTTCTCTCCACTTGCTCATTCTCTTTTCTTCTCCCTCGCTCTCTTCTCTCTGTCTCTCTCCTCTCTCTCTTTTCTTTCTTTGTCTTTCTTCCTTTCTTTCTCCTCTCCTTTCTCTCCACTTGCTCATTCTCTTTTCTTCTCCTTCTCTCTGTCTCTCTCCCCTTCTCTCCCTTTCTCTCTCCTCTCTCTCCCTTCCCTTTCTTCTCTTTCTTTCTCTCTCTCGTTTCTCTCTCTTGCTCTAACTCATTCTCTTTTCTTCTCCCTCTCTCTCCCCTTCTCTCCCTTTTTCTCTCCTTCTCCTTTCTTTGTCTTTCTCTCCTTCTCCTCCCTCCCTCACCCCCCCCCCCCTCCCTTCTCCTCCCTCTCTTCCATCTCTTTGTGCACATTCCCATGCTCTCTGCTGCTCACAGGAGGCTTTTATTGGGAGCTGGGGGGGTTGGTCGTCACGGCGATGTAGGTGTGTGCGGCCCTGTAGGGGGGGAGGGGCCTGTCACCGCAGATATGGCATATATTCAGTTTTATGGTTACGAGGGGACGCATAAATCACCGCTTCATTAAAAACGGGCCAACAGCGACCCCCCGTCAGCCTTTCACCGGATTCTTCTTTTTTTTTTTTTTTGTGGTGAAAGTGTAAAATGACAGCGCTCCATCAAACGGTTCTGACAGACACTGATGTGAGGAGGAAGAGGAGGAGGAGGAGGGAGAAGGTGTGTGATTATGGCAACGCAATTTGGGGAAAGAGTAAGAGAGAGAGAGAGAGAGGAAGGGGAGAGAGAGAAGGGGAGAGGGAAGAGAGAGAGAGAGTGAGTGAGGTAAACATGTAATCAAAAGAGAGAGACTAATGTGTGATTAGGAGAGAGACAGAGGAAGAGAGAGGAGAGAGAGAGAGAGAAGAGAAGAGGAGAAGGGGAGAGGGGAGAGGAGAAAGAGTGAGTGAGGCTAAACATGTAATCAAAAGAGAGAGACTAAATGTGTGATTAGGAGAGAGACAAGGAGAAGAAAGAAGAGACAGAGAGGGAGAGAGAGAGAGAGAGAGAAGGGGAGAGGGGAGGAAAGAGTGAGTGAGGTTAACATGTAATCAAAAGAGAGAGACTAAATGTGTGATTAGGAGAGAGATGAGGAAGAGAGGGAGAGAGAGAGAGAGAAGGGGAGAGGGGCAAAGAGAGAGAGAGAGAGGGGAGAGAGAGATGGAGAGAGAGAGAGGCTAAAGATGTGATTAACAGAGAAAGAAAAGAGACTAAATGGTGGATTAGGAACAAAGAAAAAGGGGAGAAAGAGAGAGAGTGAGGGGAGAAATGGACAAGAAAGAGGAGAGAGAGAGAAAGAGAAAAAAGGGGAGAAAGAGAGAGAAAGCGAGAGCAGAGGGGAGAAATGGAGACAAGAAAAGGAGAGAGCAACAACGAGGGGAGAGGTGAAAGAGAGAGAGAGAAAGAGAGTAAACGTGTGACAGAGGGACAGAAAAAGAGAAAAGAGAGAGAGAAAGAGAGAGGAGAGAGAGAGAGGAGAGAGAGAGAAAGAGAGGGTGAGGGGAGAAAGAGAGAAAAGAGAACGATACAACACAGAAAGAGGCATGGCTAGAAAGGAGAAAAAGAGAGAGACAAAACATGCAGAGAGGGAGAGCAAAACAGGGATAGAGAAAGAGAGAAAGAGACTAAATGTGATTAGTGAGAGAAAGAGAGAGAGAGAGAGAGGCTAAAGATGTAATCAATAGAGAGAGAACTAAACATGTGATTAGGAGAGATATAGGGACAGGAAGAAAGAGAGGACGAAGAGAGAGAGAAAAGGAAAAAAGAGACAGTGAGAGAGAAGAAAAGAGAGACAGAGAAACATGTGATAAGGAAGAGAGAGAGAAAGGAGAAGGAGAGAGACTAAATGTGTGATTGAGGGACAGAGAAAGAGGAGAGAGAAAGAGAGAACGAGAAAGAGAGAGAAAGCGAGAGGAGATTGAGAGAGAGAGAAAGAGAGAGAGGAAAGAGAGACAGAGAATTAGAGAGACAAATCATGTGATTAAAGGACAGAGAAAGAGTAAAGACAGGGGAAAGAGTAGAAAGAGAGAGAGAAAAGAGAGAGACAATTTTTGTACAAATTAAACACAAACTAACCACATTTACACTGTGGTCATAAAAGCAATGGTCTAGAGCAGGTGTTCTAATAAACATAACCTTTGACCTTAGACCCAGTGCGCAGACTATGTCATATTTGCACAAGTTAATACCACTTCTCCTTTTAATTTATTATACGGTAAATCAAATTTAAGATCAGAGCCCCTTCTTCTAGAAGAAGAAGAAAATGTATTTGTAAAGCACATTTCATACAGAAACTGCAACACAATGTGCTTCAAAATAGCCTCTAGAGCAGTGGTTCCCACCTTTGTTCATCGAAGCCCCCCCTGACTAAACAGGAGACTTGTCGAGCCCCCCCGTTAAAACCAGTGGCCTCAAAATTTTTAATGTATGATTCAGCCAAATAAACAACTATTGTGGTGTTTTGGTGCTCAGATTTATGTTTTTTACTAATAAAGTTTCACTTATCACTACTTTTAGAACTTGACCCTCTGACCAGACAAGCTCTGGAATCCCCCTGGAATCTCAGGCGCCCCCCCTGGGGAAGCCCGCCCCCAGGTTGGGAACCACTGCTCTGGAGTCCCAGGGTGCAGACCCCTAGTCTGAACAATCACACAGCTATAGATAGCTATAGTCCTCACTCACGACTCCGCCCCTTTTGTACACTGCCTGGTACACAGATTTTGATGCTGTTTGACCTTATTCTCTGGGGGGGGGGGGGGGGGGGGGGGGGGGGGGGTGACCGGCCTCCTGCTGGTGCCAGAGTCAAGACTAAACATGGACCGGCCTCCTGCAGTGCTCCAGGGTCATTGGGTGCATTGATTTGGGCAGGTCTGTGCAAACCTTGCCCACCTCATAGTCAGTGCACACCTATTGTAAGTGTAGAAAGTTAAAACCTCTGTGAAGTTGGCCCCCATAAAATGCACATCTACAGAAAAGCTATGTCAATGAATTGTGCCGTTTTATTTTGTGAGATATTAACGATTTTTAAAATAGGAAAGCTCAGGAAGCCTAAAAAAAGCTTCAAATTGACCAAAATGTGCTTGTTTGTGCTGTTTTGTGTTGGGCATAGTATATATACAATACACATACCGTATATAATTATTATATATATTTTTTTTACCTAACCTTATTGTATGACGTAATTTTTGCTCAGCTGTTAGCAGAATGAGGAAATCAGAATTCATAATATTTAAAATACTTTTTTTTTTTTTTACAGCAGAAGCCAGCACAAACAATTACACCAATAATTAAATTACACACAAATAATTAACACCATTTTGGGCTGTTTTGCTGCATTGCCTTAGTATGACTCCAACTTCTTGGAGGTCAAGCAATTACTTAACACAGAATACATGATCACATTTCAGATGTAAATAAAGAGACAGTTACCTGGATATATGTTTCTTAAGAATGGAGCCAAGGGGAAGTAAATACAAAGAAAACAGAAGGGGGCCAAGAATAGACCCCTGGGGAACCCCACATGTGCTGCTAAGAAGAGCTCTGATTGAGACTTTAAATTACTTTGTTTGTAGTTGTAGTTGGAAAGTGTTTTATTTGAACTCTACATGTTTTACTCAGAAACTGACTTTTAAGGTGGTAAAAAGAGAGATTTGTCAAACATAAACAAATCATTCTAATTACAACTTTGAATAAACTAATGATGAGAGACACA
This sequence comes from Mugilogobius chulae, assembly GCA_038363315.1. Lineage (NCBI taxonomy): Eukaryota > Metazoa > Chordata > Actinopteri > Gobiiformes > Gobiidae > Mugilogobius > Mugilogobius chulae. The sequence continues at coordinate 33,551,151 of CM076398.1, forward strand.
AGTGGTTTTTTTCTTAAAGGAGACCTATTGTGATTTTTCTCTATAGTTATGAAGAAACTATGGCATAAGTAGATCATTATATCACATTTTATTCATTATAAAACACAAAAAATATCTAAAATGGCTTAGAAATAGAACAGGTCTATTAACTTGTTACTTTTTTGTTGTTGGAAAGTAGCTATGTGACAATTTTGAAACGTACATGTTTTACTCAAAATCCTAACTTTTGAATAAGTGCAAGTAAATACAGATAAGTGGGCGGGGATAGGTGTAAGTGAATACAGGGATTTTCTGAGCTCTCAAGCATCAGCTGCAGGACAATACAGATTACTCAAACATGCAGGAATCAATCTACGTAATTACAACTTATGATGAGAGAACTCGGTTAAAAACTAGATTTTACATAATAGGTCGCCTTTATTAGCACACAGCAGTTTTATCAATTGCCTTACATTTCTTTTTGGGAAATGTAACCATGACTAAGAACTTTACAACAGAGAGAATGATTACACAAGTGAACAAAAGGATTTCCTGCAGGAAGTGTTTAAGTCTGATTCTGAAGCGGTTTAATAGTTGCTCTTGTGCAGATCCATGTGATTATCTCATTAGAGCTTTGTGTGTTCGGCTGACGTCTGGTTCAAACTGTGGGGGTGATTCTCCTCCTGCTCCTCTGCCCTTCCTCCACTCCTCCGTCATCTCTGTCATATTCTCTCTCTCCATCTTCCTTTGTCTTTGTCTTCCTTCTCTCCTCACGTCCTCCCATTCTCTCTCTCTTCACTGTCTGTTTCTTCTTTCTATATCATTTCCTTCTTTCTCTCTTTGTCTCTCTCTTTTTCTTCCTCTCTTTCCCTCTGTCCTTCCCCCTTCTTTCTCACTCTATTATCTTCTCTCTCCCTCTATATCTGCCTTTCTCTCTCTTTTTTTCCCCTCTTCTCCCTCCACTCTCTTCTCTCTCCCTCTATATCTGCCTTTCTCTCTCTCTTTCCCCTCTTCTCGCTCACTCTTTTCATCTCTATAGCTCTCTGCATTCTCTCCATTTCTCTTATTGATCTCTCTCTTTGCCCCCCCCTCTCTCTCTCACACTCTTCTTTTTCTCTCTCCTCCTACCCCTCTCTCTTTTTCTCTTCTCTTTCTCCTTTCTCCACTCTCTCTCCCGCCCTCTTCTCTTTCTCCTCTTCCTGTTTACCCTCTTCTCTCTCCTTTCTTTCACTCTTTCTCTTTCTCTCACTCTTCTTTCTGTCTCCTCCCCCATCTCTTCTCGCTCACTCTTTTCATCTCTCTATCTCTTTCCCTTCATCTCTACTTTTTCCCCTCCCTTCTCTCTCACCCTCCACGTCTCTCACTTCTCTCTGTCTTCTCCTCCCCCTCTCTCTTTCTCTCACCCTCCATCTTGTCTTTCACCCTCTCGCTCCATTTCTCCATCTCTTGACCTTCTCTCTTTCACTATCACTTCTCTCTCTCTCCATTTGTTTTTCTCTTACTCTCTCCCTCACTTTTCTTTCTCCTCCTCTCTTTATCCCTCTTCTCTCTCTGTCTTCTTTCTCTCTTCTCTTTCTCTCTCTCTCTCACTTTTCTTTTGTTCCCTCCCTTTTCTTTCTCCTCCTCCTCTCTTTATCCCTCCCCTCTCTCTTCTTTCTCCTTCCCATTCTTCCCCCCTCTCTCCTCTTCTCTTTATCCATCTCTCTTTCTTTTTTCTCTTCCTCTCTTCTCTCTTTTTATTTCCTCCTCCTCTTCTCTTTGCTCTCTTCTTTCTCTCTGTCTTTTCTTTCTCTCTCTCTTCTCTCTCTCTTCTTTCTCAATCTCACTCTCTCTCTCACTTTTCTTTCTCCTCCTCTCTTTATCCCTCCCCTCTCTTCTTTCTCTCTCGCCTTCTCTTTCTGCACTTCTCTTTATCCATCTGCCTCTCACAGTCTTCTTTCTCTTTCTCTCCTCTCTCTCTTTCTTTTCCTCCCCCTCTTCTCCTTGCTCCTTTCTTTCTCTTTTTTCCCTGCTCTCTCTCTTTTCTCTCTCTCTCCTCCCCCTTTCCCCCTCTCTTCTCTCTCCTCCCCTCTCTTCTTCTCTCTCTTCTTCTTCTCTCTCTTCTTTCTCTCTCCTCCCCCCTCCTCCTCTCTCTCTCCTCCCCTCTTCTCTTTTCTCCTCTCTCTCCTCCCCCTTCCTCTCTCTCTCTCCTAACCCTCTTCTCTCTCTCTCCTCCCCCTCTCCTCTCTCTCTCTCCTAACCGTCTTCTCTCTCTCTCCTCCCCCTCTCCTCTCTCTCTCTCCTCCCCTCTTCTCTCTCTCTCCTCCCCCTCTCCTCTCTCTCTCCTCCCCCTCTTCTCTCTCTCTCCTAACCCTCTTCTCTCTCTCCTCTCTCTTGAGGAGCTGACACAGAGCATCCTCTCAGCGTTGACACAATGGGGTCAAAGGTCACGGTGCCACGACAACAGAGAGACTCGGCCAATGTCAAAACCAGAGCTCCACCTGCCACGACATTCGCTGCAGCACCATCACACAAGAAGAGTCTAACTTCAAATACATTAATTAAATAATAAATAGTTTAACTTTAATATAGATACATCACTCTTTTTAATCACTTTTTCTTGCACATTCTGAGTCTCTGAATTATTCACATCATGTTTTCTGAAGCCACACTGCAAAAAACGGCTTAAAACAGATACATATTTGCTTAAATAAGTTTTTATATCTAGATAAAGGAAAAATGTCATTCATGAACAAACACGAAACAAAAACTTTTATTATGTTCCATTTATTAGATTTTTTTGAAACTGCACATCAATTTTCTGCCTCAAAGTTTGACTTTTGCTCCAAACGACACATTTTTACTGGAAAAACATTCTCTCGATTCAAAACCCACCACAAATAATTGACATTCGGTTTGATCTCTTAATTTTTTTATTAATGGCCCAGCCCTAGTAAAACTCGGTCTGAATAAGTGAAAAAATCTTAAAATTAGCCTTTTAAGATTATCATGCTTAATTCAAGTAATTTTATCTACGTTAAATTTTCCTTTTTTGCAGTGCACAAGTTAAGCTGTGTCGGTACGCTAACCTTAGCCAAACCCTACATAACACAACACTCTACCTACATTTATGATGAACAAATAGTCTATACAGTGGTCCCCAACCTTTTTTTTCCTACAGTCATAATTTAGTCTCCCAGGGACCGGTCAATGTAGCGTCAATAACAACATAAAATACACACAACTGTATATTTTTTAGCTTTTTTGTTGCATGACTGTGCTGTTTAGAGGGTTAAAGATATAGCTGAGTTTTACACTGTAATCAGGATTTAGGTTTTAAATCTGACAACTTCCTCCCTTAAATCCTTCGACACATGGTTAATATCAACATGTTTTCATTTTGGTTAGAGTCTATTGACCCTATTTTGTCCCTCCAACTTTTCTAGGACATGCACTTCCTGTTTAGCTGCATTTAGCCTGTAGATTTCAGTCGATGGGTTTATTTTAACTGTCATTATATTTAATTAAAATTGCCCCACAAGACAGACATACAAACACTTTAGCTACCTTAATAGAGCTAAACAGGAAGTGCATTTCCAAGCCAAGTGGGCGGGACAAAATAGGGTCAATAAAAGGCTTCATACAAACAACAAAGTGAAACTGGACAGGACCACCCAAACAAAGCCAATCAGAGCGCTGCATTTGGCTCCTGATTTGAAATACAATACTTTATGATTCAATTCAGACAGTATTTGATGGTCTACATTTTCCACAAAGTGCTGCATTTTTCATTAACTTTTTAGTGAAAGACACAAAGTTTACAAAATTACAAACTTTAAATGGCTCTATATCTTCATGGTAAGCACAGAGTAAGTAATGATAGAATATAAAAACATAATACATTTTAAATGAAATTCTCGGGGACCAGTTGTTGGTGACCTAAGTTCTGTTATATAGACAAGATATTGCAATGAAATGTTTACTCGAAATAGATACTGTAACAATTTTTGTGACAAAAAAAACCCCCAGCCCAGCCCAAAACCATCGGTCCCAGTTTTACACAAGACATGTCCCAGTTGTCCCAGCAGTAAATACATTAATACTTTGTGTTGCTTTAGTAAAAGTTGATTTCATACTGACTCACAAGTTAGTCTGAAAGAGATGTGCATGAATGAACCGAGTGAATTGTACATCCTTTTCACTATTTTATGAATATTTTCAACCTCACCCGCTTGTGTCCCATTTAATAATTTGGAAAATCTGGTCACCCTGATACATGTAGAGCCTTCAAGACATTGCCACAGAAGATCTATTAGTAAAATCTACTTTTCTGAGTTTTTATCATGTTACAGCCGTGTTCTTCATCATTAGTTTAACCAAAGTTGTATTTGGATTGATTCCTGCATTTTGAGTAATCTGTATTGTGCTACAGCTGATCCTCAGCCCGATCTTCACCTACCACCTATCTCCGCCCACTTACTCAAACATTAGGATTGCAAGTAAAACATGTTCAAGGTTCAAAATCGTTTTAAACTGTGGCTTATTAAAGTTCAATTGGACAATGAAGTTCTGCACTTTTGAACAGGGAGTCAATAGTCAGTTTTTATTTTAAGTCGTTTTAACAAATTTTTGTGTTTTGCAATAACAAAATGCGATTTATTGATCTACTTATGCCATAGTTTCTTCTTAGATATATTGAAAAATAACAATAGATCTCCTTTAAAACAATCATTTTGCAAAAGTGAAATGTCATAAAGTATTATTATTTTATTGTTATATTGTAACATCTGTGTTATTTATGTGGATTTTGACCTTTAGTGTGATCACTTTTTGGAGTGAATATCATGTTCACTATGTTTTTGTCGAAAGCAGTTATTCTAATCTGCTCAAAACTACTCAAATGAAGTTTAATATTATGATTTTTAACAATTTTAACTAAGAACACACGTTACAAATGAACAAACAGCAGACTTAACAAGCGCGACTAAACCAGATTCTCACCGGGACAAAAGGACCAACGCAGAACTAAACTCAAACAAAAGCCTCGCAGACAGACCGCAGCGTTCCACCATTCACATTTTATTTCAATAAATAGAAAAAACAACAAGAGACTAGAATTTCAACAACAGAACTAACATTTTCTCGACAAACAGGATATTTGGCAAAAGTTCAAAACCTATGTATATGACAGTTCTACAGCTTATAACAATAAATCATATATATATATTACATTTGTTAGCTTGTTTAGCGCTACATTAGTGGTTTCAAGGGTTAATATCGAGCAGCAGTCGTTTTAAAAATACTAAATAATGAAAATGTGTCTGGGTTTGTTGTTTGAGCCGCGTCGGACGAAGACAAAAGACTGAAAAGACTGTTGGAGCGTCCGTGTGAGAAAATGAAATGGGTTTTTGATAAGAAGGACAAAAGAGAGTTTAATGAACGGATTGGAAATGTTTTTAAGATCAATGACAAAATATAACAGTAACCCTGGAGTAAATGTGGGAATTAAGAAGAAGAGGAAAAAATTAAAAAAGGAAATTAAGAAGAAAAAAACAAACAACAACAACAAAAAAAGAAAAATAATAAAAAAGAAACAATAATAATAAAGATATGAATAATACAAAAAGGAATTAAAAAATAATAAAATATATAATAAAGAAAGGAAAATAAGAAGAAAAAAAAAGAAAAGAAAATAACAATAAAAAAGAAAGAAAAAAAAATACTAAAAAAGGAAATTAAGAAAAAAAAAAAAAAAAGGAACAAACAATTTTTATAAAAATTTGACCACATTTTTTTTAGTAAAAAAAAAAAAAAAAAAAAAACAAAACAAAAAAAAAAAAAAAAAAACAAAAAAAAAACAAAAACAAAAAAAAACCAAAAAACAAAACAAAACATTTTAAGGCATTTATTAATATTATTTGAATAAAAATTTGGAAACATTGGCATTTCAAAAATAGTAATAAGAATATTAATATTAAAAAAAAATCCATTAAAAATATCTGAATTGGCGATTAATTTTCCATAAATAAAAAATGTAATATTTTAAAATATCCCAATGCAAAATTAAATCTGAATTCCTATTGATTATGAAAACAAATTTTGATAAATTGCACATATATATATATTTTTAAATCATCCAGATTAAACTAAAAATTCTAAAAGAAAAAAAAAAAAATCTAATTAAAAAATATAAGAATAATAATAAGCATTTGTTTGTTTTAATGTATTTTTATTGTAATAGTTTTTTTTTTTTTTGCCAATTAAATAATTTCACACTTTCTACTAAATATTAAATTTAGAAATTCCTACAGTATATTTGAATTGGCAGCTGTAATTAAAGATGCTAAATTGTAATATTTATTCAGTATTTGTCCACCTAAACATATCTCCTAACCCAAATTAAACCGCACAGCACAAAAATTGTCGAGAAGCAGCAGAAATCAGCTCAAAACCACAAATTTTTAGAAGAATCTGAGTAAAATTGTCATATTTACGCTGACGGCAAACTCCCGCGTCATCGTCGGTTTGTCCCAAAAGTCTGCGTCGCTCAGCCGTCGCTCATCTGTCGCCGACCCGGAGACTCTCCCGGGACAGAATGAGGACATATTTGTGACGCGCACCCCTCGACCTCGTGACCCCTGACCCTTGAACCGCTCCAGGAAGTGGCCTGTCGTGTTTGTTTAAGGCTCGGATCATCGTTAGACCCATTACGTCAACATATGCTCACGTGCGCACTTTTTGTTGTTTTTAGATTAGTTTTTTGGTGGTAGGCTGCGTTCCCATGACAACAGAACGTTCTAGAGCAGGCCTGTTACAGAGGTTATGCAGGTGACGTCACAGTGTTTTAAATGTGAGTGCTGAGTGGCAAGAATGCATGAGAGTCTTGTGTTTTTGAATTTCCTGTTTTTTTTAAATTGCTTGTGTTGCTTTCTGATTAAGCAATTTTGTGTTTTTGAATTTGCGTTTTTAAATCACTTGTGTGTTTTTTAATATGTCTACGAATTGGGTTTCAAATTTGTGTTTTTGATTTGCATTTTTTAAATTACTTGTGTTTTTGTTTTTAAATTTTGGTTTTTGAATTTGCTTGCGTTTTTAAATGCCCTGTGTTTTAATATTTGTGTTTTTGAAATTGTGTTTTTTAAATTGCTTGTGTGTTTCTGAATGAGCAATTTTGTGTTTTGAATTTTGTGATTTGAATTTTCTGTTTTTGAATTTTCAATTGTTGAGTTTGCATTTTTCAAATCACTTATGTTTGTTAATGTTTGCGAATTAGCGTTTTTGAATTTCCTGTGTGTTTTAATATTTGTGTTTTTTAAATTGCTTGTGTGTTTCTGAATTAGCAATTTTGTGTTTTTGAATTTTGTGTTTCTGAATTTTGTGTTTTCGAATTAGTTTTTTCGAATTTGCTTGTGTTTTTAAATTTCCTGTGTGTTTTAATATTTGCGTTTTTCAAATCCCTTGTGTGTTTTTTAATGTTTGCGAATTGGGTTTCAAATTTGTGTTTTTGAATTTGCATTTTTTGAATTACTTGTGTTTTTTAAATTGCCTGTGAATTTTTGTTTTTAAATTTTTGTTTTTGAATTAGCGTTTTGAAAAAGCACTTTTTAATTTGCTTGTGTTTTTTAATGTCCTGTGTTTTAATATTTGTGTTTTTTAAATTACTTGTGTGTTTCTGAATGAGCAATTTTGTGTTTCTAAATTTTCGGTTTTTGAATTTTTAATTGTCGAGTTTGCGTTTCTCAAATCACTTGTGTTTTTTAATGTTTGCGAATTAGCGCTTTTGAATTTGCTTGTGTTTTTAAATTTCCTGTGTGTTGTAATATTTGTGTTTTTGAAATTGTGTTTTTTAAATTGCTTGTGTGTTTCTGAGATAGAAATTTTGTGTTTTTGAATTTTAGTTGTTGAATTTACGTTTTTAAATCACTTGTGTGTTTTTTAATTTGTTTGCGAATTTGTATTTTTAATTTTGTATATTTGAATTTGCGTTTTCATAATTGGGTGTGTATTTTAAAATGTTCGTTTTTTTAATTTGCATTTTGAATTTGCTGTGTGTTTTAATATTTGTGTTTTTTAATTTGCGTTTTTAAATCACTTGTGCGTTTTTTAATTTGTTTGCAATCCGTGTATCATTCGTTCAATTGATTTTCAATTTCAAAACAAAAACAAAAAAACGAAAAGTTAGACCTTTTTTTTTGTTTTGATTCATAAAACAAATTACAGTAAAACGGGTTGATTTTTGTTTTTTCCATTTGGTTTCAAAATCGAAAAAACGAACATTGAAATACTGTCTCTAAGCGTGGTTTCTTTTTTTAATTTACCTTTATTTGTTTTGCAAGAACCGGAAGTTTGTCTCGGCCGGGTGATGTGGGCGGGAGCTCAGTCAGCAGTGCCAAAAGCCTAAAGTGGCTGAGACACGCTGCTACCTGGGCTTGTGTGCAGGGGAACTCGTTTTAAACTGAACGAAGAGAAGTGCGCTGCCCCGTACGTGTTAATACCACTGTACCCCGCCCGTTTGCACTGCGTCCTTACAATGCAGTATTAAATACGATGCGTATGCACCTGCAAGTGATAGTGGCGCACTCGGTAGAACGTTGCGCTGTCATGCAAGAGGTCTGCAGATCGATCCTCACCACGTGAAATTTAAAATTTTATGTTGTTGATTATAAATTAATTATGTCACGCGATACAGCTTCATAGCATTTCATTTATGACAGTAGGAGTTTCAGAGTTTACAGCAAAGACCAGAACACAGACCAAAGCAAAGACCAGAGCAAAGATCAGAGCTCACAGACCAAAGCAAAGACCAGAGCAAAGACCAGAGCTCACAGACCAGAGCAAAGACAAGAGAGCCCCCAGAGTGATCCCTGCACTGGTTCTTGTATGGTCTCTCGGTCTTTGCTCTGGTCTGTTCTGGTCTTTGCTGTAACCCTGAAACTGTCCTACTGTCATAAATGAATTGCTATGAAGCTGTATCACGTGACATAAATAATTTATAATCTACAACATAAAATTTTAAATTTCACGTGGTGAGGATCGATCTATAGACCTCTTGCACGAGAGCGCAACGCTACCGAGTGCGCCACTATCACACGTAGGGGAACACAAATCGTATTTATAGTAATATAGCATTGTAAACGGGCGATATACAGTGGTATTAACACGTACGGGGCAGCGCACTTATCTTCGTTCAGTTTAAAACGAGTTCCCCTGCACACAAGCCCAGGTAGCAGCGTGTCTCAGCCACTTTAGGCTTTTCTCTGGCACTGAGCTGAGCTCCCGCCCACATCACTCGGCCGAGACAAACTTCCGGTTCACGCAAAACAAATAAAGGTAAATTAAAAAAAGAAACCACGCTTAGAGACAGTATTTCAGTGTTCGTTTTTTCGATTTTGAAACCAATGGAAAAAACAAAAATTAACCCGTTTTACTGTAATTTGTTTTATGAATCAAAACAAAAAAAGGAAAAAAGGTACTTTTCGTTTTTTTTGTTTTTGTTTTGAAATTGAAAATCAATTGAACGAATGATACACGGATTGTTTGCCAATTTGCATTTATAAATTTGCGTTTTTGAATTTTCTGTTTTTGAATTTACGTTTTTTTTTAATCACTTGTGTGTGTTTGCGAATTTGCATTTTTAAGTTTGCCTTTTTGAATTTGCGCGTATGCTACAACATTCGTGTGCGTGTTTTGACCTTCAGGGCCACCGTACACATTACTTTGCCTTCACTTCAAAACAGAGGTTATGCAGATGACATCACAGCATTCTAAATGTCAGCAGTGAGTGGCCAAAATGAATGAGAGCCAATGCAGATAAATTACATCATCTCCTCTAAGAGTCAAAACACGACTAAAATTGGAAAAAGCAGCTGCAGACTGATAATATAAACAACCACATATACTGCTGAATATTGAGTTTGTATGTGACGTGTAAACAGAGAAATGCAGGTAAACAGTGGCAGAAAAGCAGAAAAACGGCAAGAACACTTTAGTTTCTCTCACATTTCTCACTGACACAACTTTAGGATCACTCACACAGCTTAAATAAGATGTTTTAGTCTGTTTGATGAGTGAATTATTCGTTGTGCGACAGTAAAAATGTCCCAAATCTCCAACTGCCATTAGCTGGCTGAAGTCTGCACTGTTGCCGTGACAACAGAAAAGCCATTTCATCACATTTCTGCTCCTAAGAAGGAAAAATTAGGCTAAAAAAAGCTACAAAACAGCATAAATCAGGTGATCTTATCAGACTTTTGCCTCAGTCAGAATGTTGAAGAGCAATTTTCAAATAAAAAAGAATGTCTGTGAAGAATGTCAGTGCGTAACCTCTACAGTAGAACATTGTTGAGATATTTAAAGGTGGACAAATACTGAAAATTATTGCAGACGTTACACTTAAACCCATTAGTTGAGAATAAAAATGCTTTAAGCTTCACAAAACGGTTGAAAAGAATGAAAGAAAGCGGCACTAGAAAAAGGAAAAAAAATCTTGGAGTAGCGTCCAAGGCTTTTGTCATTGAGCTACAAAGGTGGTGGGACTGAATGTGGAGTGATTTTTACATTAACACCTTTATAATCACTTTGAATTAGCTTCATTCAAGACCCGACTCCAGCAGCGACAATGAGGAGATGTCCGTGAAGATGAATAGGACCAGGAATTCAGCGGAAAAAAAAGTAGTTCTGTTCATTATAAATCAGTGTATTAAACTGCATTGTAACAGCAGTCGCCTCCACGTTAAAGGGCACATACAGTATTATGCAAAACTCGCTTTTTCCGGCCTTTTAAAACAACCACAGAAGATCTTAGCCTTTTATGAATGTGGAGTATTTTTTGAGGCTCAAAGGGAAGAAACAGGATTCAACAAACAAGTGTAAATGAAGCTAAATACAACTCTTGGCATGAGATTATTGATATTAAAACCAGGTTAAGAGTCGATACAGTAGATTTTGTAATACGTGTCCCTTTATGTCCTCTGGTTTTTGTATCTTAAAGTGCCTATGACAAGTTGAACGACTCATTTCACAAAAACATAATAGAATCATCAGATTTTGAAATGTTTTACACATTTTCACAGGCTATTGAAAGCCAGGGTTTGTGATAAAAAACTCCGACAGTTGCAGCCAAATCTTACACACCGCCTCTTTAAATTCCATCTTAGCATTAGCCACTTGTGCCCGACATAGACATATAGTTAGCAGACGTGCAGTTGGGCTCTGATGCTATCAAACATGAGCAGCTGAGCTAGTCTGTTGGATTTGAAGAACTTCAGAGCGAACCTCTTTATCCAGCTTGCAAACTACATTTAGACTTTATTTAATTAACAATGTTGCACATTTTAGACTTGTTTTGAAACACTGTTGGCCTATACAGACTTTTTTTTAATAGTGTAATGCTATTTCATTAAAATGTACTTTTTTAACCTGCAACAAAAAAAGGTACTAAAGCATTAAAGCTATAATCACCTCACTTGCAGCGCTTCAGATTACTGTATAATAAGTGATTGATGATTACCATTACCATGATCCTTTGACTCACATCAACAACAAACTGCTGTAGGTTGGACAACTCAGCGTCAGCTAATAGGATTCTACGGAACAGTCCTGCTCCTCTCTTTCTTTCTCTCTTTTGAGCGCCTGTGTTCAGTAGCCGCGCTGTCGGCTGTGCTGCGCGACTGCTGTGTGCTCCAGCAGTCGACTGGAGCATTTCTGCTGCCGTGTCTAACGCGAGCTTGTAGATTGTGTGTGTAAATTGTGGTTGTAGACCGTGGTTATAGTTTGCTCTTGCTGCTTGCGCTTGTAGGTCTGAAGTTCATATAAACAGATCGAGCTTTGGAATAGACTTTCACTTCCTTCGGGACTGTCACTCCCAAGTCGGAGTCAGTGAAGAATTTGAGTCAAAAGTTGATAAAGCCCAGAAGCTTCCTCGCAGGCGCATGAACGTTAGTGTTTGACTACGGCAACACCTACGAGGACAAACAACAAAGAATTTATATTTTATCATTTACTTTTTCAATATGCTTATTTTAGGTTGCATATGAGCTTAACGTTTGTGAAAACACAATGTTTAACTGTTAATAAACTTAAGCAAACAGCTCGGAGCAGTGAAACTTCGAGGGCACCAACGTTAGTGTTAAATTTAATGTTTATTGTGTGTAGAAAATACGAGATTTTACGTGACTTTTACAAAAATAAACATTATTAAACTTTCTGAACGGCCTTTTTTATAGAAAATGACAACTGACAAAAACAGTTTTTACCGTTTATGGCAGTTTAAACAATGAAAATATAGTTAAGCTAACAACTAGCATTATTGACTCAATTTCGGCAAGTGACTCCGATTGGGGAATGACAGGGACCACTACTATAACCGTTAGCATTAGCCCTCTAGATACGCAAGTTATGAATGATCCAGAGAGTGTCAGCTGATACAAACCTATTGATTACATTTAGCAAAGGCCAGACCCTTGCTACAAGTCATTGTTGAGTTTACAGACCTTTTAGTGTTTTTTGTCGATAAACATTAGCATGCTAAAGTTACCATAAGCTAACTGCTAACGCTTAAATTGAGATTACTCGCTTTGTGCCTCTTTTTTACTCAAATGACCACTAAACTTGCTCTTTTACTAAATAAATATTGTACATAGCTTTCTTATTTGTGGAGGAGACTTAAATTTTAAATAGCGTCACACTGAATTTGTGTAACATTTCATGTGTACGAACGCATCAATTAAGGAAAAACAATATAAAATAGTTATTATTTTAGAAAGCTTGAAAAGGCACAAATCAGCCAGTCATGCTCAAGGTTTTGCTGGAATAGCCTGTTTTAGTTTTATCCATAAAAGTGCAACTTCTGCCATTGTGTTGAAATGATCTGCGTCGTCAATAAACCGGAGGAATATGGCGTCGGGCTGTTCGTGTTGTAGCAGCTGAACAGATCTGCTGACTGCACGTCTACTAATTTCATGTCTATGGTGCGTGGGCGACTTAAACCGTGCTAGCTTGCTCCAGAGCTAGCGGTGCATGAACATCACAGGCCCTAAAGACATTCCTTGCAGCCGCACTCCACCGGCTTCTCCACGTCCTGAGTCACCGTCGACCCGTCCTCGCACTCGAATGTCAGTTTTCGCCGGCGCACCCTCAGCGGCGAGCAGCAGTACGACGTGTTATTGAGGCTAAGCTCCGCCCCGGCCTGACAGCGCCCCCTGCAGTCCACCCACGAGAAGGGCTTTGTGGTCTGACAGCGCAGGCCTCCTCTCTGCAGCTTGTGGAAGTCTCGCACCGGCTCACCTCGACACGGAGACTCTGGAACACATAAAACACGTGGAAATGTTAGGCTAGTGGCAATGAACACAGAATAAACAGTTTACCTTAGATTTTTTACTTTATTCTGTGATTAAGGGGCAGAGCTGGCTACTGTGTTAAGGACCTGTTGTGGTTGCCTGGGATCCAGAACCCACACTTCAGCAAACTGTGAAGAGTGGGTCTGGTCACCACGCCCCTCCGCCTGCCTTTCAGATCAAATATACATGGTACCGGGCAATCAGGTTAGCTTATTAGCGTAATGCAGATGAAACAAAGGAGCTTTTACCATTCACAAGAAACGAAATATAAATACACTTGATTTAGGTCAAATTGCAATATAAATTATTTGTTAAATTAATGTTTATTTAGTGCCCATTGTGTGTCAAATTTGCCATTTCATAGAAAAAAAAATAACAATAATAAGTTTTTGCTGCTAAAACTAGTAATGCCACACAATACCAATGGGCACCAAAATGGCACAAGACACCTGAATATTTTTTTTTTAATCAAAGTATAATATTTTTGGTTTGTTTTGCATCAAACTTTGCACAAGTGACCACAATATGTAGTTTTTACTATTCCATAGAATGCCAGGTAGTTTCTCAACAGTTTAGTTCTTAGATTTTTTTTTGTCAGACGAAACTGCATTTTACATCAGAAGAAAAGCCCAAAGTCCTAGCTTCATTTACCAACGAAGATCAGCCACGTAGATCATGAACAAGCACAGTATGCCACACATACTGTACATATAACTTTTCGTTCTGTTCTCACCGATGTCGCAGCTCTGTCCGGTGAAGCCCTGGTTACAGGTGCAGCTCTCTCCGCGCTCAGTTTGCTCACACACTCCGTTCACACACGGCAGGCCTTGGCACAGAGGAGTCGGCGCCCCCTTCTGGTTACACAGCACGCCGTGGAAGCCCGCCTCGCACTCACAGCGGTACATCTGCGAGTCCAGCACCACGCAGCGCCCCCTAACGCACCTGACAGCAACAGCAGGACAAGGACAAGGAAGCACAAGCAAAGAAAAGGGCTGTCACTTTCACTACTCCTCTCCTTAGGCTTTATGCACTTTATTATTAAGCTGCTGTTTTTGATTCTGTGCAAATGCAATGACAGCCACTTTCCAAAAACACACTGGTGTCTACAATCCCAAAAACGGGTGCAGCCCTCACTTTGAGAATTACTGGTATAAGCTTTTTGTCAACAGCAATGTGAAGTCTAATGCAGTTACTGATACATTTCAAACTAATCAATAAATATTTCCCATACTCACTTGCTGTTTTCACAAGGGTTGGGCTCTGTGGCTTTGGTGACGACATCACTTCCTGTGAGGGAGGCTGTGATTGGCTGATCACAGAGCTCTCCACTCCAGCCTTGCTGACAAACACACTGAGGACCCTAATAGGAATCATATTAAGAGTTTTTAACATTTAAGTGACACTAAACACATTTCAAACAGAGCTGTAAACTGGGTAGTGCTGGAAGAGTAAAGAAATGGGTGAAAGGACGGGGTGAGAGTACGGATGCTTTCACACCTACAGTATTTGGTTTGCTTCAAAAACACCTGCAACTTCGGTTCATTTAGTGTGGTGTGAAAGTAGACTAGTTTGATTTAGTGCACACCCGTGAACCGAATCCAGACCCACGTTTGGAGGTGATCTCTGTCCGCTTCCAAGCGACCTCCTGTGCGATTCACTTGAGATGTGAACACTGATGGCTCAGATTCTATAAAAGCTTCCGTAGCACACAAAGCGCAAGTCAAGTGACAAGTAAAATGGCAGACACAAACTGCAGGACGTAATGTGGTGGCGGAGTAGTAATACTTTTTTTTGCTCTTATCAGACAGATGCATGCTCTATTATCATGCTTAATGTGAACTCAGACTCATAAGGAAAGCGCAGTAGTTTATTCTTACAAGATTTACATGAATTTGTCCTAATGCAGTATTGCAGCGATCTGCACAGTCTTACCTTGATAGATTGAACAGCAATAATAAAGTTGTCTTAAGTCTGTAATTTCGCCGCCTGCTCGTCTCCTGCAGCAGTCACGTCTCCTGAAGTAAACTTTCTCCTGCTCCGGGACAGTGTCATCTGCTCCCAATGATCCAGTGTGAAGCAAATATGTCCAACTTGTTTGTTTAATCTGAGTCCAAAATCCAAACATTGCAAAAATATGCAGAAACTAAACTTTTAACTTTTTTTTTTGTTTTTACTGGTAGGAACTTTTGCTTCGGCTCATTTTCTGCACTTTCTCCTGCTAGTTTAAGACAGAGTGTTACCACAGGTGAGGAGGTACTTGAGTTTTCTTTCTAATCAGTTAGTTTCCAAATGATACAGTGTTTCAACTTTGAGCGCCCAAGTGAACCAGTTTAGTGGACTGTCAGGTGTGAAAGCACCCTAAAGTGGATCAGTGTGATTGTTTTGAGAGCAGGTGTTTAAAGTCAGAAACAACCAGGGAAAGCTTAGACAAAGTCACAAACTAGAAGTTACATTCACCACTGCTGCGAGCACAATCAGCTCCCAATTTGACAAATGTGCACAAACATTTCCAAAACAGAACTCAGAAAGCTGAGTTACTGTATTCTAAATAAAAATCTTGTTCACAAGAGGATTATCCAAACAAAAAACAGAATGAGCCTCACAAGACTCTCTCATTTTGGTTGCCCTTTTGGTTTCTTAGAACGTGAGGTTGACTTTAAACCATTAGTGAGTTTGTAAACAATCTTTGCGTTTGAACTGAGACTCATGCAGCTGATTCCAGAGTCACATTTTTTGGCTCCACATCCAAAGCCAATATTTTAATATTTCGTTTTTAATAAAATAGATCCAATATTATAACCTTCGCTCTGTAGCAGTAGTTGTAGGTTACCTGTGCTGCGTTGGGCTGACAGACTCCGTTCACACAGTTAAACTTTGCGCAGGCCTCACAGCCCGGGACGACTCCGGCTTCATGTGGGTCTGAGCGAAGTCCTGCAGCTGGTGGTTTATGTAAAGGTTTCTGATGCAGCCGTGGAAACTGGAGATGTTCAGAGGAGACGAGGAGAGAGAGAGAGATGGAGACAGAACCTCCTCTGGCATCCCTGAGACACACAAACACAAAAGGCTTGTTTAAGCATCAAAAAGCTCTGCATGTCAATGACTAGTTTCAGTTCACACATCATTGGCTCTGTGCACAGATCGTCTTGTTAGGACAACGGTAAACTAAACTGTTTACTTTTACTTTTAAGGTGTATTTTAGCACAACTATTTCAAGTTGAGTTACAACCAGTTTTAAAGGCAGTTTTTTATGTCAATGCTAGCGTAAGCGTGACTGTATTTCATTATTATCAGAATGTTCTCTGTCAGTTGTAGCCTTAGATCACCAATCTTATTAGATCAATTATGTCAGTTAAGAAATTTCATAAAGTTTATTTTTGATAAAGTCCTTAGTCATAGAAAACATATAATTTAACACTAATGTCAATGACCTTAAAGTTTCTCTGCTCTGAGCTGTTTGATAAAGTTTAACAGTTAAATATTGTGTTTCCACAAATGTTGAGCTCATATTTAACTTAAAACAAACATTCAAAAGTAAATGAGGAATATAGCATATTCTATGTTGTCCTTGTAGGTTTTGCTGTCAGAGACTCAGAAGCTTCTGCGCATATTGATTTTTACTCAATGGAGCACTGACACAGTTGTTTGCTTTGTGATAGACACATCAGTTTAATCAAAGAAGTAAAGTAAAAACGTCAACAATTGTTGTTTGTGTGTGGCAAACTTATGAATTAAAGGTGCAAAATTTAAATTTAAATTTAATATTAGACAAGACATCAAAAGAGAAGAACATGCACAGTCTGCTATATCTGTTCAACACACTGCTTTATCTTTGTTCACTGATTGGTTCTTGGTTTTTAGGAACCATCTGCAGTTCTGTGATACCTGACTTAGTAGCTGGGAAAAATAAATAAATAAATAAATTAATTAAATATTTCAAAAACAATGTGATGACAGCTGCTATCTATCTATATACCACCTCTGTGTCCCACCAGAGTGGGGTAGCCCGGACAGGGCACACATTCTTGCTCCTTTTCCCCCCTTCCCTACCTCTTCCTCTCCCCAAACCCTCCTCCCTTAATGTGTGTGCTTGACCTTCCATCTCCCTTGTTTGCACCACCATCATCACTCTCTTCCTATTTGTGATCTTTATTTATTGTTTACAACCTCTGCTAAGGAGGCCAAGCTCACACTGACGTCCGGACCCCACCATTCATGCACTGGACAACCGAAAGGGCAGCCGGCGTACCCGAGGGCAAACCCCCAGGACCCGCCACAGTTGACCAAAGGAAACAACCGCCAGACCCAGAGCGCAAAACGAACCACCATCAACACCCAGGAATCCTCCAGAGGCCCACACAGTGACAGCAGCCGCCCCCAGAGAGGAACAACCAGCACCCAAACACACCTTCCGTCCATCACTATTGTTGCACAGTTGTTTGCACAGATGATTTAAACACATTTTTGTTTGTTTTATTGTTTTTACCCCTTTCTCCAAATATTTTTCATTACCTGTGTTGCCCTATATTGTGTATGATGTGTATGTTATATATATATTGTGTCTAAATGCATTAAAAAAGGAGGACATTGTCTTGCTTGCCCTGACTACGAAATGATGCATTAAAACACTAAAACTTTGGGAGAGGGTCCAGTTCAAATAATTTACAATCATCCCAAAACAACAACAATAACAGTTATAACTAGAGGTGCACCTAGATATCGTCGCCCCCATCCCAGCGCCCCTGTCCAGCATACAAACTCCCAAAGAACCCAGACAACTGCAGGAGTTCAATAGTCTGAAATTCTTCTAAAATCAGCGCCAACATGTTTGGCCCAACTTTGGCCATACCAAAGTTTTTTTTTATTTTTTTTAATTTCATGTTCTTTTCAATTTCATCTGGGGATTTTGTGTCTTTTTTTTTGTTCAATGGGCCGGTCACTTGCGCCCCTGTCTTTAAGTGAGTGTCCTCACCTCCCACATACAGCGGCGTCTCTGTCACGGTGCTCTGAACCCGGCTCAGACTGTCCAGGGTCTGCGGCTCTCCTCCGTCCACAGACAGGTTCACCATGTGGTTAAAGGTGACCAGCTCCACCGTGTGAAAGCGCCCGTCGTTCACCGTCTCTGCGCTGAAATCACAAACACACACACACACACTCTCACATCAGCAGCAGAAGTGAGTCTGTGGAGTCAAGGCTGAGGTGAGCGAGTGTAAAGTTACCTGTAGATGGCGCTGGCGGGCTGGTTGCCGGGGTCATAGGTCACTCGGACTCGACCTTGGTGAAGCTCTACAGCGATTGGCTCGTCGTCTCCATTGTACAGTAATATACCGTTATCTTCAGCCGTGGAAACCTGAAATATGGAATGACATTGACGTTTTTGCTCCTACACCCATGTTACTTACATTAACATGTTAAAAACATTTCAGTCTTTCCCTGATTGGCTAAATAACCTGTCAATCACACTCACTGAAACTCAAAGGAGGCACACTAAATGAAAACTGAATTTGTATGAGGGAAATGTGAGGAGCAGAGACAGAAATAAGCCAATTAGAAAACTCCCTAGAAAATGTGGAGAATCCATGTGGAAAAACCCCGCCATACGGCCAAACCCAACTTAGCTGCACCAAAAGCCATATTTTGGGCCAGCGATCCTCAACCTTTTTTCTTGTAAGGACTGGTTCAGTCACAGTTTTCTTTTCCAGGGACCAGTCGAGGTTGCGTAGCGCCAATAACAACAACGTAAAAAGCATACGTTGTACATATTTTCAGTTCTTGTATTGCTCAAATTTGCTGTTCATAGGGTAAAGTGGCGCTATTTTTTTTATAGTAAAAGACAAGAAAGTAGTGATAGACTATAAAAATAAAATACATTTTAAAAGATCTTCTGGGACCCAGCAGATGGCTCGCGGCCCAGTTTTGGGCCCCAGATCGGTGGTAGGGAACTACTGTTTTGGGGTATTTCAGCAGAAAACAGAACTATTCTGACTTTAAAAAACTGCACACAAAAAATAGTTTTTGGACAAGAAATATGTCTTGACTGTGTTTAACAAAAAACAAACTTCTACTTCCGGATTTAGATGATTCAATCAATCAGACTCAAATATTGCCATGACGTTCAGTTTTTTTCCCGACGACTTTCAGCAGCAGATATTCCAGATTGATAATGTTTAGATCTCAATTCAGAGTGATACACATCATCAATCTAGCGTGAGACAGTTCAAGAAATACCAGTGTCTTGTTTAACCCTCGTCCAAGTGTGAACACATCCTAAACAGCACATTTCGATTCCACAAAAGAAACCTGTGACACAGATGTGCTTAGCGTCTGACCTGCAGGCTGATGTTGGCCTGGCTCCAGTTGGGCACTTCCTGCAGTTGGACGTAAGTGTCTCGGTCGATGAAGTTCACGCTGACCAGCCTCTCACAGCTCGGCCCCTCGAAGCCGGCGACGCACTGACACTGGGGGGCGCCGGAGAGCTGCACGCACGACGCTCCGTTCTGACACAGGACGGTCCCACACGGAGAGGGGCCGGAGGGACGAACTTCACACAGCTCTCCACTGGGGGCGGTTTAATGAAAGAGGTTAGATTCTTAATGCAGAAATAAAAAACAATTTGTTCCTTTCCCTTTTCCAACTCCTCTATGATCCTGTTTTGTTCTACTACCGGGTTAGTTATTGTGCCAACCCTAGACCAGCTTTTGGCAGATAACACAAAATTTTGATTCTAATTAAGATTTTTGGCGTATCTTTGACTTATTTAATACTTAAAAATGCGCACTAAAAACAAGGAATGTAAACGCGGTTACATCTATTTGGTTACATATTAAATAAAGGTTAGCAGAAAACCTCTGTACCTGAATCCTTTGGGACAGACGCAGCTGTATCCGTTCAGTTTGTCGACGCACTGAGCTCCGTTTTGACAGCGATGGTTCAGACACTCGTCATAATCGATGCTACAGTCAGGTCCCACCCAGCCCGGCGCGCACACACATCTGTCACAGAGAGAAATTATAATGGGTTAAATTAAAATAAAACTTTGACTCGTGGACTTTCACTTTCACATTCATAACAATAACAGGTTGTGCAGATAAAATGAATACTGTTTAAACTGCCTGCAATCTGGTCTTTTGACACATTATATTTACCATATTTTCCGGACTATAAGACGCACTTTTTTTTCATCATCTGACAGGGGGGAGGGGCTAAAATAAATAAATGTTCATTTATGTTAATTTATGACTAACTATTAAAATACTACAGGTCCCGACCGGAGCTCTTTTCGCTTCTCAAACGAGGGACAAATGTCGTTTCATTCGCTGCTGTTCCGAAAGCAAGGCGTGACACTGTCGCCTTCGAGGTGCAGACACTTGTGTAAGTGCAGAGCTAACATTTATAAAACTGCAGACCTGGAGGCTGCAGTCTCAGGAACCGCACTGACACTCACGTCAACAAAAATAACGGGACAGAGAGCGTTTGATTCAGTCTTTCTTTTTCTTGACCATGATCGCTTGACTGCACAACGAAAACTTGCAGCTGCATTTCCATGTTTCATGCGTAATATCAGCGGAGCACTCGCAGATCTCCGCTGAAAGAAATGAATGAAGGACTGCTATTTATGCACGGAGAGACGGAAATGGAATTTGGGCGAAACAGGCAGAGGATTTTGTGGAAAGAGATGTGTGGAACCTGCTGCAGGTAAATAGCACGCCAAGTCAATCGGATTGTTGAAGTCAAATGGCACAGTTATGCAGATGATTTGTGATAATATCAGAGCCGATTAATGTAGAGTCACGTTTTGATCTGCATCTTATAGTTTTGCCTCATGTCAGGGCCCTTGACAGGTGCAGAATGGAAAAAGGTGTCCCGTGTCTGTTTAAGGTGTTATATGTAAAATAACTTTCCCCAAAAAAGTGCGACATATACCTGGGGCGACTTAAATACATTTTTTTCCTCTAAAATATGCATTTTGGGCTTCTGCGACGTATTCTCCGGAGCGACGTATAGTCCTAAAAATACGGTAATCTTATTATAAACAATAAGCTCTTGAAAACAACATTCACAAAATTATCTAAAACTATTGCCCAGCTTTAGTGTTACCTGGGTCCGCTGGGGGCGCTGACGCAGGTGGACTGGTGCAAACACGGGTTTCTCCCAAGAGCGCAGACGTCCTCCTCTTCTTCACACAACAAACCTAAACATAAGCACAGGACAGACACAGCAGGACAGAGCAAATTCAGAGGGACAAGATTCTGTTTATAGCATCACCATTAAAGCTTCAGAGATTAAAGATGCTGCACCTGATTTCTATGGGCTTAAAAATGTGAAAAACAGAATTAGGGCAAGTCAAAAAAGGATTATTTGGTCTTCTTTGCAAACTATATTTTTACTTTCTAGTGTCTGATCAAATGCCAGATAAAAAACAGGGGAAAAAACTAAATCGATGGATATAAGAGGCAATAGAAATCTAGAAACATGCCCTTGCTACACTTAACCGAGACGAGGGGGCATTCATACTTTCTCATACTTAGCATCTTGTTTTAAAGAAGTCCGTCGAAACATCTAGTGGTTTAACAAATGAAACAACAATAGGAAATTTAAATTATTATGTTATTCAGTGTGATTAGTTTATAAAAGCTTTTCACGACTTTCAGAAGCCAGAGCGAGTTTAGGAGTCAAGAAAAACATAGCATGCTAGCAGTAAACTTGTATACTTTGTACCTGTGTAGTTGGGGGGCAGAGGCAGGTGTAGTTGCCCACTCCGTCCACACAGGTGGCGCCGTTCTCACAGCCGTGGTCTTCACAGTCGTCAATGTTCACTTCGCAGAACGCTCCGTGGAAACCAAAGGCACAGCACAGCTGGGAAACAGGAGTTGATAGATATTTTATTATTTAGGCTTACAATTACTGAACTTCATTAGAAAAATACTGTTCATCCCTATAGCCAACAGTATTAGAATATTATTTATATATTAAAGCTTTATAAACAGGAGTGGCGAACTGGTCAGGGGCCAAAAGGCGAATTTTTCAGCTTTCAACCTTGAAGAGCCACACCAACCTACTGCCACCACCAGGGGGCAAAGTACATTTTTATTGAATTACATAGACACAGAACTGTAAGCCTCCAGTAAAACTATTTTTCTATATGCATCGTTTTAATATAATTCAGGGGGGTCTGGGGGACTTTCCCCCAGGAGATTTTTAATTTTTATTTCCTGCATTTTGGTTTGGATGTGATATTTTCATTATGTGATGTAATGCTACTGTAATTAAAAAGTCAGTAAATCAAAAGCCTCCTCCTCCATAGAGGCCAGATTTAGAGGACCCAGACCCAGATGCCCTTAGGTCCGCCGATGTTAAACTGGGCTTTAGGAGCATCAGTCAGACTCAGGACTGTCCTGTGTGATCAGAGCAGAAAAAACACTGCTGCACACACTTTTGTCAGGGCATTGTGTAAACTTCTGTTTTCTGCCACATTCAGACAAAAGCCACAGTTCTAAGCATCACTTTGAAGATTTCCGCGCGACGCTGTTTCCCACGATTTGAACCGCTGTTATTTTCGCATGTTTTATTACATTGTACATTTTGAATCTTTTCTCTATGGATATAAGACGGATTCGAACAAAATAAGAACCAAAACGATTCACAGAATACCTCTAGGAGTTTGAAATGAATCTGTCTGTTGAATAGCTTTGCTGAGACACTGCCCTGACAGTTGCGTGCTTCCAAAGGAAAGAGAAAGAGAGAGAGAGAGAGCACGTGGAGAGAGCAAATGTTTCTGATTGAGCCAAAGAGCTGCACTTGGATTGGCCTAGAGCCTCATGCAGCTTGCGAGCCTCGAGTTCACCACCACTACTCTAGTTTATTACTAAAACACAGAAAAAGCACAATATAGTTCCCCTTTAAAGCGGAACTAAACAAGGACTGAAGCAGGACCAGATCAAGTCATAGAATCCCAGAATTAAATGCAACAGGAGAAAAAATAAATTGTTAATAGAGAACTACTGTGAATATGAAAAAAATGTATAGTCTGAGTAAAGTACGTAGGGTTCAAAATCATCACGTGGCCACTTTACAACAACATTAATATGTTTAAATTTGACAATGAAATGGCGAAGCTTGTCAATTCAGAGTTTTAAAAAGGAAGTCAATGAAACTGTTTCTATATCTAAG
Organism: Mugilogobius chulae; assembly: GCA_038363315.1. NCBI lineage: Eukaryota > Metazoa > Chordata > Actinopteri > Gobiiformes > Gobiidae > Mugilogobius > Mugilogobius chulae. The sequence goes on from CM076398.1 coordinate 33,574,613, forward strand.
ACATTTTAGATAATTTTTGTGTTTTACATGAACAAATTGTGAATTACTGATCTACGTTTCTTCCTAAATATATGGAAAAACATACTAGGTCACCTTTAATACTGGAAAATGGGTTGAGGACCAGATCAGATCTCTGGAGGGCCTTAAACTGAATATTTCTGCTTACATTTCTGTCTAAACCCCTTTGGCGCTCTCTGACATTAACCCACTCTAAACAAACTGATTAAAATATCCCCAATCTTGAGCCGTGACCGCGCCGTGACCCGATCCTCCGCCGCAGCAGCAGCAGCAGGAGGTTTGGGCTGCACATGTTCTGTTCGCTGTACATTTACTCTTTCATCTGTTTTTGAATCGAGGACAGTGTGTGGCTTCTGGTTCAACTGCAGTTTGTCCCAAATTAAGAAATGAAGCATGAAGCGTGAAATATCAAGAATTCAGCCTGACTGTAAATGTATGTGGCACGGAGTCCAAAACACGCCACAAAAACACTCTATATGTAGTCGTTTCCTAACATGCAGGAGCAGCAGCGCGGAGGGAATTAAAATGGGAAGGTTTTTAAAGCAACAGAATTTCCTCCACAAACAAAACAATTTTATAACATGAAACCATCACAATATTCTTTAGGCCAATAATGTCTTTAATATATCTATCCAGAGATGGCAAAAGTACTGAAGTTAAAGTACAGTTACTAAAAAAAATACTCTGGTTAAAGTAAAACTCCTGCTGAAACTGCTTTACTTGAGTAAAAGTACAAAAGTACACTCACTGCTAAAAGTTCTTATCTAGACTCAGTTAAAATGACTGGAATTCAGAATATTCATTTTAAATTTAGTTATTTAACCGGGTAAGAATAAAATTGCTAAACATTTGAAGCGTATTTTACTTGTTTCAAGACATTTCTGATGTTTTCAAGAGATTTGAGCTTGAATCAAATTTACCAATGTGATGAGTAAACTTCTTTAGCAAATAATTTGGCTTAAAATAAAATACATTTATTGAAACAAAGCAGAAACACCTCGAAACAAGTTAAATAATTATTAGGTCTATTAAGTTTAATCATCTTAATGAGAAAAAAATACAAAAAAATTAAGATTAAAATCCAGATTTTAAGACATTTTAATCAAAACAATTTTGTTTGCAGTGCACAAAGTTGGTTTGTATTTGTAATACATGTGGGTGTAAGATGGGCTTTACAGTTAATTATTTATAATTAATCTGACGTTGACGTCATGTGATAAATGCATAATTGTTAAAATGGATCAAGTTTTTGGCCATTTTTACTGGTTAACTGGTTCACAGAGTCCTGATACGCAGCAGGTCTGCACTAGTTTTAGTGAGATTATCTAACCTGGTTTAAAATGCAGGAAAGAGAAAGCACAGATATCTCTTGAAAAATGTCAAAGTAAAAAGTCACCAAATTGTTTTATACTCAAGTACAGATACTCAAAAAGACTACTTACAGTAAGTACAGTACTTGAGTAAAAATACTTGCCACCTCTGTATTATCATCATTCTTCCTATTGTCATTTTTCCGTATATTTAGGAAGAAACTATTGCATAAGTACATCAATAATTCACATTTTGTTCATTTTTTCACCATGATTAAAATTATGACTATGACCTCAGTTATAATCTCGAAAAATATCAACTTCTACTTTACTCTCAGAAAAATTCAATACGTTTTTATTCTGTATTTTTTCTTGCACAATTATAAAGATTTGTCGTCATAAAATCATGACAACAAATCTTTATAATCATTTGTTTAATGTCAAAATGGCACTTTAGTCTTTGTTTTTTTACTCACATACTTTGCCAAATGTGGTAGTTTCTACAAAATGCGCAAGGGGCCTGATCAAAACAGGCCATGAATAAGTTAAATACAATTTTGGAGAATTTTGGGGGTATTTTTTTTATTTTATTTTAGGGTTTATTATTGATCCAGATTCATCCCAGACTGGTTGATTTCACTCCAAATAAGAGTTAAAACTTTTTTTTTTTATCTTACACAAGTTCAGGAGCCACAGTATCATGTTCGTCTTCTGACAAAACTGAAGAATATTGGAGAGATTTAATTTGGCTTTGATTTACAAACATTTTGAGAAGATGTAGTTTCAAAAAACACTGCTATAAACGCCAGCAAACCTTTAAAATACTATTGTTTAAATATCTTGAGTAAAGAATTGTGAACTGTGTTGTAATGTAAACAATTATGAATTATGATAAATGATTTTATTCTAATGATGATAAATAATGTCACTGTTATGTAGTTATAGTGCATTGAGAATATAAAGAGAGTCACCTGAATCCTCCGGTCTGCTCGTCGCTGATGCAGGTTCCTCCGTTTGTGCAGGGTTCACTCACACAGGGGTCCACGGGGTCTCACAGTGTCGCCCCTGAACAAGCACAACATACACACAACTGTTTAAAGAGAAATAAACTCAGAATCACTTTTTTTCACTGTCTAACTGTGTGTTTGGGATCAAAATTTAATTATCTACTGTTTCCAGGCCTTTTTTGGACATTTACCTTCCTTGGAGTCTTTAAAAAAAAAGGTCAGAGCACAAACAAAAAGATGACATTTGATCTCTCATTCTTACTAATGGCAGATAATTTGACAAGAATTGTATTCTGTTTTTCTGCTCCTTTCCAATCACGATGATGTCCAAAGAGTTGTGTTTTGTAAATATGTAAACCTAATTCCTTGAACTATGAAACATTTTCCTGAAAGAAATAAATGAATAAATAAAAAGTGGGCTCCGGTCAACGCTTGTCAGGTGCAACAAACGACTTTTAGATGAAAAAAAAAAAAATAGAAATGTAAGTACTCTGTAGCTCAGGCTGTGCTGTTTCAGTCGACTGTCTGCATGTCAGGTCTGAGCTCCTGTCTGCTGATTCTCACAATATTTCATCCTGACTGTGGTCTCTGAGCTCTGAGCTGTAATCTCGGAGGAAAAACAAAATCTACAAGTGGCCACTGCATGATAGGCGCTGTTCTGTGCTTCTCCAGAATTCATCTAAAACCAGTCTGACTCTGCACAAAATGAGAGAGAAAACATGTATGAGGTGAAAATCAAGTCAAAAGTCTTTACATGTGTGCAAAACAATTTGTGCGTAAGTCATTGTAAAAAAACACAAACTTATCACTAAGCAAAATGTGCAGAGCCTACAAATTTGCACACACAAATCTTTTTACAGACGCACAAAACGCGCGCACACAACACTTGTTGTCACTTACAGATCAGTAGTCAGGCACACACAAACCTGCAGCTACGCACAAATACTTATGACATGATTCTCTCGCAGAGCTGATCCACGCGACTTCTGAATTGATTTTCACCTCATAAACATGAGGCCTGATGCAGTGGCAAAAAAAGTGTACATTCATTTATTAAACTTGTGTTAAAAAAAACCCAAAACCTTGCGAATCAACCTGGACGCCCCACGCTGTATGGTTAAAGATGGCCGCTCTGTGGAGGACCAATCACAGCAGCAGTTGTTTTGGGCAGAAGTCAATTGGAGCTCAACAGTGGAGATCGCCTTTCAAGAAGTACTGTAATTTGCCCCATTGTAAAGTGCCATAGGCTTTTTGAAAAATACAAATATTAAAGGGACTATACTCAATTTTTGAGCAACAAAATAACTTAAAAGCAATTTCCCCCTAGCACTGATATCTTGTTAATGTATCTATTCAGGTGCAAATTAGTCTGCAAAGTCCTGTGTAATAGAATTCTGTTTGTATCCAATTTTTTTCTGTTGTTGTTTTTAGCATTGGTGGTTAACTAGCATACGGACTCACCTCGCCGCTAACAGCTGGTGAAAAAACATGAAAAATACATCATGATGAACAATTCTGAAGCTCAGAATGCACTCGCTAAGTGAACAAATCATGTAGACTGAAGTAAGAAGCTTAAAATTAATTATTTCTGTTTTCTGTTTAAAGACATATCGCGGGCTAACCAGCTATGTGCTAACTCAGATCACAGCGCGGTTGTTTTAGTCTAAAAAGCACGTCCAGAACTTAAAATTCGGCAAAATGTTGTAATAACTTCGTAGTTTATAAAGCTGAAAAAACGGGTTTTAAACAAAAATGTAGGTCTTATGCTCCTGACTCACCACAGAGCTGTTTCCAAACTTTTAATATAATTTTTTATCTAATCCCCTATGGCAATTTAACATGGCGTCCGAGATTGTGGAACCAGAAGTGGGCGGTTAATGTTAAGCTCCATAACTGGACAAACATGGCGGTGCCAACAAACAGACTTCGGCCTATTTTAGCAGAAATATGTACTATTTTGCCTTTTGAAAAACACACACACAGGGAGCTGTGTGGGTTTGTGGAAGAAATGTGTCTGTTCTTTTTGTCTCAAATAGATTTAACAAAAAATGTTTATCGGCTACTTCCACCGTTCAACCACTCAGCTTCAAATAACTGCCAAGACGCTTCGTTTGTTCCCCAGCAACAGTCTTTCAGATTGATAATGTGTGAACTCACTCAGTTCAGTCTGAGCCAGGTTCAGGTGCAACAATTACTGTAAAAACTAATTATGACAAGTCAAAGGTTAAAACACAATTGTATTCCAACTTTCTCTAAACTAAACATATAGAAACACCTTTATAAGAGGCATCATTAAGCCAACAATACACTTCATTTACACTTAGATATTCTCCATCTCAAAGCCTCAGTCAACATCTTTGGTTCAACATTGATTTAAAAAGTCTCTGTCAATAGAAATAATTGTTCAACCAATCAAAAATATAACCAGTGACAGGTCGAAGCTAAAATAATCATTAGTAGTGTTTTTCTGTCATCGATTGGATTCATAATGACAAGTTTGTGCCGGTGTCGAGCTCTCCGGTGGTGTCGTTACCGTGAACCCGCTGGGACAGGAGCAGCTGTAGTCCTGAGTCTGATCGTCCCGACACACGCCCTGGTTCAAGCACGGAGACGAAACACAGGGACTGCACTTCACCTGCACCCACTCCTCCACCGGACCTGAGGAAACACGGAAAAACAGGATTAGACTGGGGGAAACTGCATAAACACTGGACCTGGAGACCTACTAGTGGGGAGCACAAGACAATATATAGCAGAAAATAAGGATGTTACATGTCACATGTCAAGTATTGAAATCTTTAATTTTCTTTCATTCTAAATTTTTTTCCAACTTTCTCAAGTTTGTGACAAGCTTTATCAAATCAACTTTATGAATGAAAAATTTATTTAAAAACGTTTAGATACATAATTAGCTTTTGAAAAATCGATATTCATTATTTGACGCCAATGATATTTGTAATTTTATATCCATACCAAGGCTCGCAACAATAAAATAAAACATAAAATCACTTTTCACTATTCACCTTATTCTGCCCCGCCCACTTTTCTGCAGAGCGTCATTACATCAGTTTAAAAATTGACTTGCAGACAAATAAGCTAAACATTAGATACCGAACAGGTCAGGAAGTGTGCTGCCAATAAAAGTGAGAGGCAGAATAAGGTGAATAGGAAACTGTCACAGTCAAAAACAAACAAACAAACAAACAAACAACATCAAGCTATTTTTTGTCAGTAACTTCAATATTCATTTTTGACTACCCAGTGCTAATTTGGCCTGTCCTTGTCCTACCTGATGAGTCGTTTTCCGTCTGCTAATTGACTCAGCCTGTTCGTTCATAGGAGTGAATCTCTCCTTCACTGTGGTTCTCCTCGAAGTTTCTCTTTTTCCTGTTTTTCTTTGCCGAGAAGGAGTGTTCAATGCTCTGGAACTATTAACCTCCATTTGTTGTTGAGGAATCTGCTTCTGCATTTTTGACCACTGGCTGGCTGTTTCTGAATTTGCACCGTTTACATTACAATATTACAATATTACAGCATTACAGCATTCTAAATCTTAGCACTGAGTGGCAAGAATGAATGAGAGTCAATGAAGACAAATTACATTTTCTCCTGTAAGAGCTCAAATAAAGTTAATATAGGGAAAATAAGCTATATGTGAGAACAAAAATCAACCCACAACAACTCTGCAGAACACTGGGTTTGTAACTGACATGTAAAAGCAAAAAAATCAGCAGCAGAAAAGCAGATAAACACAAAGACTTTAGCTTCTCTCACATTTATCACAAACTCTGGAATTTCACAGAGTTAAAGTAATTACCCTTTTCTTCCTAAAAAGATGTCCTTCAGTCTGTCTGATGAGGATATAAATTGTAGTTCTGCTGTTAAAATGTCATAAATCTCCAACTGTTGTTAGTAAAGAAGTTAGTGAAGCGCTACACTGTTGCCACGACAACAGATAATGATTGTTAGTAAAAAAGTACATTTTATCTATTGTGTTGCCACAAGTTTGCCACTTTTTCAAATAAAATTATGTCAGTGCATATAGAGGCTATGAAAATGACATCACAGCATTCTAAATGTGAGCACCGAGTGGCAAGAATGAATAAAAGTCAATGGAGAGAAAGGACATTTTCTCTTGTAGGAGCTCAAAATCAGCTAAAACAAGAAAAGACACTACAGTCTGAACAAATTCAAGATATAACGACTTTTGCTCCGAGTTCTGGGTTTGCCACTGAAATGTAAAAAGAGAAAATCAAAAAAACAGAGGCAGAAAAGCAGATAAACAACAAGACTTTAGCTTCTCTCACTACTTCACTCTCATTTCTGTCAGACTTTGGTTCACACACAGATGAACGTATTACCTTTTTCTTCTTTTTGAGTCTGTTCGAGGACAATAATTGCAGTGCTGCTGTTAGCAAACACCTCTGCACTGTTGCCACGACAACAGAAAAACTAGTTCATTTTCCCGGGATACAGAATTAGGCATAAACAGCAAAAGAAATCAATGTGTTCTCTTGTTTTGCCAATATTTTTTTCTTTTTAGTCAGAATATTGAGGAGAATGACAGTTCAGAGTTTGATTTCCTCTTTTTTTTGGTTTTGTTTGCACAGATTGATTGATTTAAACACGAGGAGAACACACAAAAGACCTCGTTCCTTTCATTAAATCAAGCTCATACGTTTCTTTTTTTTTCCTTTTCCCTCGGCCTCATTATTATTACAGTGACATTCCTCTCAGCTCCGGCGTGATTAAAATCCCTGTGGTGCCATTTTAAGTCTCAGCTAAAGAAGTGACGCGCAGCACCGAGACACGGAGCCTCAAACCACTCGACCCGGGCGCCGCTTTCACACTGAAAATTAACACCGTTTTAACATTCAAAAATATAACACTTAGCACCTGGCTGGATTCAGATTAAACATGTTTCACAGTCAAACCGAGCGAGAGGAGGTAAAGGGGTGAGGGTTTTTGTCGTGTTCGTTTGACACCTGGATGTTTTTAGACGATTATGTTTTAGGCTCAGCTCCGGGGGTCAGAGTTCTGTTCATTTACAAGTTTGTGGAGACAATTAGCAGCCACGTGTATTAGCGCAGAGATGTTTTACTCTGTAGCCCAGGGTGAGGAAGTTTTATGTCAAGAAATAACAGCAGTTTTTGTTTTTGTACTCTAGATTTTCCAGGCAAGCAGTGAGCAGTGTTGGAGAACTAAAAAAAAGCCTTTCCTTTACTATCTGTGTGACCGGTGTGTTTCTTCTGTGTTGTGTGTGCTGGTTTATGACTGTTGGTGCAGGGGTGTACCACAGGACACAGTAAAACGCTTGGAGGCGGTCTCAGTTTAATCTGGATTACAATAAAAGTGAACATGTGCAGATAGTTGGCTCAAACTATTAAGAAGAGACAATGAAAGAGATTGGACAATTGAATATTGACCCAAATACAACAATAGCTTGTTTAACGACCAAAATAAAGATGAAATGATGAGTAAAATGTACTTAAAACATGGGATTACATTAAATGACCGACCTTTTCCACCACAGGGTTTTTTTGCGAAAGGGAGAGGAAGTTCTGACCCCCCAATCTATACTAGTACACTCTGCAGGGACAAATAAAGACAAAACGTGGGCGGACCACAACAGCACAGCAACCAGATGCCAGATATGTAGAACAAACAGCAACAGAGACAATTTTGTGTCATTACAATATATTTTGTAATCGGTTACATCTGCTCGGCTCGGCTCTACTCTACTCAACATTACGCTTCAACCCGGCTTAGCCCTGTTCAGAGAGAGAGCGTTTCCATTATGAGTGGGACTGTTGAAATATTAATTATAGGCCCACAACGTTTGCTACATGTGTCAGACTATTTTTTAAAAGATACTTATGCTGCATTCACAATACAAACTGAAATGGACTCGGCTCGATTGGGAACTAAAGTTGCAACATTGTCTCTTTCTCTAAACTGGCTCAGTTCTGTTCACAGTACACTTTAACCAATCGAACTGGTGCTGTAGAGACGCATCTGTCTTTGTCTGTAGAGGCGCTGTGAGACAGAAACACGCTGCTTTAACAACAAAGAAGACACCCGGCTTCTCTGCTAACAGCGGTTACGGCTCCATCAGAAACAAACATGCTTCTGGACTTTATATTTTTGTTTTTATGGATCTATCCCACAACTTCTTTCACATTAACAGGTCCAGTGTGAGTGACAGACGAAGTGTCGGAAAAGACAACACTTTCACTTCAGAAGACGAGAGAGGAGGGCTGGGCATTTCATTCCAAATGCCCAGAATAAAACGTAACAAAACATTCATCTATTTGAGTAAATCTGGCTCTAAAAGGTCTGTCATCTGATCATTCAGCTTTATAACTAAATATTGGATGAATATAGGTCATTTTCCCTACAGTAATGTGAGCTGTAGTGTTACTTTCTGTATTTGCTTTCATCTAAGATTTATAACTTTGTTATTTTTATAAATAACTTGAGCAAAAGGCCATATACGGTCAAGTGATCATAATTAATTATACCTGAATCATCCTCTGTCCTTTTCCTGTTACTTTCCTGTTATATATTATTTGTCTCATTATCGATCTCACACATGCTAGCGTTACTGTTCACTTCCTGGTTTTGTTTCGCTTTCAAACAAACCGCTTCAGAGCTCGATTCAACCGAGCTGAGACTGACCTCTCCAACTTGGCCAGATTTAGACATTTTGGACCAGACCAAAGTTCGTTTGCGCGTTCACAATTACTCAATCGAATCGAACTATCCAGGCAAACGAATCCTGATCCGATTCATTGTGAATGCATCCTTAAATTACCATAAAATAATCAGTTTTTTGCCCCGAGGAGTTTTAACGGAACAAAAATTGTAATTTAACAGGGTGGAATTGCAACAGGAAAAATCACTTCCTGCCCCCAATTTGCATTTTGCGCCTCATCCAGGTAAAGTGAATGAAGCTCAATAATCTAAAATACATTTTTGCGTATCTTTAAAACAACATTACACGGTGTTATCATTATATAATAATAATCAATACAATGGCCACATCTAAGCTGCTTTAACTTAACACAGCAGCAAACCCATCCTCCTGGACTCAACGATGTCAAGAATGAATCGACATGAACAGATTTAAATAAACCATTCAACATTCACTTCTACATTTACACCGGCTTTACAAAACGCTTCAGCACACGCAGCACAACACAGGCGTTCCTTTCACTCTGGTCTATCGTCTCCATGGTGACTGTCTGACCCCCGCCTGACCCCGGACCCTGGCCTTGGCCCGGTTCAGAGTCTGGTCTACGGTCGAGGTTTTTTTCACCGAAGCCGGAGAGAGCGAGAGGAGCAGAAAGAGACGCGAGCGAGCGACAGGTGTGTGGGAGGAAGCGAGGTCAGGCCGGCACAAAAGACCAGTTTAGCAAATGTTTCTCACCGATGAAGAGAAAGAGAGAGATGTGTGAGTGTAAAAGACGAGATACAGGAACACGGCAGGATTACAGTGTATTGATTACATTTAAGTGTAGGTTTCAGCAAAGAGAAGATTCTTAAAATAGTATTGAATGGTTCAGTGCTGGTGTTTGAATTCAGTTTCTGTGTTTGGTTCATTTCTCACCTGTTTGTCTAGATGTGTTTTTTTTTGTGCAGTTAGGGGAAAGGTGATTTTGTCCTTTCACAATCAGAGGAAACGTGAAGCTTACTGCTGCTACGTTCTAGCACAGAGGTGGCGAACTGGTCAAAGGCCAAGAGACGAAATGTTTAATTTAAATGTAATATTAATTTACAACACAGACCTTCAGATCCAGACGTCATTCATTACAAATACATTGAAGATTTTAAAAATGAATTGTTGAAAAATCCCAAGCAATTTCCTGTATTTTGGTGAGTTTTACATGATATTCCAAATTATGTGATGTCATTTTACTATAATTAAAAACACATGAGACCAGATTTAGGGGCCCGAGATGCCCTTGGCTCCGCCCTTGTAAAACTGGGCTTTAGGATCGTCAGTCAGACTCAGGACTGTCCTGTGTGATCAGAGCAGAGAAAACACTGCTGCACACACTTTTCTCAGGGCAGTGTGTAAACTTGTGTTTTATGTCACATTCTTGCAGAAGCTTTTAAGATTTCCCGTGCTGCGCCATTTAATGTGATTTGAGGCGCTGTTATTTTTGTTTCTTTGTATATTTTGGACATTTTCTTCATGGATATAAAGCAGATTTGCCAGAAATAGGGATCTTTATGAAGTTCCAGTTTCACAGAATATCTCTCGGAAATTGAAATGTGTCTCAAAAGAACAAACTGTCTGTTAAATAGCTCTGCTGTGACGCTTACCATAAAGGCAAGAAAAGAGAGAAAGAGAGAGAGCGTGTGGAGGCGCAAATGTTTCTTAATGAGTTAAAGAGCCGCACTGGGGTTGGCCGAGAGCCACATGCGGCTCGTGAGCCTAGGGTTTGCCACACTTGTTCTAGCAGATGAGGTGAATCAGGTGTTAAACTTGTTAAAGTTATGTTTTTCAGTTTGAGTGAAGACATGAGTAAAAAAAAGAGAATCTGACCAACTCTTTACAGGGCCAATGACAAGTTGAACTGCAGCAGATTTGAACTGAAATTTTCTCATAACATTTGATGGTTTATTTATTTATTTAATTATGAATCCCTACCCTGCATGTCATTAGTTGGTGGAGAAACCAGAGTGCTCGGAGAAAACTGCCTAGACACAGGAAGAAACATGCAAACTCCACACAGAAAGATTGGGCTGTGCGGGAGTCAAACCATCAACCATCTTGCGGTGGGACAAGAGCACTGTCCACTCTGCCACCGTGCTGTTTCATCCCAGTTCAACTTTTTTTAGGAGTTAGGTTTTACTTGCTGATAATAACTCATGACATCATGCTCAGAGGCTTCCTGGTAACTAGTGATGCACTGATCTGAGACTGGGATGAATCTGCCCTGATGCATGACATTTGCTGGATTAGGTATCAGTCTCATTTTGGTTCAGTCAATATCATGTTTATGCCCTTAATTAAACAATGTTGACATTGAACGTCTCAATATTTGAAATTCTTTTCACATACAATCAAGTTGTTATTTACACAATAAATTGCAGGTGCATAACACTGTATAACACAAAAAAACAAAAACAAAAAACAAATAATTGATTTTTGAGAAGAAAAAAGCTAGGTTCAATCCCTGCACTGGTCTCGGTCGATATTGAGCATTGGCTGATAATTAAAGTCACAGTATCAAAAACTAAACAGAAAAAGCTGCATCAGGGCATCCTACTAGAAACTGTTGTAAACTGAACCAACACATTTTGACAAATTAAATAAAAGAAATGATTACAGGGCAAAACAAAATGCGTTTTCTCACTGGTGTCCAAGTGTCCTTAGTGTGAAGTCATTAGTTTACTGTAAAACTCTACTATACTATAATTAATGCAAGAACTATTATGTATATTTACAACAAGTATCAGTCTTCTAAATGAGAAAAATATAAAAACCTGTCATACTTCACACTTTAAACTCATAAACTGTCTTAAATGTATAAAAGCTGTTCTCTCACCGTTGCACTGGAAGCTGTCTGCAGGCGTGGTGAGCAGGAGTTTCCCTTCCATCCCTTTGGGCCCGGCACAGCGAGCGATCCCGGGCTCTTTGTACCCGCTTTTCACCCAATCAGAGAGCCAGAGCAGCCGACAGTCACAGTACAGAGGGTTCGCTCCGATCGCTCTGAGGAAGCACAACACACACATCATCTGTTACACACTGAAAAGAAAAGTTTATATATGACTAGTTTTTGTTGTGTTTCGATAATAATATTTGGATGATATTCTGTCAGTCCAACCAGAGCTGCAGCAGGTTGGACTGACAGAATACCAAGCTTCATAATTTAATCAAAAATAGCTACAATTATTAGTCTTATGTCCTATTCGCACAGCTTAATATGTGCCTCTGGACCTCATGTAAATTGTAATAATTAAAACCTCACTTGAGTTTTTAGTTTTGTGCGAATCATCAATGTCTGTAAAAATGTCTGTATGTTTCCCCTGAATTTAACCTCCTGTAAATCACCAAACTAAGACGTCCTTAATGTAATTCTAACGCTCTGTGACTGTGTTTTCATTCTGTAAACTGTTTATAAATGAATTAATAATGACTCTACTGCTTATTTTACCTTCAAATTTGAACATAATTATTATTACTATTCGCCACGGGTCATTCTCCAATTAATTTGTGTTTTTTTTTTTTCTATAATTAAAAAGCTAAAAAACGATACTAAAATCTATGACACGTAAGTGCAAACCCATTGTCGTGGCAACAAAAGGTCAAGAAGATGGATGTTTGGGGAAAAGTTTGGATGGAGGGACTTTATCACTGTAAATTGATTACAAGGGAGAGACTGCAGCTGCTTTTGATGGTGTGGTGTGATTATGATTGACGGACGAAACAACGTGACGAGGAGCTACAATTACACTGTAAAAAACTCAGACAACGTGAGGTAATTTAAAGTTTACAGACGTCCCGATGTAGTAGGACTTTAGTCTTATATTCCTGTTTCATAAAGCATTTACTGTCTGAATTCTAGATTATTCATACACCTGCCTCATCAATTTAAACGTTTAAAACATCACTTATTTAATTTTTTTTGTAAATGACCTTCTTTGTAACATTTTTTTTTCACTACACGATATACTAAATTTTACATTTTTGCATATCTTGAAAATAACAAGATATGAACTGGAAATAGAGCTGGGCGACATATCGAATTTTAGATAATATCGTGAATGTTGTTTTGAAGATATGTAAAAATTGAATATCGAGTATATTGTGCAATACATTCATTCATTCATTTTCTACCGCTTAATTCCGTTAGGGGTCGCAGGTGACTGGAGCCTATCCCAGTGACTTTGGGCCTTAGGCGGGGAACACCCTGGACAGTGGCCATTTTGCCGCAGGGTTAGACAGACAAACATTCACTCTCTCATTCACTCACTAAGGGAAATTTACAGTGATGCCCAATTAACCTAAACATGCATGTTTTTGGAGGTGGGAGTAAACCGGAGTACCCGGAGAAAACCCACGGTGACACGGGGAGAACATGTAAACTCCACCCAGAGAGATCGTGAGATGTTGATATGGTCCGACCCGGGAGTCGAACCCACGACCTCCTCATTGGGAAGCCAGAGCTCTAACCACTTGGCTACCGTGCACCCCAAACAAATAATGGTCAATATTTGGAAATAAATATCCATAATCACAAATTTTCTTGTCATTGTAGTAAAAATAAATAAGTAAAAACAACAAAACTTCGCTTTATAGTTTGCTCATGTTTCTATAGAACAAACTAAAAAGGCTTTTAATTTTGCTTCTTAAATGGTCACGATTATTATTCTTTTGTTCTAGCAATTTGGAGCTTAAATAATCATGATTATCGATTAACCTAATAATCCTGACATCTTTATTCACAAATTAGTCTACAGAAAACTATTCACAATTAGTCTGTTTGGTTATTTAACAGATTTGACCTGCTTTTTACCGACAAATGCATTGATTTTTAATTCCGACAGAGCCTGACAAACTAATAATGAGTCAAATTAACTGAACACACCTCTCTGTAGCGTACAATACCACGTCTGTCCACACCACGGAGCTGTTTCTCTGCTACAAAACCCTTCATCACATTTAATAACACAAACCAAACCTGCCTAATGCTTTTATTCCACTAAAACACGACATAAATGAAGCTAACGTGTCTGATTCTGGGTAAACAAGACAAACGATGTAAACGAGTAAAAAATCTAAAAATGATCCCTGAGGTGCAGCTGCTGGTCTGTGTGTGGATGGAGCAGGTTCAGTGGGTTCATCCCGGAGTCATGTGACCTCATTGTTCATAAAGGAGGAAATGCAGGTCACGGAGGTGTTCAGCGGGGAGACGATTCAGTAACAGCTCAAAGACAAGGTCGAAATTTAGGACAGACTCAGCTGCAGCAGATACAGTGTTACAGAAGTCTAAAAAGACTAAATAAAGAAAAAATAAGCTGCAGACTGATGATAAATATAAACAATCACATCTACTGCTGAATACTGAGTTTGTATGTGACATGTGAAAAGAAAAACTAAAGTAAACAGTGGCAGAAAAGCAGAAAACAACACACTTCTGTTTTTCTCACTGACACAGATCAAACACGGAGAAACTCTTTATTTCAATACGCATAAATAAGATGTTTTTAGTTCGTTTGGTGAGTGAATTGTTTGTTGTGCAACAGTAAGTGGCTTTAGCAAAATGAGCTGAAGTTTGCCCTGTTGCCAGGACAACAGAAAAGCAGTTTTATAAAATTTCGGCCACACAAATGTTCCAAGGAAAAAAAAAAAAGCTAACAAACACATTTTATCAGATGTTTGTATCAGATTCTTGAGGACATCTCAAACAGAATTTAGGAATCTTATCGCCAAAGAAATAAAAGACATAGAGTAGCGATTAGTTCTGATCAGAGGCATCTTATAACAACCAACCAGTACGGATGGGACGATATACGATATTATCGTTAATCGCGATAATTAAGGGTCGCAATTAAATAATCGTGGCATTTTTTCATAATCGTGATTGAATCGTAATCGCAATTAATTGCAATTAATCGCAATAAAAGCAGAAGGCGCGCGCCTGTGGCTTCATAAGAGCATCTAAAATCTGATGCTGTGAACCAAGTAAAAGCTGTGTTATGGTTAAACAAAGAAAAGCTTCATGTGTTAAAGTTAATTAATGACTGAGACTAAGTTAGCAGATTTTTGCTCAAAATTGTAAACATTTGTTCACTTTGAATCGTTGCACTTTTACGCTTAGTAAATTATTGTGATAATATCGTTAATCGCGATTATTTTGGTCACAATAATCGTGAGTGCAAATTTTAATATCGTCCCATGCCTACCAACCAGAGGCATTAAGGTAAAACCTAAAGATAAAAGGTGCCTCTGATCTGATCAATAATTTGATTTGCTTTATTAGTGACCTGATTTTTCCAAAGAGAGGTCAGATCTCCCTGCTGAGCACCAATGATTTTAGAACAGGCTTTAACAATACTGTTTCTCTTTCACAGACACATCCAAACCAGGAAACTAAAGAAACTGAGGATGGGCACTATATCGAGATTATATGTACGGTATATAAAAAAAGCAGATTTTTGACACAAATGTGTTTCATTCCAGATTTTGTTTTCAGTCAGTAAATTTGTGATTTTGTGAACCTTGTCATAAATATAAAATTCCCATCATCAGATTTTGCAAATATCTGAGGTCAAATAACTGATATCAGTACTGGCTCATAACTCATCTATAAAATTTTGATATAAAATATATATCCAAAAAACCCTCTGTAAAACATGACTGTAGTTCAAACCAGGGCTATTAACATCAGGCCCAGGGGCCAGATCAGACCCTCCAACCACTTAAATGTGACCTCCGACAGATCTTCTAATCTACTATATTTGTTTTCATTTACTGGTTTCGTTTTAGGCTTGCAATAGTTTACATCTGGTTTGTGTCTGGCTTTGCCCTTGTTTATTTGACTTTGTTCAGACCTGGTGAATGTTTAGTCTTGGCCACATTTAGTTTGGGTTGAGTAAACAAATCTACAGTAATCGTGGTAATGTCTTTGTCTTTTTTCTGTTTGTTAACATGGTGGCCCAGCTTACACCTCCGGCCCAGAGGCCAACTGTTGGCCAGTGAAAAAAAAAGTACAAAAGTCGTGGTTTAAGCCTTAAGATGGTAAATTAATTTAGTAATTCAAATGCTAGAAGACACGTTTTGAATGTGCACCACTGACTGTCATTAAAAGGCTGCTCAAAAAGAAATGAAATAGATATTTTGCACCATTGTAGCTAAATGTATGTATATAAGAACTGAAAGCATTTTAAGCTGTGTTGTATTTAAAACATTGTGTTCTGATGCGGACAGACTCACAGATGAGAGAGCGAGGCCACATCACTGAAGATTCCCTTCTGCAGCTCCGAGATCTCGTTTCCATGAAGAGAGCTGAAAAAACAAACAATTGATCTGTGATCGTGAAGAAATCAGCATTAACATTACAACTGCCATCAGTATTGCAAGACAAATAATAGACTTTCAAATATAGTCTGGAGAATTCAAACTGTCTCTCTCTGTTATTTTTGTACAACCACTGGTCCAGAGTTAAAGGGGCACTGTGTAAGATTGAGAGGAATTTTAAGTTGTCAAATTTAAACCTAAATCGTGTTTGCAGTGTGAAAATCAGCTACTGCACCTTTAATATTTTGGCCATTGCAAATCTTAACCATTATAAATCTTAACCTTCAATCATGTAGGAAATAAAGTTTTGGTTTATTTGAAAAACAACTAATACAACAAAACATATTAAAACTCCTGAATTTTTGTTCCCTACGAGTGCTTCTGAGTGTTCTTAGAATTTACTTTGACAAAAGAACATTTTTAGTTAAAAACAAATTTTGTGAATGCAAAAAAAAAAATAAATAAATAATGAGACTATTGTTACCTCATCTGCAAATCTCAAAACACTTTGGTCCACCTTGTGATGTCATTACGTGGTAGTTTTAATGTGAACAGACATTTTAGCCTTAATTGAACTGATTTGTTGTTGCCTTATTTTGTTTTTAAATAGTGGTTTCACCTTTAGTTCTGTTAAGATTACAACAAAAACTCTTCAATATTTTCTGTCGCATTGACTATTCAGGTAGTTTAAACAAGGCTAAAACATTAGCTGTAGTATTAAACGGCTAAAATGATTCAAATGATACTAGTGATAGTACATGAAGATTAAAAACACAATGACATTATGAGATTAAACAGCGTGTTTTCAGATTCAATGAAAAATCGAGCTAATATAATGTGCAAGTTTTGTATTAAAAGTAAATGAGGCCCAATGGGTGTAAAATATATAAATAATGTAGTAATATGTGTGTTTGTTTTGGGTTAAAAGTGAATTTGCACAGTATTTACAAACAATTCTTACAGCAGCCTGAGCGACTTCAGTCCTGCCAGGGCCTGAGGAGGGACACAGCGCAGAGAGTTGTAACTGAGGATCCTGCAAACACACACACACAGCACACTTTAAATCACTGTAACATTATTGTGTTCAACAGCTGCGGTGGATCTGGACTCACAATGTGGTCAGCTGACTCATGTTGGAGAACGAGTCGTCGGACAGAGAGCTGATCTTATTGTTGCTCAAGTCTCTGCAGGAAAAACAACAAACGAGAACGGTTAGAATTAAGAAGGAGTCAAGTCAGATGAACAGAAAGTAACATGAAGCAGGTGAACAGTGTCAGTGTAAAACGCAGTCCACAGCTCCCTCGGCTGGAGCAACGTGGAACTGCAACCACCAGTAAAACTTTAGCTAAAACAAAGACACAGTGATGTTGTTTGAAGGCAGAATAAATAAAAGAAAAGCGTGTATTATTGTACTCACACAAGCTGCAGATACTTGAAAGACGCCAGCTCTTTGGGAACACTGGTGAACTGGTTTCCATCCAAATACCTGCCACAAACACATGTACAATATAGTATACAGTACATTAGGCCTGGGACCATACAGTATATAGTTTTGAGATTTACTGCTGCACAACTTTGAGTATTGTATCATACTGATTTTAAACCATGTATCACAACACTTTAATGACATCTTTTATGTGACAAACCTGCAGTGTTCAGTTAAACACTGGAAAATCGCTATGTTATTCTAGTTTATTTATCTTATTTCTAGCACAGTATTTCTAGTTAGATTTATTTAGACCAATTTAGCTCAGATACTTAGCAAGATGAAAAAAAAAAGAATAATCCAGGACTAAAACTAGTCTAAAAGCAGGACTAAAGTGGAATAACCCAGGACTAAAACTAGTCTAAAGCAGGACTAAAGGTGGAATAATCCAGGACTAAAACTAGTCTAAAGCAGGACTAAAGGTGGAATAATCCAGGACTAAAACTAGTCTAAACCAGGACTAAAGATGGAATAATCCAGACTAAAACTAGTCTAAAGCAGGACTAAAGGTGGAATAATCCAGGACTAAAACTAGTCTAAACCAGGACTAAAGGTGGAATAATCCAGGACTAAACTAGTCTAAAGCAGGACTAAAGGTGGAATAATCCAGGACTAAAACTAGTCTAAACCAGGACTAAGGTGGAATAATCCAGGACTAAAACTAGTCTAAACAGGACTAGAGATGGAATAATCAGGACTAAAACTAGTCTAAACCAGGACTAAAGGTGGAATAATCCAGGACTAAAACTAGTCTAAACCAGGACTAGAGATGGAATAATCCAGGACTAAAACTAGTCTAAACCAGGACTAGAGATGGAATAAATCCAGGACTAAAACTAGTCTAAACCAGGACTAAAGTGGAATAAACCAAGACTAAAACTAGTCTAAACCAGGACTAAAGGTGGAATAATCCAGAACTAAAAAAACTAGTCTAAACCAGGACTAAAGGTGGAATAAACCAAGACTAAAACTAGTCTAAACCAGGACTAAAGGTGGAATAATCCAGGACTAAAACTAGTCTAAACCAGGACTGGAATAACCAGGACTAAAACTAGTCTAAACCAGGACTAAAGGTGGAATAAACCAGACTAAACTAGTCTAAAAAGGACTAAAGGTGGAATAATCCAGGACTAAAACTAGTCTAAACCAGGATAAAGGTGGAATAACCCAGGACTAAAACTAGTCTAAACCAGGACTAAAGGTGGAATAACCAGGACTAAAACTAGTCTAAGCAAGGACTAAAGGTGGAATAATCCAGGACTAAAAACTAGTCTAAACCAGGACTAAAGGTGGAATAACCCAGGACTACTAAAACTAGTCTAAAACTAGGACTAAAGGTGGAATAACCCAGGACTAAAACTAGTCTAAACCAGGACTTAAAGGTGGAATAACCCAGGACTAAAACTAGTCTAACCAGGACTAAAGTGGAATAACCCAGGACTAAAACTAGTCTAAACCAGGACTAAGGTGGAATAACCCAGGACTAAAACTAGTCTAAACCAGGACTAAAGGTGGAATAACCCAGGACTGAAACTAGTCTAAACCAGGACTAAAGGTGGAATAACCAGGACTGAAACTAGTCTAAACCAGGACTAAAGGTGGAATAACCCAGGACTAAAACTAGTCTAAACCAGGACTAAAGGTAGAATAACCCAGATTTGAGCTTTTAAGGAAAGTCAAATAAGATAAAATTTGCTTGTTTTATTGATGATTACAGTATTTATTTTTGCTTTTTTTCAAATAGATTTTTTTTTTCTTAAGATGGTAATTTTTTCCAGTGACGCTACTGTTGTATCAGTAATGTTCATACCTGCATTGGTGCTGATTCATTCAATAAAAGAAGAAGACTGAATTTACAATCCCACACATTTATTTACTAAAATGACAGCCTGATTTAACTGTTTAGTTTGGCATTGCTGCAAAATATGCTGAGAAATAACAGTTGTTTTTAAAAGATTTTTGCAGCAGATTTGCTTACTCCATAAGAATACATTTAGTCAAACAATGTGTCAAGTTGCATAAACTGCTGGATTACAACTGGTAAAAATATGTATCACTCTGTTTGTGTCAGAATAGGTTTTAATCAAACATGAACTTCAGTTTTTAGCATTTCAAAATATCAATTATACTGTCTATATGAACTGAAACAGAGCAGAGACCTTTCTTTCTAGTGCTTTTTAAAATCTCGCTGCTGAAACAGAACAATCATCAGCAGAGTGACTGTAGATCATGTGACTCACAGTTCGTGAGGTTTCGGGGAAGTCCTCTGGGTAAACTCTGCAGGTGTTTGTTACTGCAGCGGACCACAGTGTCCACACAGGTGCACTGAGCGGGACAGAGAGGCCCGGGACCGCACAGACTGTCATCCACCCAGCCTGAGGAGAGAGAGGAGAGAGAGGAGGAGAGAGGGAAGGAGAGAGGGAGAATGAGAGGGGGAGAGAGAAAGACGTTTTCACAAAACTGTTTTAGTGTGAGATGAGCGCTTCTTTAACATAACAACAATATATTTATTCCTTCAGCATTCAGTGTGTGCACCACTAAATACAACTGCTGAGTTGTGACCCAAGTCTCCACAATGCGATATTTTCAGGCCACAACATTTAAATTTCCTCAAGAAACTGCCAGAAAACCATGTTTTACTTTAGAAACATACTGAATGTCTCTGAAAACCACATGTAAGGTAAACAGTGAGAAAGTTTTACTGAGAAAGAACACAGAACTTTTGCTGGTCAAATGCGTTTACTGCAGCAAAAATATATATATATTTATTTTTTTTATTCTTGATCGTTTATCTAACTGCAGACCAAATTAGACAAAATTATATAAATGCCTAGTTAAGTGACAGTTAAAATCTGTTTACATAAATATGAATAATAAGATCTGAGTTGTCAAGTTACTCCCATATAAGACCTGCAGCCGATTTCCCTTTGTCTTAGCCGTCTTACTTATGGTCTTGTATTCCTCTGTTGGCCATAGAGGCTCTCTCCAACTCTATACACTGTCAGTGTAGAAGGTGTGGCTGCAGCAGAGTGGGGGTACAGTTTCCTTTAGTGAACCAGACACGTGGTCACGCCTGTGACAAGTGATCACAGGCAAAAGTTACGTGAGAGCTTATTTAAAAAATGTGTAATATAGAAAACTATTTGGTGAAAGTCTATTACATGAAACTTAACAACTTGTCTAAAAAGTGTCTTTTCTTTCCGTAAAGCTGTTGACTTAAAAAAAAAAAAAAAAAAAGCTAATCAGATGGAGTAAATGGGCAGTGTCAGTGTAGACAGCATAGACAGTGAATAAACAAAAAATCGCTGTTTGCCACACATTTTGGAGAAGCATATAGGCCTACTTCTATTGCATAAATCGCTTATGTAAAAGAAAAGACACATTTTTAGACAAAGTGTTAAAGTCTTCAAGTAAATAGATTTCACCAAATAGATTTCTATTATTACAAACAGTTTTTGCCAACCAGGCGGACCACGTGTCTGGTCATAAAGGAAACTGTACCCCCACATCTGGCGCAGCCACACCTTCACACTGACAGGATAAGCTTGAGAGAGCCTTAGTGCAACAGAGAATACTAAACCATAAGCTAAGACGCTAAAACAAAGGCAAGATCGGGCTGATGGTGTTTCAAACGCTGATTTTTTTCTCCAACCCAGTATGCAAACTTTGCCTTTGGCTATGCTAGCAGAAGTGTGCATGTTTATTTCAGGAATTTGGGTAAGGTTCGAGTTCGGGTTAGGACTAGGGTTAGGTTAAGTTATTTAGTTAAGTTTAAGGATTTAGGAAAGATATGCTAACTGGGTACTGGCATAACTGCTTTGGGGAAACTAAAGAACTCAAATATCGCACAAAGTAGATCTGGTGGGGACCAGCCCAGGTGAAGCTGCAGCTCAATGCAGCAACATTATGTTATAAACATGAGCTTCAATGTGCACTGTGTAACCTAAAGGTGAAAAGTCAAATACACAAATCTGTAAAAACAGAAAACAATATTTTGTGATATTTTGAATGAGGATCAATAGGCTTATGCTATAATTTGGGGGAACATTTTTTTTTTTAAATACAGATAAATACATTTCCATGTAAATATGCAAGGTGAAGCCTCCTCTAGGTTCCATTTTGAGGTCATCCAAGCCGTCGCAAGGTAAATATGATTTTTACTCCAACAAAGAAATCTAAATGACCAAAACATGATTTTATTCACATCTATTTTGGTCAAAAAGAACAGAACCGAACAGAAAGATTTATCATCTTTGACAGAGAGTGAGCCTCCAGGGCCGCTGCAACTTTCACGCGCCGCCACTCGATCTTCCAAACATGAAATGGAAGAAACCAAAAAAAAGCTGCTTTGTTCAAAGTTACACAGTTCACTTTTATAAAAGTAGATTTGCTTTTCTTTAATCTAGAGATAGTATTTATATTGTTAGTTTACCTTAAAGAGGCACTGTGTAAGACTGAGAGGAATTTTAATTATCACATATTAGTCCACAAACATTTAAATAATATTTATTCTTTACAACATGAATACTTAAGAGAGCACTGTTAACCAATCCACATCAATTGTGATACATTTATACGTATTTGAAATGTTTTATTACGGGCCAGAATGTGGATTATTTACGCTAGATGGCCTCATGCTTAATAGGCAAAATGCATGTGAAAGGCTCCCTCTGGTGTTCAAAAGTGGAAATCACTTTGTTTGTTTGTTTTTCTTACACAGTGCCCCTTTAAATGCTCTGTAGTCAGGAAAATAATTTAGATTACAGTTCAATAACTTAAAGAGTTACCGTCTTCACATCTGAAGTCCGGCGCTGCCACGTCCTGCAGGGGATTTCTCTGAGGAAGGAGGGCTTTGGCAGCGAGGGTTTCCTGTAACGATCCTACGACTCCGAAGCCACGCCCCAAACCAGGACAAACGACAGTCACACTTAAACGGGTTTGCCAGCAGGTTTCTATGAAGACAGAAGAAAACATCACAGATACAGACAGAACTAATGATCTGGCTAGTCTTCATATGAGTATTTTAGTTTAGTGTCTAGTGCTTACAGAGTGGAGAGGTTGGGCAGAGCGTCGAAGGCTCCAGGCAGGATGGTGCTGAGCTGATTATCGTACAGAGACAAGAGTCGAACGTGAGGAAGTCCAGTGAAGCTGCCGTTGTGGATACAGCTGATCTTATTATTCCTCAACATCCTGCAAACCACACACACAAAATACAAATACAAGAGGTGTGGTTACAGTTTGCATTTGCTCAAAAGAGTCATTTTGAATCTCGCTGCACACTGAAGGGAAAAAGATCAGGCCATAGACATGAGGACATTTTGTGTTTATCTCACAATCACAGAAAGACTCTTAGATATTAAACTTGTTTGTAAACTGGTCTTCGTCGTCAGTAGGCTGTAGAGTAGGATGGGCAATTATTTTTCTCCAAGGGCCGTATTCGAATCCAGACAAGTGACAAAGGGCCGGACCACAATTATTGAAAGAAGCACATTTTGTATTAAAAATAGGCTACTTATCTATTATTATTGCACTTATTAACACACGGCCAAGTGAATCAAATAAAAAATTAACACAGCAAGAATTAATTCTAGATTTGCTAAAACGTCTTGAAATCTGGATTTTAATCTTTATTTTTATATGGTTAACATGGTTTTAGTTGATGGACTTTATTTAACTTGCTTCAAGGTGTTAATGTCTTGTTTAAATAGATTTGCAAACTTGATTCAAGCTAAAATATCTTGAAAACAGTCAGAAATGTCTTCAAACAAGTGAAATTTGCCACAAGATATCAACTATTTAATAGAATCTGGCTAAACTAACTCTAATTAAGATGAATAATCAGAATTCTAGTAGTTTTAACCAAGAATAGATAATATAGAATAGATATAAGACTATGCAGGATAAGAGTAAAACATGCCGAGGGCCTGATTAAACAAGTAGAGGGCCGCATCTGGTCCCTGGGCCGCAGTTTGCCCAGTCTGCAGTAGAGCCTGGCACTGTCCGGCTGCTCTGATTGGCTGAAATAAAGTTTCTCCAAACCTTATGATCCAACAATAGATTTTAACTAAAGGAACAGGATTTGATTTCGATGGAAACAAACAAGAGGAGGTTCCTCTAGGACAATGGTTCCCAAACTTTGGGTCAGGACCGCTTGAGGGGTCGCAAAAATCAAATCTGGTGGTCGCAAGAGCATTTCAAGATGTAATTTACCAATTATTATTTGGTATTTAGTCAGTTTTTTTAACCAGAAGCATCTGGTTTTATGAATTTTGGTCTAGTAAAGTAATAAACTATATACTGTATAAAAAACATTTTAACCCAATTTCAATGGTTTTACAACTAAAATTTTTTACAACTATTTATTTTATTTTGCTGTGGAAGTTGCGAGTTGGTACATGATTATTCTGGGGTCCCACTCTGAAAAGTTTGGAAACCCCGGCTCTAGGACACAAGAATCTCTATTTTAGGAAAATGTAAGCCTGCTCTGAGTAAATACACATTTAATTTTTTTATAAATATCACCTGAATATATTTTAGCAATGTATAAGACATGAACTAATTTTAAGAAACTGTTCCAAAAGAAAATCCAGTATAGTATGTTTATTTTTTACCCTCAAGGCAAGCTATTTAACAATGCAATGAGCTATAATAAAATAAATAAATATTCCCTCACAGCATGCGGAGCCCGTCCAGGCCTCTGAACATGGCTCCTCTCACAGACTCCAGGTGATTGACCGTGAGGTGCAGCTCCAGAACCGACGAGGCGCCATCGAACGCACCGTCTTCAATCTCTGAGATCTTATTGTTACTCAGGTTTCTGCAACAAACACAATCAGACGAGATGAGTCTGTTAAGTCCTGCTTCAAGACAACTTTCACCTGAACAACCAGGTTTACACACAACTTAAAAGAAAAAAGGCTTAAATAATAAAAGTGGCATACGTACATTTTCTTGAGCTGTTTAAGGCCTTTAAAGGCACCGGTCGCCTCCAGCACCGAGAGGTCGTTATTGTTCAGACGCCTGGACAGAAAAATTATATCTTCATTATGACATTAAGACTAGAACGTGGAAGCAGCCTATTAAACCTAAGCACAAAAAGCTTCAAGACATGTTTGAACACTTTTCTGTTGGATTGTCACATCTATCGCCATGGGAATGTGCCATAAACTGTTGATTTCTGAGTTGCTCACAGCTCTTCTGTGGCCGGCGGCAGGTGCTCGGGGAACTTGGTGAGTCTGAGGTTGGAGCAGTCGACCACGTTGGCTCACAGCGACATTTGGACGGACAGACGGGTTTACTGTTGCACTCGTACGTCAGACGCTTGTCCTCCGACCCTGAAAACAACACAACACACTTTGTAGCGCTGCAGAGTTAGAGAAAACACTGTTAAGTCTATGTTTTGGTACGCTTTTTGAGAAACAGAAATGTATGACAAAGTAATAGGAAGAAGTAAAAATGAGAATAAACTTGTAGCATTTCGGATTAAGCTCACAATGTCATTATGAGATGCCGAAGTTTTAAAGCTTTGAATAGTGCGAAAAAAGCTTTATCTAACTTTATCTAAAAGTAGTATTTTTCTCAAATAAAGTAAAATATAAAACGTTGGAACTTTTCAAGATTAAGTTTGAACTTTTGAGACTAAAATCATAATTTTATTCACGGTGATAACATACAAACAAGTGGGACAAGTTTGACATTTATTGTGTTTTTAAAGCAAATGTTTGACTTATCTATGTAAAAAGTGAAAAATTATTCTTCAACAGCACTGAAGACATTTTCCAAAGCTTTGACACTTTTAATCTTGAAAAACTGAAACTTTCTATGGCTTAGACCAGGGCTATTATATTTTACAGCGGGCCAGATTTTGGTCCAGACTACGGTCCAGACTACGGTCCAGACTACGGTCCAGACTACGGCCCAGACTACGGTCCAGACTACGGTCCAGACTACGGTCCAGACTACGGTCCAGACTACGGTCCAGACTACGGTCTGTGGGCCGAACGCCTGATTTTTTTCTCCAACCCACTTATGCCAGACACCATCACTTTGCATTGGTGGCTATTGTAGCAAAAGTTTATATTTTAAAATATTTACTTATGGTATTTGGTTAAGGTTAGGGTTAGGGTTAGGATTAGGGTTAGGTTAAGTTAATTTGGTTAAGTTTAAGGATTTGGGAAAGGTATGCTAATCAGGAAGCGGCATAACTGCGTTGGGAAAAATAAAGACGCGGGCCGAACAACAAAAACTTCCCCAAGAACTTATGTTTAGTAAATTGCTCTAAATTGTTAATGTAATGTAAAAAGTATAATAAAATAAAATGTGTCGTTACCTGGAATGTAATACTGCTCTTTGGCTGTTGAGAAAAGAAAAAACATGCATGAACTTCAAAGAAAAAAATATAAGAAAAACAGCTTTTTAAAAGTATTACTTAGTTTTATTTCATTCCCAATAAATTCTATTTCATTCACTTCACATGTAAGTCTGTTTGTCAGCAGCAGAGGGCACTGTTGGTCACATTTTCATAAAGTCTACTAAACGCTTCTTTATCAGAATCTACTGTAAAATGAAAAAATAAATAAATAAATAAAATAAAATGTTCTATAAATTCTTTTTCAGTAACTTAGTCTTTATTTGGTCTAAGTTTTGAGTTTGAATGGTAAGAATTTCACATATTTGTTGTAACTTATTATATTATTGTGCCAAAAGTATACATAAATGTATTTTGCAGTGCTTAACAAAAACATTATCGAGTCGTGACTTTACAGGCAGCTAATAAACC
This sequence comes from Mugilogobius chulae, assembly GCA_038363315.1. Taxonomy (NCBI): domain Eukaryota; kingdom Metazoa; phylum Chordata; class Actinopteri; order Gobiiformes; family Gobiidae; genus Mugilogobius; species Mugilogobius chulae. Next base: position 33,601,245 of record CM076398.1, read on the forward strand.
GTTTATAAACAGAATATCGGCAATAACCTGCGCCGGACCTTGTAAACACCTGCAAAGAACAATTATGCTCATATTCTGTTTAATAAAAAAAACAAATGACAGTAGTTTGAATCGACATATTCCAAATGATTACGTGTGATTACTTGTATACATGTTAAGTGTAAACAGGAAATTCCAATATTTCAGAAAACGGAATATTGACCTTGAACCAATATTGCTGCTAACTTGTGTTCGATTTGTGCTATACATATAAAAAAATGTCGTTTATTCTCCTACTTCCCTTTAAAGAACATTACATTACTAAATTCATCCCTAATATGTTCTTTGATATTCACATGTCCCTCTTGGGAGTGTGTGTCAGTGTCGATGCCTGGCCATCGGAGCACTTATCTTGAGAACTCGGACCTTCTCTCATGACTCCTGCCTCTCATTGACTAGCTGTCGGCGTCCTGCTAGAAAATGTATTTCAGTCGCACACGAACGGGTTCTGAGCCAAGTGCCTGAGAGAGAAATGGTGCATATCAAAGGGACAGCAAACACTCAATTAAAACAGCAGAAAGAGAGAACATGCAGTTTGAAAGGAGAAAACATAGTGAGGTCTCTTAAGATTTGGTTGTGAAGTTTGTCTCGGGTTCACATAAATAGTGCAAAATGATTCCTGGAGATCCTCTAATATTATGTAAAAGTTAGGATTTACATCTTAAAGGAGACCAACAGATAAAATCTATTTTTCTAAGTTTTTAACATTGTTATAACCGCCCTCTCACGTCATTAGTTTACTCAAAGTTTATAAAGATTGATTCCTGCGTGTTTGAGTAATCTTGAATTGTCCTGCAGCTGACGATTGAATGCTCAGAAAAGCCCTGTTGTCACCTACCACCTATCCCCACCCACTTTAATTGTGTTAAATTGTTTAATTGTGATTATTCCAAAATTCAGATTCATAGTAAATAAAAAAGTAATAAATTCATAGCAAGAAAAATTAGACATTTAAAATCTGCTGCTTAACAGTTCTGCAGTTTTGCACAGGAAGTAATAGACCTCTTTTTATTTCTAAGCTGTTTTACTTCAAATTTCTGTTTGAAAAAAAAAAGTTAATTACTTATCTACATTTATTATAATTTATTTCTAATACATAGAAAAAACAAATAGGTCCCTTTAAACAAAGTTTGACTAACATGGCTAAGGTCATATTAATATTTGTTGACCTTCGATTGCCGTTCTTCCACGTTATCCATCTAGAACTTCTCCTGATGAATTGCTTGTCAACTAGAGCCCACCCACTTAGTTTGTGCTTAACCAATGACAGCACTGAATTGTAATGACGTACCCAATGTGTGATGAACAAGTGTCACACAGGACACCTCTCTGCTCCATTTTCAAATAGGAAACACTCAGTATTTCTGCTAAAACAGAATCATAGCAGCAGAATCACGTCCACTAGAGCTGTCATCTATGTTTGGTTTGATTCAGGTGCTACTTGCATTCAACTCGCCCAGCTGCAATGTGTTTGGGACGTTAAACCAGTGGTTCGGACTCCAAAACAACTGAGCTGGTGGAGGCCAGATGAGGTTAAGGTTTGACATGTTTCAAATGCAGAGTCAGATGTAGATTCTATTTGCTGGCCTATCAAATTAATTTTATTTAATCTTATGTCTTCAAAATCAAACGCAAGACTAAAGACTACTTTGTTGCGTTGCAAGAAGCCTACATTTGTGTTGGTCCCCAGTGCTTTCGATTAATTACAGATGTGATTGTCAACTTTTTTCAGTTGTCACCACCAAAATAACAATTGTATGCATTGTATCTCCAAAACACAAAACGTAGACTACCTGCAAAGTGATAATGCCGTTTTTAGTGTTATGTTTGAGTTTATTTTGAATCCATAAGCCTAGATAAGCCAGCAAATAAGAAGCTACGTTTATCACTGCATTTGAATCGTGTGTCCAACCTTGTTTAAAATCTCAATTCATCGTTCTCAGTTGAGCAACAATAATCATGTTTTACTGAGCCAGAGTTGGTCTCAGTATTTTCTGGGACTCACAGGGTCTGGATGCTGTGCAGAGAGTTGAAAGTTCCTTTGGCCACACTCTGGATCTTGTTGTCGTAAAGTGAGAGCAGAGCCAGGTTCTCCAGGTCTTTAAAGGCCGTGGCTCGGACACAGTGGATCTTATTGGCATTCAGCAGTCTGCAGAAACAAGTTATTTTACACTCAGAATCGTATATAAGTACATACAAGCTTCTAATAAAAAAAGATCTACTATAATCAACTTAACAATAGAGAAATTTTTTATAATGATAGGTCTACTCTGTTTAAAATCTGTTTGTTGGAGCTTAGTATCACTTTAACACAACAACAACAACATATGAGTGAAAAGCTAAATTGCAAAAGCAATAGATCTTCGTTTTAAACTATTATCAAAGAAATATAATCATACGTCTAATATAACACCGTCTGTATTTGCAATTTGACTCTTTACTGTGTCCAAAAAAATAAAATGTAAGAAAAACGCTCTCACAGCAGCTCCAGAGACGACAGTCCGTCAAACACTCCCTCGGGCAGCTCTGTGATCTTGTTCCCGTACAAGACACTGAAAGAACACGAGAAAACCATTAACCCTTCACATACTAGAGAAAGAGGAACGTTAAAGGCACAGTGTGTAACTTTTTAACATATAATAGACTAAAACAAAGGCTTTTTATGTACAGGTCAGATTATAAATACTTGAATTTGTAATTGAATGTGAATAAATGCATTTAAACTGAATATTCGTATATGTGGGCTTTAAACCATGAGCTGTATATGTATTTGTTTATGTTCTCATTCTGACAGTTTATAATAATCCATCACGTTGAAGTAACTCACAGTGAGTTGAGAGCCTTGAGTCCGTGGAAAGCATCAGGAGCGATCTCTGAAATGTGATTGTTGCTCAAGTCTCTGGACAAAGAAAGTAAAAAAAAGTTTTAGTTGAAAATCTATAAACACAGAAAGCTCACAATGTTTGGTTTGAGTTATGACCAGTGCCGGGTGTTATGACCATGACAAGTCAAACATATAAAAGGAGGACACAGGAGACAAGGGTTACAAATATATAAATGTCTTTTATTTTTAAGTTAATTTAAGTTAATTTTTAAGTTAGTTTTTAAAAAGACCCAAAAAAAACCTCCCGTGCCCAAAGTAACAAAAGAAAGGTGACCTGGTGAGCCGGTGTGGTGTCGAAACAAGCTCCCATCGAGACGTGCACCCCTCACTAGCTTTTGTGACTGTGCGTGACGTAGCAAGCTTCCCGCGGTAAATAGTTTACAATTAATTTGGTTAAGTTTAGGCATAATTCGAAGGTTAAGTTTAGGATTAGGGCTTGGGTGAGGTTAGCAAAAGTAATATGAAATAAAAAAATATTACTTATTTTCTAGCACTAACTTTAAACAAGGGGTTCCCATCTCGACGGGGAGTGCCATCTCGACGTTACACCGGCCAAACAGAACAAAAGGACGTGGTACCGGGCCAACCCAATACAGGCCGTAGAAGCCGGTACCAACGTCATAACTAAAAAGTCAAAAACCCTCCCAAACTAACCTGTTAAACAAAAGGCGAAAATGGGACCACCGGCCACCAGATGTTAAGTGCTCTGATAAACAATAAAAACTATTATCGTTAGAGTACTCATGCGTTACCATTAATTACTCAAGATCAACTATAATTGACGCATGGTAACAGAGGAGCAGAAGGGCGGCGTGCACAAAGAGGAGGTTTTCACATAACGGGAGGTGCAGTGGTATCTCCGTAGGTCTGTGTTAAGAACGATCCTTGGAGCAGAGAGGGAGTCTGCGTCAGAGCAGGAGGTGTCATACATGCGCTCGGTCTCATCTCTGGATCTGAACTAAAACTAAAACTATAATTTGAAAAGGTAACTAGTGCTACTAGTGTAAAAGTGCATGTTGGTGGAAAATTCGACATTATACGTACATTGAAAATGAACATGTGTGTTTTGTTTTCAGAGGCCTGTCATGCTTGCGCCTACAGAAATACACTCTAAATAAGGGGTCTCAAACTCAAATGGAGCTGTGGCCGAAATGATCGGAAGCAAATTGGTCAAGGGACGCATTTTGTACCTAACCTAACTAACCTTACCTTAACTAACCTTAACCTTAACCTTCAAATTCTGGCCTGGCTAAGATATATTCAATATAAATAATGTTATTAGGCTGTACAACCTATAAATATTCTTGGACACAGTCCTGAGCTGAACTGTTCCTACAGTTGAAGGAGAGCTGGTCAGGAGGACTGGTTTTGGAAAATGAGGTTGAGAAAAGACATTATAAGAGAAACTGTTTAACTGTTTTTTCAGGAGTACCTAAAATCTGCTTTGTCCCAAACGAAGAATAATCTTCCTAAGCTTTAACTATGAACTCTCGTTCTTGCTTAAATATTTCCCTAACGGTACTCGAGACCTCTTTTTTTAAGGTCTTTGTTTCATCTAGGACTCAGTCTTATCTCGGTCTCGAGGGCGTTTGGACTTGGTTTTGTCTTAGACTCAGTCTTGTCTTGGACACCAGAAGACCACATTTTATTACCACTACGCTCTGCTAAACTTGCACCAAGATTTTGTTGACCTGTCCCAGGCACAGTTTGCTATAACCACTGCACAATGAGATCATATAGACACTGATAATTGTATAATATAATCCATCAGTGGTCTTGGTCTTGTCTTAGTCTCAGGACTCTGTGGTCTCGGAAAGGTCTTGATTAGTGTGGTCTTGACTACCACACTACTACACTAAGTAATGCTTTACCATTACTCCAAAAAATGTTATTCCCAACTAACGCTTACCCCCAACACTGGTTATGAGCTTCTCTTACATCCGCCGCAGTTTCTTGTAGGAAGTGAAAGCTCCTGGAGGAACTGACTTGATGCCATTCTGCTCCAAACGACTGTTAAAAAAAAAAAAAAAAGACAATACTTTAGCTGAACATTACTTTAAAGACGATTATGCATGTTGTATTTGGTCTTAATATTTCAAGAATAATATGTCACATTGGCTTCAAAAAAAACATCTGACATAAAACATTCTTGATAAGAGTCTTTGCTCACATCTCGGTCATGGCCTCGGGCAGGTGCGCTGGAATGGCGGTGAGTCCTCTGCCTCGACAGTCCACGATGTTGTTGGAGCAGGTGCACATGGGCGGACAAGAGCCGGACGCCAGGCTGCAGGCTGGACGAACGCACTCACGCCCTGACCTGAGACCACACAGGACAACATCACCAGATTAATGTCAGAGGATGAATAATTCACCACCTACTGTATATAATAGGTTCTTTAGTCATTCCTAACTTTGTAGTAAGGACCCAAATTTTGGTTCTCAAAGATTTCTTGGACGTCCCCAAAGTTGTGTGGATTTTAATGGAGGAATAATATGTTGAGAGCTTTTATAAAGTTCCAAATAGCCATTACAGTTCAATAACTTTATTAAATGGCAAAATTACTGTCTGCTTGAGCACTTCATCACGTATCATTGTGACTCTGCTGTCTGGCGTAAATGTTTTTTGCCATAACTTCGATCTAATCCAGGCATGTTCTAGATCCTAACCAAAACCAATGCTGTTTCTGTTTTTTTGACTGACACAGATCTGAATGTTGCATGTGCCAATTTGTTTTGATATGTTTTTTTCAATGAGAGTAAAAATCCGCACTTTTGAGGAAAACAGAAGGAGCCGGGCAGCATCCTGTGGTAGAGCCAGAACATGGACTGTACAAACCTGACCCGGACCCAAGTCTGCGCAACTAGGTCACTGTTTACATGCACTAAACAAAAATATAACGCCTCTTTTACACTGACTGTGAGGTGGGTTCGGTGCAAGACAAGTGCAAGTTTCTTGCAGAGTGCCTTGTACACCAGCTGTATTTGCCCAGAGCCACGTGGATTCCCGCGAGAATGCTCGTATTATGACTTGAAAGTCGCATCAGATCGCTGCAAGCTCCAGGAAAAATAGACTCTCTACAGATATTTTAAACGTGCACTTTATTTATTGGAGGGGTCTGAGGAGTCAGAAAACCAGAATCTGGTGTGATCATTTGCTTCATGCAGTCCAACACCTTCACACAGAGTGGATCAGTTGTGGATTGTGGCCTGGGGAATTTTGGTCCACTTATCTTCAATGGCTGTGTAAAGTTTCTGGATAGTTGTATACGCCGATCCAGAGCCTCTCAAACATGCTAATGGGTGACATGTCCGTTTTATAGTATATATAGGTGTTTATTTAAGCTCGCCAAACAGCAGCCGAGAGTCAAGGTGAGGACAGCCATACTCTCTGAATGAAGGAATGAGGTGCGCCTCAACGTCCGACCACCACCAAGTGTACCTAACCTGCATGTTATTGCTCTGGACAAAGGCAGACTCACAAGTCTCTAAACAGCTTTGTCATTGAAAAACACCAAACACACCTGTGTGTCTGTCCTCACATGTGCGCACATCTGTGTGAGTGAGCTCTGTATGGAGGCAGTGTGTTTGAAGTGCAGACACATTATGACCACTAATGCGATTGCCTGAATCCAACCAGAGTTACAAAGTTCTTCAGCTCTTTCTGTACCCACCTGAGCAGGCGAAGTCGCTCTTGCGCAGCTCGGCCAGGTTGAGCCCCCTGAGGACGGGAGGAGAACTGCACTGAGTAAACAGACCCAGGGCCGGTCTCTGTCGTAACCACGGAGACAGCCAGGCCATGTGACAGTCGCAGCGCAGAGAGTTTGAGTGGAGGCGGCTGGGGAGAAGAAGGATAGTATACTATATTTATTATGAAAACTGATAGAAAACTTAATAGAAATGCAATGTGGTTTTACCTGGAATATTCCACGTCTGTCTTTAAACTTATCTACTTACAAACCTACAATAACATCCTTTCTCACTACAAACTAATCTACATTATAACAGTGAACAAATACTCATTAGGCTTTCCTGACAAAGCAATAGCACTCAGACAGAAACAAGAAAAAAATAACTCACAAGGTTCTCAGTTTGGGCATGTGGTTGAAGCTGGACACGGGATCGTGGTGATGTTGTTGTTGTTTAATGTCCTGGAGAGAAAAAACAAGCATAAAACATATATATTTTCACTTTTACATATTTATTTAATGCAGAGAGAAAAGACTGAAAAACAACTCACAGCACTTCCAGAGATCGCAGAGCTCTGAAGGCTCCCTCCTCGATGCAGCTGATGTGGTTTTTGTCCAGCTGACTGAAAACAATAAAGCACATGACCTCATTATAGATCTACAATTTGTGAAGAAACGACTCAGCAGCAGCACAAACACAGTCTCAGTTCGGTCAAAAGGGTCAGTGCATCAACACGTCAGAAGCACTCACAGGTTTTTGAGGTCAGTGGCTCCTCTGAACGCTCTCCGGGGAATGGCCTGGATCATGTTTTCACTCAAGTCTCTGAAAAGACAAAGACACACGCAAGAAGAAGAAGAAGAAGTCAAAGCTACGGATTCAGCAAGAGAGAAGGTTTAAAATACACTGTATGAACAAATAAAAAGAGCTTCCACAAAGACTACACAAGAAGCTTTTGAGTGTTGCATTCAATTTTCACCAAGATCTTAATGAAGTTACGATTAGACATTTATCTTACCTTGTAACTCACACATTTTGTTAAATGATTGTCTAAACTTCCAGGAAACTACGTCGATTCAACAGCTGAGTAAATTATCTTTGCATTTTGTTCTTTTTGACGACATATGTGGAGGGATTCTGTTTAGATCTGTTTGTGCAAATGACGTTAAATTCGTCTTTGGACTTTTATTTTATGATAGAAGCCTCTCTGATGCACGTGCTGACTTTGTCTACAGTCAAATACATGATGCAGTTTCACAGATTCACCAGTAGATGGGGAATAGTGTGAGCACAAGACCAGAGGAAGTCAAAGGACGTAAAATACATGTGTTCTTTTGTTGACATAAGGCAGCGCAGTCGGCTGTGTTTACGTGATCAGCTGCTTCTAAAGAGCAGTCTTTCTTTTCAAACAGATTACAGGCAAAACATCTTGGACTAAAAACATTGTTGAGTAAGTTTAGAGCAGATATTTGATCTTTAAAATGAAAAAAAAGACAATCCTACTGGACTAGGACTCTGAGGAGAACGACACATACAGCGAGTCTAGAGGAGAAAAACTAAACTTCCTCTTCTGTGAGCAATCCAAAAGTGTTTCTTCATGTTTGGAGGGTTAAACTTGAAAATATATTAATTAATGTGAGCCATCTGTTCTCCCTAGGTGATTACGTCACCGCCTCACGTAGCGCAAACGTCCCCACGTAACGTCGGAGCGTGCCCGCGTTCAGCCAATCACGTTGCTCGTAGAGTTTTTTACATGCCAATGGCGCTGCTCTCAGATCAGAAGCGTGGGGGAACGAACACAAAGCTGCTATTTGAGGTTTGTCGCAAACAAATGCTTTTTTCACTCGTATATTATCGTAACTCTGTATTTTAATGCCCGTCGCTCCTTTATCTACCTTTAGCCTTCAGCCAGCGCAGGGGTAGAAGCCGTTTGGTCGCGTGGTGCGTCGGTTTTAAAAGGGAATTGGTGGTCTGTCAACTTGTTTTGCCTGTGTTGTTGTGCTGCAACAAATGCTATTAGCATTAGCTTTATCTATAAACGTTAATGGACTGGCTATGTCAAAACTAGCTTTCAAATGCTAATGCTGGCACTCGGAAACAATGAGTTACAAATGAGTGCTTATTGTTAAAGTATCACTGCAGTTTTAAGTGCAGTAGCTGCAGTTGCACTGAAATTTACACTGTGTGGTTTATAATATTTTCCACACTGTGGAAATATTTACAATGCTATTTCTGAATGCATTTTTCTAATGTGTCTTAAACCAATGCACTTTATAATGTAATGTGAAAATGTGAAATTATTTATTCTATTGCTAATAGAGTAATATGAATGAATTGATTATTGTGTACACAGACAGAAGTAACTAGCTAGAGATTTAGAGAATGTTTACTGAATATGGTTCTGTTTATATATTGTCCAGGCCAGGTTTTCCTGCTCGGGAAGAGAACAGATTAATATAGAATAACAACTGTTTTATTTAATTGAAAGTAGACACTGTATGTCTCATTTGATGTACACATGTCTGTGAATATTGTGTAAAATTTGCAAAAAGGCCTGGCAGGGAAGGAGGGTCAAAGCGAGAACAAGGCTGACAGTGAAAGACTTATGATCCTCCTGGTTACAATTTTCATCATTTTGTTTGTCAATTTCTTCATAAACTGCAACTTAACGGCCAGCTAAGTATAATCCATATTTACCACAAGGACTGTCCCTCCAAAGAAAGCCAAAATTTGAAAAATGTGACAATCAGTGTGCTTTAAACAGAGGTAAAACCCATTTAAATGACACAACAGCGATTAAGCAAATAACAATCCCCTATAAAACACCTTAAAAGATTCGACCAGTCAATCAGGATGTCCACATTTTCTCCCACAACTTGAACCTTCCATTAAAACCCGGCTGACTGTTTAAGCTGTGTTTAGCTCACATTATCTTCAGTAAAGTCCACAGCGAGAGTCGGCTCAGCGGTAATGAGTGGGTCGTATCTCCAGAGACGCTGCATCATTAAGTCTGGATTTATCCCACTGTTTTATCTCGGCCCCGATGTCCCGCTTCCTTCCTCTGAGTCCACCGAGAGAAGAGTAAATCATTCACAAACAAACTGCACTGGGGGGATTATTGAGGCTCGTTCAGTCAGTTTTAGACTGATGGGTTATTTTAATGGGACTTCTGTGTTATTCTTTTAGTTTATGCTCCTGTAGCAGCAAAGCTAAAGCTTATCCATAGTTTTCAATGCAGTGTTATTAGTTAGAAGTAGAGCGAAAGAAGCAAAGATAGTGTGGACGAGTGTTAAAGATGGGGTAGCTGATTTTTACACTGCAAACACGATTTAGGTTTTAAATCTGACAACTTCCTCTCATAAATCCTTCGACACGTATATCACGTATTCATTTTGGTTGCATTTATGGTTTATAAACTTCTTTTTACAAACAACAAAGTGAAACTGGAGTGACCGCCCCAAGCTCAGCCAATCAGAGCGCTGCATTCAGCTCCTAAATAAAACTAAAATTCTTTATTATTCAGTTCAGACAGTACTCAGAGGTCTAATTTTTTCACAGAGTGCTGTATTTTCTATGTACTTTTTAGTGGAAAGCACAAAGTTTACTAATTTACAACGAAAAAAGTTAGCTACCCCAACTTTAAGCTAGGCTAACAGTGTGGGAGTAACTTATTACAAAAGTAATTAGTTACTGTAATATATTCTTCTTTTCAGTCACTAAGTACTTGTAGTGTAACTCATTACTTTAAAAATGTTGACAATATAATACTAATTACAATCTGAGTTACATATGATGTGATGTGTGACGTCACATTTCCATTATATTAATGAATAATCAAGTGTAAATGTAACAGGATCAGTCTACAATGTCTTAACAAATGTGTGATTAGCTCAAAGTAACTCACAGTAGTGTAACTCAGTTACATTACAGTAAAGGTGTAATACAAATGTATTACATGGGTGGAACAAAGTCATTGTTTTTGCAAGTCTCAAGTCTTTGGCTTCAAGTCTGAGTCAAGTCCCAAGTCAAGTCTTAAGTCAAGTCGCAAGTCTCATAGTTTCAAGTCTTCATAGATTTCTTTTTTTTAATAAAGGATCCTATTTAATATAAAGTGCAGAAGTGAGGAGGGACATGTTCCAGTTTAATTAAGTCGCCTCAAGTCCAAGTCGAGCCCAGAGCCTTACTCCATTTGATCAAGTCTTAAATCATTAAAAAAGTGACTCAAGTCTGACTCCAGACCCAGTCCACACCTCTGGTACACATACTGTATATATTTGGTAACCGAGTTCAAATCTTTCTCTCTAATGAAGCCTTTTACACACACAAAAAAAATCAGAAAGTGTGTTATTAGCATGCTACGCTGCTGTTAGTATTAGTGCAACTGTAAAATCACAATCAATCAACATTGTTTATCTTTTTAAAATGGTAAAAATTGGCTGCATTGTCTTTACTTTTATCATGTCTGGTTGAAATACATTTGTTTCTCGTTGTGCAAATTATAATTGAAGTTTGATTTAAATTCTAACTCTTTTTCTTTCACTTTAAGTCTTCCACTCTACCCAAATCCAAACACAACGTCCTTTCTCTCAAAATTAAAAAATGCCTTCGCTCTGCCCGGTCGCCATGTTTCTGGTTGCCGTGGGAGACAGCAGAAGCTTTAGACGGAGCGCTCCGATTGGTCACAGCTGCGCCTAAGTCTCTGGGTCCTTTCTGAGTTCAGCTGTGAGAAAAGTAAACCTTCCCAGTCTCTTCGGGACAGTTCATGTGTTTGAATAAAAGGGTCAAGCGTTTGGGACACTTTCAGATTAAACACGAGAGGAAAGTGTCGATGAGAAACGCAGACTGACGGAGAGAGTCTTGAGCGGACAATGTGTCGACTGAATCAACAAGAAACTGCAGGAAAATAAAGATTACTCAGCACATTTAGTATTGAGATGTTTTAATCCAAAAGTTTGTTATTAACGGAAAAGAAAACAGCAATGAAGAAAGAAATTTGCCAAACTTAACACTTGACGCTGTATTTTCCTGTCCTACATCAAATTACCACATTGTTTTATATTACAGCTTTATTTAGAGTCACTGATTTAAATAATGTCATTCAAAATATTACAGAACTTGACTCTTTTCCAGTGTAAAACAGGTTTGTACAAACAGTAAAATCCATAAAGCTAAAGTAACTTCTGCATTGTTGCTTTTTGTTTGCAATTTTTCCTGATATTTAGCCTAATTTTCTCAGCAGCAAGTTGCAGACATATTACTCATACTGTATTATTAAAACACACCGCTTGTTTATTTTTAGTTGTAGTGTGACCTTCTGAGGTGCGAAAGTGGATTTTGAATGTTTCGCTAAAGCCGGCTGCACACTAGAGGAGTTTAGGCTTTTGTGCAATTTCTTTGACGCTGCAAAAAATAAATAAATCAATTAAAAAGAAACCACAGACATAAGGACATTTACTAGTGCTGTAGGTCTTTAGTCGTTTAGTCGACTAATCGGTCGATGGGGCTTTAGTCGACCAAAATTTTTATTAGTCGACCCAGCCCGAGCCCGCCGTGTCCGAACTCGACCGGAACCCGAGTCAGTCTCTGTGTGTCTGAGCCCAGCCTGAAGCGAGCCCGCCCCGCTCACTCACTGAACTGTGGCGTTTTAATGACAGAAAAAGCATCTCTCCACTAAAAGCGCTTCCTCCACCGCACACTCCTCTCTCTTTCTCTTTCTCTCTTCTCTCACTCTCCCTCTTGTTCCTTCTTTTATCCCAACCCTTAACGTGCGCACTTTCTCTCTCTTCTTCCTCACCTTTTACTTGATCCGCGGCGATGAAAGAAGTGCCTTCCCCGTCTCTCGTTCTCCTTCCTCTTTTACCTGCTCCGCGCTTATTCACAAGTCTTCTGTCTCTCTCTTCTCACTCCGCGTCTCCGCTTCTCACGCCACTCCACGGCGGTGCATCAGACTTCTTACGCCACTCCGCGGCGGTGCATCAGACTTCTCGCGCCGTATAGTTTGCCACTTAAACACTCGCTGTTTGTCACAGCGGTGGTTTTGCGCTGTGTTCTGACGCGGATGTCAATCATCCGCGAAGCGCACGTGTTCAGTGCAGCTCTGCGTCTTGGCCCGAACCCGACCAGGCCCGACAACTACGTGAGAAATGTGGGCCCGGGCTCAAGCTGAGCTGCCTTTTTTTATATAAACACACTGTGTCATATTCATTTTCTGTGTAAATTGTTGTTTTTTGCATGAACTTCATTGCACTTTTGCCTTTTAGCCAATTTGTGTCAGATCATAACTATATATTTTTTTTAGCTTCGGAGCTTTAGCCACGCCCCCTTTTTAGTCGACTAATCGGTCGATGAGACATGTCTTTGGTCGACCAAGATTTTCTTTGGTTGACTACAGCCCTAACATTTACAACAATTATTTGTGCCAGTCGCATCAGAGGAACAGAGATGACACAGACAGAGCAGTGAGCGAACAGTGCGTGTGTCACGTGATCGAACGCAGAGAGTTTCCTTTCATTTGAACGATTATAAAAGTAGAACACGAGTGCATTAAACCTATGGCGTCAGACAGCGATCTTTAACTTGAGAGTGCATGGAGAACATCATCGCGAGCAGTAAACAAGAATTGAGAGCGTATAAATGAAAATGAGCGCAAACTTCCTGACAGCGCGCATAGGCTCTGTCTGCGTGTGCTGTTTTCCTTTCACTGCGCGATCAAAATGATAACACCACACTGGGTTGTAATAAAAACAAACAGCGCGATGTTTGATTCTTTGCTTTGCTTCTCTCTGAGCGCGTTGTTATTTTTCATTCATGATGTGACGTCATCAAAATAGGTTGCTGCAGTCGATCACAGATTAAAGGGAGTGTGGAACTCCTGACGGTGAAAACGAACAGATTTCATGAAATAATTTTATTACAATAAAAAAAGATCAAATGGTGTTTATGTTCACATAACATCTTTACTTATACAATTACCAACTTTAAGAAATAAAATGCAAATATTAAGTGATAAAAACTATGTGTACCAGTGCTTAGTGGCTACGAATATTAAATTCTTGTGTAAAATTACAAAAAATAGCTTTATTTCTGAAAATCTGTTCGTTTTCGCCGTCAGATCTCCACACGTCCGCAAACTAACAGCGCGCTCAGAGAGAAGCAAGGCAAAAGAATCAAACATCACGCTGAGATACAAACCGCGCGCTGTGTTATCATTCTGAGCGTGCGGTGAAAGGAAAACAGCTGTCAGGAAGTTTGCGCTCAATTTCAATTTATACCTCTCAATTCTTGTTACTGCGCGCGATGATGTTCTCTATGCACGCTCAAGTTAAAGATAGCTGTCTGACGCCATATAAACCAGGTTTATAAAGGTCACAGGAGAGCAGGTGTGTTGAGATGACATGTAAAGCTCATAAAAAAGAAGCTCGCACTTTGACTACTAGCACAAAGTTTTACATTTACTGTATTTACAGATGATGAGGCAATGGTTCTTTATTTTATGTGCACTTGCAGCATCTGAACCTCACGATGATGCATTTCCACAAATAGTCGCAGTGACGCACAGACATAATGAGAGAAATGACAAAAATCGTTACTCTGGCCACACTTCCTCGAACTCATAGAGGGAAACATCGGGCTTAAAATCAGGCTAAAACTTAGCAATACTTTGACGAGACAGCGCTATTTCACGAGTCTGATTTATCACAGATTTAAGCGGGCCAGTTATGATTAGAGATGCACCGATCCGATACTGGGATCGAATATCGGTGCCGATCCAGGAAATTTTGCTGGATCGAGTATCGGCTCCATGATATCGGTTCAGCCGATATCCTAGTTGTGTTTAATGGACATAATGAGTCTGATTTATAGGCTGATGTTGATCCAGAATGTCTCATAATGTTTGACATTTTATTCTTTCTCTCACTCTCTCACTCTCCTCTCTCTTCTCTTTCTCTTTCTCTTTCTTCTCTCTATTCTCTCTTCTCTCTACTACTCTGTCTTCTCTTTTTTCTTCTTTCTTTCTTCTCTCTCTCTCTCCTCGCGCTCTCTTTCCCTCTCTATCTCTTTCTTCTCTTCTCTCTTTCCTCTCGCTCTCTCTCTTTCTCGCTCTCCTCTTGCTCTCCCTCTCTTTCTTCTCTATTTCTCTGTCTTCTTTCACTCTCTCTCTCTTTCTTCTCTCTCTCTCTCTCTTCTCTTCTCTCTCTTCTACTCTTCTCTCTCTTTATTCTCTTCTCTCTCTTTATTCTCTCTCTCTCTCTCCTCGCGCTCTCTCTTTCTTTCTTTCTCTCTCTTCTCCTCTCGTGCTCTCTCTTTTTCTCTTTCTTCTCTTCTCTCTTCTCTCTTCTCTCTCTCTCTCTCTCTCTCTTTCTCTCTCTTCTTCTTAAGTTGTTCAGTTTTGTCTTGCAATATAAATAACACTATTATGATCAAAAGTCTTACGTTATGAAAAGGTAAAAGAGCTATTCCAGTCCTTACACAAGTATCGGTTGATATCGGGTGTCGGCAGATGCTTCATTCTAAAGTATCGGATCGGTATCGGAACTGAAAAAGCTGGATCGGTGCATCCCTAGTTATGATGCCACTTACATGAGGCGTAAACGCAAACAGTCCATTTTTTTGACCATTGCTCTGCTGGCCAAGCAAAGTTCCTCTGCGTGCCATATGTTAATAGTTTGCCGACCCTGCACTAATAGCTCATTAGATTCTTTATCCAGTACACTGCTTGGTCAGGCGCAATGTTACTTAGTTCTGCTTTAATAAAAAGTGTGACTGCAACATCCACATTGTAGCTCTTCAACCAATCAGCTTCAAATATTTACTTTGTTTCATTTTTCCATCATCTTTTGGCATTCTGTCCAGACTAAAAATGTGCAGAACTAATTCAGAGTGATGCTTACATATTTAATCACACAACATACTCCTGGAGTGAACAGTCACCTCATTCATAACTGCTTTGTCTAAATGGCACTTAAAATGTTAGAGTTTATTTAGATACACTTATTCTTTCTATTGAGGATGTTTGAGGCTGATAACATAACATTCGCTTCTGTCAAAAACGTGTCCCACTTGGAGATTTGTGTAAAAATTGAAATATCCTGCCGAATTTTGTGCTGTTTTTGTTTGTCGCAGTAATAATTGGGTTTGTTCTCTGCAGGTTTTTGGATCACAAAGTCTGTAAATGTGTCCAGTTTGTCTCTTTCTCTTTCTGCGCTCGTGTCCTGCGGCGAAACCACACACAGAGCTCTGGCACGCTCCTCTCTCTTCTCTCTCTCTCTCTCTCTTCTTTTACTCACTCTATGGTCTTACTTTCCTCCTTCACTCCTCCCCCTCTTCTCTCTCAATCTCATACTCCTTTCTTTTCAGTTTCTCTTGCTTCACCTTGGTCTCTTTATCCCCCTCTTTTCCATCTCTCTCTCCTCTTCCTCCTCCCTACACTCTCTCTCTTTCTCCCTCTCCTTTCCATCTCTTTCTCTCTCTCCTTCCCACTCTTTCTCCCCCTCTCTCTCTCTCTGTCTCTACCTTTCCATCTCTCTTTCCCCTTCCTTCTCCACACTCTTCCCTTTCTCACTCTTATCTCTCTTTCCCCTTCCACGTCCCCACTCTCTACCTCTCTTTCTCCCTCTCCTTTCCATCTCTTTCTCTCTCCTTTCTCCTTCCGACTCTCTCTTTCTCCCTCTCTCTCTCCCACCTTCTCACTCTTTCCTCCTCCCCACTCTCTTGCTTTCCATCTCTCTCACCCCTTCCTTCTCCCCACCAGTCCTCTCTCTCTCTCTCTCCTTCTTCCTCCTCACCCACTCTTGCTCTTTCTCTCTAGTCCTTGCATTTCTCTCTCTTTCCTTCTTCCTCTCCACCACTCCTTTGCTTCCCTTGTATTCCTAGCATCTCTTTCTCTCTTCACCTTTCAGTCTTTTTCTTTACTCTTTCCACGTCTTCCTCAATCTCTGTCACTTTTATACCTCTTTTCACCCTTAGTCTTTCTCCCTTTCTCTCATGCACCGCTTTTCATTCTCAGTTTCATCTCTCTCTCTCTCTTTGCCCCCTCTCACACCTCTTTTCACCCTGACTCTCAATCTTCTCTCTTTTTTCACCCTCAGTCTATATTTCTCTCTCTCTTTCTCTCGCCCAATTCTCCATCTCTCCCTCTCTCACACCTCTTTTCACAGTCAGTCTCTCTATCTTGCCCATCGCTCCCTCTCTGCCCCCCTTCACTCTTTTCACTCTGTTACTCCCTCCCCTCTCTCTCACCTCTTTTCTCTTTCAGTCTCTTCTCTCTCCCCATTTCTCTTACACCTCTTTTCACTCAGTCAATCCTCTCCCCCTTCTCTCTCCTCTTTTTCCATCTCTCCCCTCTCCCTCCTCTCTGTCTCTCTCTCACCTCCTTTTGCTTTCAGTCTATTCTCTCTCTTCCCTCTCTCTCCTCCTCTACCTCTTTGTCTCTTCAAATCAAATCAAACTTTTTCTTCTCTCTCTCCTCTCTTCTCCCCTCCCTCTCACCTTCTTCTCTTTCAGTCCCTCCTTTCACCTCTATAACATCTTCCCTCTCTCTCCCCGTTTCTCTTACACCTCTTTCCACTCAGTCAATCCTCCCCCTTCCCCCTCCTCTCTATCTTTCTCTCTCTCTCTCACCTACTTTCTTTTTCAGTCTCTTCTCTCTCTTCCTGTATCTTTCCTCCTTCTCTCCTCCTTTTAGTCTCTTATCTTTCTCTCTCCTTGTCTACTCTCTTACCTCCCCTGTCCTCACCTCTTTTCTGTTTCAGTCTCTTCTCTCTCTTCCCCTCTCCGTCCCTCCCTACCTCATCCTCTCTCCTCTTTTCTCTTTCAGTTTCTTCCCACTCTCCCTCTCTTCTCTCCTTCCCTTACCCTCCCCTCCCCCTCTTTCTTACCACTTTTCTCCTTCAGTCCCTCCTCTCTCTCATCTCTCCTCTTTCTCCCCTCTTTTCTGTTTAGGTCTCTTTTCTCTCTCTCTCTCTCTCTCACCATCCCGCTCTCATCTCTTTCCTCTTGCAGTCTCTTCTCCCTCTCTCTCCCTCTCCCTCCCTTCTCCCTCTCATCTCTTCCCTCTCTCAGTCTCAGAGCTATACTGTCACGTCTCGCTGCATCATTTTCCATTCTCACATTTGTTGGTGGAAGTCATTTGCGAGGTTCCCGCTGAGAGGAAGCGTCGCGCTGGGGCAACAAAGCAAATTCAGCCAATACTGTCGCCTCTTCTGCTTCTCTTTGTGTCTAAACCACTTGTTTTTCCCCAACACGGCTTTTTCTGACAACTTGAGTATTCTGATCATAAGCTAGTGTACTATCACTCTGTTAATTCTCAAGCATTAAAACTGGGCCAGTGGAGACAAGTATCATGTCATATCATGTCATGTAATCTGTATCATTTATACATTTTGTTAAGATGTGCCACGATTACCAGAGAGGGATGGAGCTATTGGCAGCTCCAAGCTGGACGGTTGTCTTACTGTCTCCAGGGTGTTTGGAGTCACCACTCTACAATTAGTCGTCTTGTGGAGCAATACCAACCACTGGTTCTTCTAACGACTGCCCTCGTACTGGTGGCCCCCGTGTAACGACCGCTGCACAAGACCACGCCAACCGCCCCGCACATAACTGTGGCAGGTCAAACCCGCCACCAGGTCCACAGCCAAACCATTGGGACACACAACACCACTGCTTGGTCCCTAACAGTCGGCCAGAACCATCCGTAACCACCTCTGCGCTGACGGCATTCGACCATATCAGCCGCATGTTGGATCAGTGCTTACCCCCCCAACATCACCGCTTGGGTCGAATGGTGCACTGCACATCGTCATTGGACTTTCAGTGACAAAAAAATGTTCCAGTGCTTCAGAGCAGATGGCCGAGATTGGGTGTACAGGAGATCTGGGAGAGGCTGAACCTTGTTTGCGCCAAGTGAACGGTGGGGTGGTCCCAGTGTCATGATTTGGGCAGCCATGTCGGCAAATCACCAGACAGACCTGGTTTTCATCGAAGGAAACCTCAGTGGTCTCTGTTATCGGGATGAGATCCTGAGGCCTGTGGTGCTCCATTTTCTGGACCAAGTTGGGGCGGGAGCTCTGTTCCAGCACGACAATGCACGACCCCATATGACCCCAGCCATGAATCCGTACTTAAATCCCATTGAAAATGTCTGGGATCTGCTCAGTGTGCGTGACGACCGACGTGAGCAGCTGAGGGCGGCACTGGTGGAAGAATGGATCCACTCAGACACTACTGCCGATCCATGAGGCGACGAATAACCGCTGTCCAGGGCCAACGGGGGTCACTTGAACTATTGATAGTCTGATGAAACGCTGTCCCTTTTGGTTTGGGGGTGGCTGTATTGTTTGGTTGTTTGGCCTGAGGATTAGAAATGGATGTAGGTTCATATGAAACAAACAGATCTCAAAAATAAAATTATTCTGCCCCCCAAAAACTCAGAAAAGAGTGTTGCATTTCTTTTTTCCTTTAGTGTATTTGCAGTGTTTATTTAGGTATTCTTTTTTGTGTGGAATAAATGAAGACTTTTGTCTACTTACTCGGAAATAAGGGGTTAAAATATTAAAATATTTGGTATGAATGTGCAAAAAGAAGTAGTTCTATGATTCTGAGTTTTTAAAGTAGAAAAAAGTTGAAAGTATGTTGATTTTATGGGTGGGTAAAGATAAAGAATGTCTCAATACAATACAAATAAAAAACGTACGAAATTATTGTCACTTTCAAACTTTGAACTACCCCAAGGGCTAAACAAATATATATAGCTTACTCAATTTGAAATGTAAGCCTAAAAATACGGCACTGGGCTGGATTTGATGCAGAAATAAAGTATTTTTGTGTGTCATTCATCATTGTTGTGCTTGCTTCCTCTGTTACAATAAAAGAATTGAACAGCTAAGATTAAAGTATGTATTTTCAAGATTTTTTTTTACATTAGTTTGGTTGAACAGAAGCATAAAAAAAATTTACAATTATGGAAAAGTTTAATTATCAAAGTGAAAAAGTCATTTAAAAGTTAACTTCCTTTTAGTTCGATACGATCTTTGGTAAACTCTCCCTACACAAGATGGCGCCGGAACTGGGCATTAGGTTGCCATGGCTACTCTCGCTCTCTCTTTTCATTATAAGTTGCCTTGGTAACCGTTGTTCTGGAAGCGTTTGTGATGACATCATAAAGCTTTGGTGACGTCATTCTGTCAGAGTCTATAAGTTCCATGACGGCAGCTGATTCGTCATTTGACTTCAGACCAGCCACAGAAGCAGTCGCGTCCGTTACAAGCTCCAGGTTTTACAAACTTAAACTTTACATTGCGATTTCACAAACGCGTACAATAAGACATCAGCAGAAATGCAGTCTAAATACCTAAACGCGGTACAAACGTGGGACCCAAAGTTTTTGTACGACACTTTAGAAGTGTTGGGAGAAGGTTGTTACGGGGAAGTTTCTCGGTGTTACAATAAGCTCACAGAACAAACTGTGGCTGTAAAGAAAATGAAAGACCGCGATGACTTCGAGAGAGAGGTTTTCATGCTGCAGCAGATTAGCTGTTTGGACCCAGACAGCAAACGTGGTTCGCTTCAACAAACATTTTAAATCCAGCGCCGAACAGTATTACATCGAGTTCGAGAAGCTGGACAAGAGTCTGCATGATTTTATGGGCCAGCAGACGAGGGTCTTCCTCTGAACGATATCCGACCGATCGCCAAACAGCTGCTGATCGCTTTAGAAAGTCTGCGCGGACTCGGGATCGTACACACGGATATTAAACCCGATAACATAATGCTTGTAGATCACGAGAAAGAGCCGTTCAGAGTGAAGCTGATCGACTTTGGGCTTGCCAAATTGAAAAGTGAGCTGACCCTTGGGATGGAGATGCAGGCGCTGGCTTTCCGAGCTCCAGAAGTGTCTTTAGGGCTTCCGCTGTCCGAGGCTGTGGACATGTGGGGCCTGGGCTGCTGTCTGCTCTCCTTCTACCTGAACACCATACCTTTTGATCCCAAAGGCTCCTATGACAACCTGATGCAGATCTCTCACATCTTGGGCGTCCCTGATGAGCAGATGATCACACAGGCCCAGCGAGGAAACGAGTTTTTTATCCAGGAAGATTCAAGCTGGAGACTAAAAACTCTAAGTGAGTATGAAAAAGAATTGGGCGAAGCTCCTGAGATGGGCGATCACAACTTAAGATTAGTAAATAACTTATACTTACTCTTCAACCTCCAAGAAACAACATCGAAGGCAGAACTCCAGGACAGTGATGCATTATTAGATCTAATCCAGAAAATGCTCACCATGGAGCCAGAGACAAGAATAACTCCATCTGAAGCTCTGGAACACCCGTTTATCACCAGGAATTACGTGCAAATGAATTCTGAATCGGAAGAGGAGGAATCAGAAGAGTCGGACGACGAACAATCCTCCCCGGTAGAAAGGTTGGACCCAAAATTTTTGTACGACACTTTAGAAGTGTTGGGAGAAGGTAGTTTTGGGGAAGTTTCTCGGTGTTACAATAAGCTCACAGGACAAACTGTGGCTGTAAAGAAAACGAAACATCGTTGTCGCTATCTGTTCGACAGAGAGGTTTTCATGCTGCAGCAGATCAGCTGTTTGGACCCGGACGAGCACAACCTGGTTCGCTTCAACAAACATTTCAAGTCCAACGCCGGACACTATTACATCGAGTTCGAGAAGCTGGACCAGAGTCTGCATGATTTTTGGTACCAGATGGACGAGGGCCTTCCTCTGAACGACATCCGACCGATCGCCAAACAGCTGCTGATCGCTTTAGAAGGTCTGCGCGGACTCGGGGTCGTACACACGGATATTAAACCCGATAACATCATGCTTGTAGATCACGAGAAAGAGCCGTTCAGAGTGAAGCTGATCGACTTCGGGGTTGCCCAATTGAAAAGTGAGCTGACACTTGGGATGGAGATGCAGCCGCTGGGTTTTCGAGCTCCAGAAGTGTCGTTGGGACTTCCGCTGTCCGAGGCAGTGGACATGTGGGGCCTGGGCTGCTGTCTGCTCCTCTTTTACCTGGAGACCATACCTTTTGCTCCCGGAGGCTCCTATGACAACCTGATGCAGATCTCTCACCTCTTGGGCGTCCCTGATGAGCGGATGATCACACAGGCCCAGCGAGGAAACGAGTTTTTTATCCAGGAAGATTCAAGCTGGAGACTGAAAACTCTAAGTGAGTATGAAAAAGAATTGGGCAAAGCTCCTGAGATGGGCGATCACACCTTAGGATTAGTAAATAACTTAAACTCACTCTTCAACAGCCAAAAAACGACATCAAAGGCAGAACTCCTAGACAGAGAAGCATTCTCAGATTTAATCCAGAAGATGCTCACTATGGACCCAGAGACAAGAATAACTCCATCTGAAGCTCTTATACACCCGTTTATCACCAGGAGTTATATGCAAGAATATATTGATTACTATACAGAGTCCACCCTAAAAATGACCCTCAAACCAGCTCTGGAGCCACGTAGAGATTTAACAACACAAAATGATCAAGAACAACCTCCTTCCTCAAACGATTTCCCAAACAAGAAAGCAGACAGCTCTAAATCTGAGAAAAATCCTGGAACACAAACTCCAGTTAGATCAGGATCTTCTCCCAGCCTCCGCGTTTTATCATCCGATCATTTTGAAGTACATCACGTGACAATAGAAAGGAATTCTGAATCGGAAGAAGAAGAGGAATCGGAAACAGAAGACAGGCCAGACTTCGCTTTAAGCTCTTCCCCTATGGACGAAGGCAATGATACGTTTTTAACTTTTTATCTAAAACGTTTTAAAATGTGGCCTAGCTTAAGATCTGAGTTGGAAATTGTTGGGGAGAGGTCAGAATCGGAAGAGCCGAATGAAGATCCGATTCCTATCGATAACAGTAGAGACGGTTTACCATCTAAATATTGTCAAGTACTTAATGAGAGAACTCAAACTAATTCTGAATCGGAAGAATCAGAAGAGCCGGTCGATGTACAATGCTCTTATGATCCAACAAACGCAGATCGGATTCCTAACAACAACAGTGGAGACGATTTAACATCCGAATCGTTTCAAGTAAATCACGTGACAGTAGAAAGAAATTCTGATTCAGAAGAGGAAGAATCAGAATCAAAAGAGCCGGTCGATGTACAATCACCTTATGACCCAACAAATGAAGATTAATTCCTATCGATAACAGTAGAGACGGTTTACCATCTAAATATTTTCAAGTACATAACGTGAGAACAGAAATTAATTCTGAATCGGAAGAATTAGATAAGGAAGAATCATCATCAGAAGAGCCGGTCGATGTACGATGCTCTTATGATCCAACAAACGTAGATCGGATTCCTATCAACAACAGTGGAGACGATTTAACATCCGAATCGTTTCAAGTGCATAATGTAAGAATAGAAACAAACTATGAATCGGAAGAGGAGGAATCAGAAGAGCCGGTCGATGTACAATCCTCTTATGACCCAACAATTGTAGATCTGCTTCCAAATGCAAACAGTGGACATGAGGTCTTAGAAAAACAGCCTGATCGTGAAAAGGACGACTCGGAAACAGAAAGTCCAGCCTGTTTAGTAGAATCTGATTCACCAGACAAGGACCAGTGCATCAGGCCAACAGCAGAGATACCTTTGCACCTCATAAACAATCTGAGGAGGTTTCTGCAGGAAAGAAAGCCGAGTCACTCATATTGAGCGCATCGGTCAAACAAAAGCTCTCACAAATTCGACCAGAGACAAACTTAATCGCAGCTGAACAGAAGGTTTTTGTTGAAGAGAACCTTTTACCTCTTAACTTTACAAGCACGGAGGAGAAAAGAGAAGCGGGAGAACATGCTAAAATCTCATCTCTGCCCAAAACAAGGAGCGTAGTTTCATCTACAGTCGACAACTCTGACGTAAAAATAACACAGGGAGAACAGATTCAGAAAGGTCCAGCACAAACCGAAAAGACACAGCTTTATGAGACGATAATTGACGACAAACCACAGAAGACGATAACGGAGCAGATTAATTTAACCAGCGAAAGTAGAAATCTGGAAGTCGTGGTTTTAGACGATGACGAGGAGGAAAGTACGTCTTCGTCGCGATTAGGCTGCTGTATGTTCCGGCCATTTCTTAACTTCATCTTTAACCCGTTACTTACATGTTTTGGCCGAAAGAAAAGATGAAAACGTGGCTCTGAATCCTTCTAAAGAAAGAAGGATGAAAAAACCTTAGCAAAGCAATTTGAATTGTCTTGAGAAGGTTTTTCGTGAGCGCGAGAGATTGCGTTCACGTGCGTTCGTAGTTGTTTGGTTTGTACAACAGAAGTCTGGAAGTTCCGGTTTCAGACGATGACGAGGAGGAGAATACGTCTTTATCTCCATTAGGCTGCTTAAATTCATCTTTAGCTCCTTAATGTTTTGGCCGAAAGAATCGATTTAAAATGTGGTTCTGAATCGTTTTAAGGAAATGAAGGATGAAAAAACCTTAGCAAAGCAATTTGAATTGTCTTGAGAAGGTTTTTCATGAGAGCAAAAGGTTGCGTTCACGTGCCTTCGATCAGAAGTCTGGAAGTTCTGGTTTCAGACGATGACGAGGAGGAAAATACGTCTTTGTCGCGATTAGACTGCTGTATGTTCCGGCCATTTCTTAGCTTCATCTTTAACCCGTTATTGACATGTTTTGGCCGAAAGAAAAGATGAAAACGTGGCTTTGAATCCTTCTGAGGAAAAGGAGGATGAAAAAACCTTAGCAAAGCAATTTTAATTGTCTTGAGAAGGTTTTTCATGAGAGCGAAAGGTTGCGTTCACGTGCGTTCGATCAGAAGTCTGGAAGTTCTGGTTTTAGACGATGACGAGGAGGAGAATACGTCTTTATTTCCATTAGGCAGCTTAAATTCATCTTTAGCTCCTTAACTACATGTTTTGGCCAAAAGAATCAATATGGTTCTGAATCATTTTAAGGAAATGAAGGATGAAAAAACCTTAGCAAAGCAATTTGAATTGTCTTGAAAAGGTTTTCATGAGAGCGATACGTTTTAAACCATTGGATTCAGTCTCAGAAAGGTAAGTTTTATCAAGGTAAGTTGAAAAGGTTTAGTTCTTACACAGCGGCACCTTTAACATCTGGATCGAATCAGCAGAACAACGACACACAGCTCATTCAATAAAGTTCAATAAAATGCTATAAAAATGCAAAATTTGTTGTTCTCTTTGTATGTTTTTTAAAAATATTAACTTGGTCTAATTAATCAAACAGATCAGAGTCAGGACTAAACGTGGACCAGAGTCAGGACTAAACGGTGACAGAGTCTGGACTAAACGGTGACCAGAGTCAGGACTAAACGGTGACCAGAGTCAGGACTAAACGTGGACAAGAGTCAGGACTAAACGTGGACCAGAGTCAGGACTAAACGTGGACCAGAGTCTGGACTAAACGGTGACCAGAGTCTGGACTAAACGGTGACCAGAGTCAGGACTAAACGTGAACCAGATTCAGGACTAAACGTGGACCAGAGTTAGGACTAAACGCCGACCAAAGTCAGGACTAAACGTGGACTAGAGTCAGGACTAAACGTGGACCATAGTCAGGACTAAACATGGACCAGAGTCAGGACTAAACGTGGACCAGAGTCAGGACTAAACGTGGACCAGAGTCAGAACTAAACGTGGACCAGAGTCAGGACTAAACGTGGACCAGAGTCAGGACTAAACGTGGACCAGAGTCAGGACTAAACGTGGACCAGAGTCAGGACTAAACGTGGACCAGAGTCAGGACTAAACGTGGACCAGAGTCAGGACCAAACATAAATAAACGTCCTGTGCACAGAGTCAGTAGCTTGTATCTAAACTGTCTCACTGTCTCGTTTGAAGTGGCTCTGCTCTGGGTACGCTCCTCCTGCTGCAGCCTGGTCCTGAACAAAAGATCTTTTTTCAGTGAAATAAAAGCTCCGCTGGGACTGTCTCAAAGCGGCATGAGCCTGTGGGACCAGCTCTGTGTGTCTGTGTGAGTCTGCTGCAGGCAAAAGCACAACACTCACCTGCACAAACTACACACAAACACACACTCAGCTCAATATTACTAACTCACAATTACCTGTCTACAGCCCTGCACTAAAGCTCTATTGAGGAATAGATTGTTCTTATGAAATACAAATGCTTAGATGTATTTCAGGGTGTTTGTTTAGATGGTTAGCGGATAATGTTAGATTCACATTGTTACTGAAGCAAACTGAATCTACACAAATCCCTCCTCGCTTGTGGTGGCGCTGTGGCTCAAACAGATGGAAGAAAGTGCAAAAAAAGTCAAGAAACCGTGTTTTCCAACTGGCCAAGAGAGAAAGTCCTGATTACCTGATTTGTGGCATTGCTCATGAAAAGTTTTGAACAGTTTCTTCATATTTTTGCAATGTTTGGATGTCGGACTTGCAAAGCACAGCCATGTTTTTGATAAGATTAGAACAAAATTTGCATAATATAAGCCCTTTAAGTAAATAAACCAACAGAGCAAAGTAGTCAAACTAAATACATCAGGGTCAGTGACAAATCCTGTACTAACCTGAGTGTTATTTTTGTATTTGTGTCCTAAAAGTGTCAGATGCAGTTACTCACAGTCTGGACAGAGCTTCGTTCTTCTGAAACAGCAGCTCCGGGATTTGTGTCAGACGATTCCTGTTTATTCGACTGAAACAAAAACACAGTGAGACAATGTGATAAATGAAGATTCTTAATATGTGTAAACGTTTTCTTACAGTCTCTCCAGCTCCTTCAGGTCGTCAAAGGCGCCTCTCTCCACATTAGTGATCTGGTTCTCCATCAGATGTCTAAAACACAAAATGAACAATTTGAGATTATGCCTTAAAAATAATATGCACACTAGAACACCCTCTTGCCCTGACGCTGGCATTAGTTTTTCTTGTATTGGCCGCTAGTAGACTATCACAGAGTGCGTTACAGGCTGATTCCACATCCTGCATATCGCTGCGTATGTCTTTGCCTCAACTTCGCCATTCCAACGCCCTCTGACAAAATTGTGCATCAACTGTAAAATCTTCTGCGCCCGAGTCCGACCTGATCAAGCTCCACAGATCAGGAAACAGAGCGTGAACAACTTCCAGAATTTCAAAGTAAAAACTCTTCGTACTGACTTTATTTTTTATCACAGTGCTTGTATTTAATGTTTATATAGATAGTTACTTTGCCAAAAACTGTGGAGATGATAATTGCCCATGTTCTGTTGGAGACCACAGCCCGGCGACCAACAATCACATCTTTTAAATACCTCGGAGTGCATGTGGATAGTGACTTGAGTTGGGGTACACAAGTTAGTAGTGTCTGTACCGGCTCCACCAACGTCTTCATTTCTTATGTCGGCTCAGGGTCTTTGGGGTGGACAAGAAGATCATGGTGCTCTTCTATAGGGCAACCATAGAGTCCATCCTGCGGTATGGAATTACCTGGTTTGGAAACTTGAGTGAAAGATCTAAAACACAGGTTTCTGGACTGGTTAGAACAGCAGGTAAAATAGTTGGGGCATCTCTGTTATCCCCACAACAGTTATTTGAAGAATCTGCCAGAAGCCAGGCCCACAGGATTTTATTGACCCAACACACATCTTAAACCCTGAATTTTCATTGATGCACTCAGGGCTTAGATATAGAAAGATTTTTGTAACCTGTGTATATTTTTTATTGTGATCTTGGTGTTGTAATTGTTTTGTGTATGTGTTTTATCTTGAGCAGCTCACACCTCTGTTTCAAAGAAGTTTCTCCCAATGGGAGAGAAATAAAGTAAACTAAACTAAACTAACTAAACACTCATATCGGGCTCACACTGCCTCCAGATCCAGATCCAGATCTGAATCCGTCTGGGTCCGGTGGTCACTCACACTGACACCAGAATATGCATGCGTGTGTCCTGTCTATGTCAATAAAGTCCTGTCTGTTGACCAAACTCAACAAAGATTATTTGTTGTTGTTGTTGTTGTTAGCATTGTCGCAGACCCCCACTATTTGAGTCAGTACCGAATTTAAGCCAGAAGTTTCTGCGCAAGCGCATAAATATTAGTCTTTGACTACGACAACACCTACAAGGACCTAGAATATGCTAGAGTTATTACTTTTAAAATGTGTTCATTTTAAGTTGAATATGAGCTTGGCGTTTGTGAAAACACAATATTTAATTGTTAATTAACTTTATCAACAGTCAGAGCAGTGAAACTTCGAGGTCACTGGTATTAATGTTAAATGGAGCTCAACAGTGACCGCCCACTTGCTGGTTCCAAAATCTCGGACCCCATGTTAAATTGCCATAGTTACATATTGCATTAGATAAAAAATTATATTAAAAGTTTGGAAACGTCCTCGGGGCTAAGCAGCTCTGTGGTGAGTCAGGAGCATAAGACCTACATATTTGTTTAAAACCCGTTTTTTCAGCTTTATAAACTACGAAGTTACTACAACATTTTGCCGAATTTTAAGTTCTAGATGTGTTTTTTAGACTGAAAACACCCCGCTGTGGATCTGAGTTAGCACATAGCTGGTTAGCCCGCGATATGTCTTTAAACTCTAACCTCTATTTTTCGAAAAGCCTATGGCACTTTAACATGGGGCAAAACTCTTCCAGAACCAGGGCCATCGAACACTGTTGAGCTCCATTGAATTGACTTTTTTTATGACTATAAGGAAAGTGACTTTAGTATAAATAAATGTAATGTAACTTTCATTATGGACTGTATTCATCCCATATGATTGACAATTTATAAAGCTCCTGCAGCTCTCCATCTCCAGTGTCTCATTACGACTCAAAGCACATTTTCTGCTCTAAATGAACAGACTCGTCACAGAGCTCCAGTGGCTGCGAGCCGTACATTAGCCCTGCCTGATCCGTGACAGCTGCCATCATGTGAAATTACCTCCACAATGAGGCGAGACTAAACCAGACACGATGCCGCGTCCCTCAGCGCTAATTAAACTACATTAATCCAATTAGTCCGAGGCACAAAAGACCGGCTCAGAGAGAGAGAGAGACTCCAGAGAGATACACGCTAACAGTGGCTAACAGTGGCTAACGCTAATCCCAGCAGCCAGATGTGATTAGCCTGTGTGTTTCCAGGTCAAAGGTCAAGAATAAAGCGGGTCCCAGGTGTAATGTTGAAAGGATGTAGATGTTGTAAAAGGTGAAGAGGGTCAAGCTGGATTTATGGGCAAAAAGCAGAACTGGTAAAGCTGTTAGAGAGGTTTAGATTTTCTTTATTCAATGGCTAAACCCAGCTGTCAAAGTCTTTCTTGGTGTCAGATTTTCAGAGAGAAACAAGTGACCAAGCCTTTGAAAATAAATCCCAAAACAAGCAACTTCAGCCTTTCAATAAAAAGATTCATTTGAACATTGTGTGCTGCACTAAACAAGTATTAATGATGTTTTGGCATATTTTAATTGTTTTTTCTAACATTACAAACTACTTTAAGCATGAAAATAAGCCAAGAATCCATGTTTCAGTCATAATTAGATACAGTATATTTTTGTAAATCAAACTTGAAAAATGCTAAAACTCATCTCTTTATGACTTGAATGTGCACCCAAAAAAACACTATCTTCAACACTTTTAAGAAAAAAGACTGTGGGAAATCACGATATGACAATTTCATGAAAAAGCAGGATGTCACAGAGATGAGCTAATGATTCGATTTTGTCATGATATATTATCCTGCTTAGTGCAAATAACAAAAAAAGTATTGCATTCATTTGAATAAAAATAGTTTCTTATTTAACTAAGAAAATTTTTGTTTATACAAGAAAAGTTTTCTGTTTATATGTATAAAGTTTCTGAGCCTAGTCCTGCCTGAACGTGACAGAAGAGTTGGGTCCTGGGGCCTGGTTTTCACGACGGTGAAGGCGATTCCTGCGACACGGTTGTACTCCACAAGGATCCAGTATCTGAAGAAGGTTCCTGATATTTCTGTGTCCTACATGTCCTGCCTGGAGGTCTTTCAGATGCATATCTTGTAATCATGGAGTTAACCATACTGGCTGAGTTGATCTTGGAGAAACATGGCTATAATAATAATGTCTCTTTCTCCTGAACAAATGCCTCTATTGAACTCAAAATCTAATGTAAAATAAAAGCGGATTAAATGGAATCACTCAAGTTGGAAGCTGAATGAGCTGATCTCCCATCACTGTTTTTGACAAAACTACTTGTGAAAACAGAAACAAATTTAATTCAAATGAATGCAATAAGCTTCCATAACAAAATGTACGAATTATAAATTATCTGTGCCAAAATCTGCCTTGCTGCTGTTGTTGTTCTAGTTTTAAACTTGTTTTATTCTTTCAGACTGCTTTATGTAACATGTACAGAACTTTGGTCAACACTGCTGTTTTAAAGCAATTTTATCTCTTTCACTCACTCGACAAGTATATTTAATATATTTTTTGTTTTGGAAACAGTACGTTAGAGGGAATTTGGGTCACACAATATTTGCAAAAATAAATAAAACAACCCTAACAAATGTCTGCTGTGGGGGCACGAGTCTTTTGTATGGTTACTTTGGAGTCCTGGTCTGAAAAGTTTGGGAACCTCTGCAGTAAGACTTAATAAATGATACGGCTTTTTCTGGTCTTGAAAAACCCGTATCCTGACAGAGAAGAGACGCCTCTCCACAGACCTGAGGAAACGTTGCGTGGACTCTGCTGAAGTGTACATACAAACTAGGGCTGCAACAAGTGAATCGATTAATCACAACTAATCAATTTTTTGAAATAATTGTCAACTAATTTAGTAATCGAATAATCGTTAACTTGTCTTATACAAGTTCATATCATCACAGGCGCCTCAGAGTGAACAGAAATGTGTGTTTTTGATGTAAAAACTTGTTGCCTATGTAACCGTTGTAGACCCACACGAGGGACCTAATATACATTTTTTAAGTATCAAAGCTTGTTCAAATGAGGATTTAGTTAATATTTGAATTTCTATACTTTTGACCCTAAAATCTACATCTCCAGGACGTCCTTAAGTGGCGTTACCTCAGCTCAAATTTGTCTTCAAGTCACTTTGCATTCTAATTGTTTGTTGCAGCCCTAGTACAAACAAAACACTAAAGTCTCTAAACTTGCCTGCCTCATTTCTGAAACCTCAGACGCACAAATTTAGGAATTTTCAGATTTAACTGCTCATTTCTATGTCAAGTCGCCGTTTTATAAATCACAAACTAACGAGGAATGTGACAAAGTTATGCATGCTTCATACAAAAGAACCCGGGCCTGTAATATGGCCTAGAACCACAACAAGCTCTGGAATATTCAAGAAAAAACTCTTCTTGGAGAAAACTTACACAGTGCAACTTGAAGATAGAAGAAAAAAGACTTACAGCACTCTGAGGTGTTTGAGTCCAGAGAAGTCAAACTTGGTGATGACGGTGAGGTTGTTCCCATTGAGATCTCTGAAAAACAACAAAACAAACAGAGACTTAATATGAAAGATCAAAGACTAAACAAGATTACTATACAATGATGATATATATAGACAATATCTTTGAACCAGAAAAATCATAAACTGGTAATCAATCTTTATTTGTCTTTATGTTGTGAGGAGAGGAAGTATAGTTTGATAGAAGTCTGAGGTCAAAGTTCTCTGTTGTGTTGGAGGCTAAACACGGGTTAGAAAAGGCAAAAGCTGGAGTTTAACCCAGTGACCCGTTTGTGTGTTTGATTGACAGCTCTGAGGCGATGATGTCATGTTCCTCGATGGGCTTTCACTGCGACAGGTAAACGGACACCTGTGTTCCACCCCAAACAGGGAGGGAGAAAAAGCACCATTGCTCGAGCAGAGAAAACCCAAAGAAAGAAAAAGAAAGATGTCGTAAACTGTCTGGGTGGAGTTGGATGTGTTCTCTGTGTTTTTGTGGATTCTTTCTGGCTTCCTCTCACCTTCAAAAACATGCATGTCACTCTATCATAGAAGAAACTGCACAATTTAGCTTTTTGTGGTCTTAAATTTCAGAATAAATTCACAAAATAATGCATTAGTCTATTTTTATTTACATTTTTGTTTATCTATTCATTTATTTTTAAGAAATTTGCTTGTAGCAATGACTATTTATTACACCAGTGATCGCAGTCTGGTCCTCCGCTACTTATTTGGATACGAATATCGCTAACCTCTTGTGAAAAAAAGATTGCCCACCTCTACTGTAGAGGCTAACACAATGAACGGCATGTTCAACTGCTAAATACAGCTAGCACAGAACTGTCAAAGGTTTCAGCACTGTATTTTCCAAAACAGCCAATCAGAACCAGAAGCAGCAGACACTGCTCTGCAGGACAAAGTTCTGCTCAGTCGATGCGTCAGGAACAAGTCGCACAAACGGACGAACAAAAGCTGAACAAACAAAATGGTGTCTTGTTGTACAGCTGGGCCCTATAGTTCTTACTTCTTATGGAATTGGTCTTAAGATTCTCTTAGTGAGTAAACGAGAGAGTCAATGATTGATGATTTGGTCACATTCCAAGGTGTTGCACATCTAAGGCCCAAACTCACTGGGATAGGCTCCCAGTGACTCCCACCACCCCAAGAGGCAGAAAAAAGAGGCAGAAAAGCTCAAAACGAGTCTGAATGATGGACTAAAGTTGGGGTAACAATTTTTTTAGCTATAAATTACTTAAGTTTGTGTCTTCCACTAAAAATAATATGATAAATGCAGCATTTTGTGAAAAAATAAGACCACTGAGTACTGTCTGAACTGAATAATAATAGAATTTTAGTTCTAATTAGGAGCTGTGCTGAAGAGTTCTGAGTGGGTGGTACTCTACAGTTTCACTTTGTTGTTTGTAAAAATAAGTTTATAAGCCAAAATTTGCAACCAAAATGAATACATGACGATATTAACCTTGTGTTGAAGGGTTTAGGGAAGGAAGTAGTCACATTTAAAAACCTAAATCATGTTTGCAGTGTAAAAATCAGCTTCCACACCTTTAAAACTGTGAGATCAACCGTGTTTTCTGAGGCTCAGACATGAAAGAACAGACTCTCACAGACAAAACTCCAGCTGCGTTTTTGATAAAGAAGAAGAATGTTAGAACATGAGCAAAACCTCACAGCATAACATATGTCCCTTAACTCCACAGAACGCACACAAAACGCACTAAAAATAAAGGATTGATTTTGGTGTATTCCTCCCCGGAGCTGTCACGGAGCTGCAGATGAACACGGATCACGTTTCTGCGACTGTAACGGGCGGATCGCTGTGACCTCGCGCTGTCCTCTGTCCAAGAAAAGACTCTGAATAGTGTTTGTGAACCGGAGCCGGCCGCACATCTGCACACCGCCATTGTTGTCATTGTGCGCGGCTTCTGAAAAAGTCCGAGGCTCGAACACAGAAGAAGTCATTTGTTCGTGTCTAATCGGGACAAAACCACCAGGAGTTCCCTCGGGCGAAAAGCAGATGAAGAAGAGTCAGTCAAGGCCAAGGGACGTTACTGAGACGAGAGACGGCAGGTGAAGAAGAGAAGTACATTTAAAACTGTCACTGTCAAACTTGTGCTGATAAAAATGTGAGAAAAATTTACTACAGCATGTCATCTTTGTCGAAAAATATCATAATGAGGTCAACAAAACAGAAAAATGAAGCCAAGTTGTTGATATAGGCTTTGTGCGAAAGGAATTTATGAATATCATTACATTTTAAAAAATCTGACAAAAAAATTAGTTACATGTTTTGCTCATTTACTCATTTATACATTCTGAACCACCATGATTGGTTTTAAGATTTTTTCACAGCTGTTATAAGCGATATCGTAGGGCTGCTCGATTATAGTGAAAATAATAATCATGATTATTTAAAGAATATTTGAAATCACAATTAATCAAATTCAAATTATTTGCTTAGAACACAGGTGTCAAACTCAAGGCCCGGGGGCCAGATGCGGCCCTCCACCTCATTTCATGCGGCCCTCAAGGCCTTATAAGGTTTACTTTAATTTTATATTAGTGCCAGAAGTAATCTGGATGTCTTGACCTATTGGTCTGAAACTTAAAGAGTAAGTAACTTTTCACTGATGCAGATGTATATTCAGTTGTTATCACTTCAACAAATATACAATTATCAAATACAACTATTATTTGTAGTATGTCAAAGATTAGTAAGGCTAATTAAAACCGGCCCTTGGAGGACAACCCCGATGCCAATGTGGCCCTTTGTCAAAATGAGATTGACACCCTGGGCTTAGAACGATCAAATGAAATGGGTGAGACATCTTGTGAAAAATTACCCTTGTAAATGTCTTCTACGAATGTAAAGAAACAGTCAGGGACCTACTTTTACAATTCAAGGAAATATCTGAGGCTTACAATCTCCCCTATGAGTTGTGGGTAATAATCACGAATACTCAATTACACCATTTTTGTAAACAATTACAGCAATCATCATAATTGAAATTGAAACTCGATTAATTGCACAGGCCTAGCAAAACATTAAGAGCAAATTATTATTCACAATGTTGGCCTGGTGTGCAGAAGCACCAAGGGAGGGGAGAGTCAGACAAACCACACACACAAAAAAAACACAATCATCAGTCAAACAAACAAAATATAAATAAATTAGGGCCGGGAATCGAAAAAAAAACCAAAACAGAATTAATCGCAAATCTGAAAAAAATTAATTGCGATCAATTTTACATTTTTGCATACCCTTGTTAAACGTAACTAATCACATCTTTTCTCTTCGTTTTGATGTTTTAACGCAAAACGTGAGAACGCAAAGACCGCGGGAGAGTACGGGACGGCCCGGGACATGCGGCGGGTCGCGGCGATGGTGACTCAGAACAGCACACACGACCACGCATGTCACGCAAGCACACGCACAGAAGGCGCTTGTCCTTCCGCGGTCTGGCGCTGAGATGTGCCCAGCGGAGCAGGAGGAGCGAGAAAAATTAATCGATTAAAAGAAAAAATTAACGCACTGCATTAACAAGATAATTTCCCAGCCCTAAAATAAATACATAAAAATGACCATCAGTTAGTAAAACATTTACATGAGTCTTTAAAAATGTCCCTCACTTTACATTTAAAAACAGAAACAGACATTTTAGAATCTAGTTTAAGAAAATTCTGAACCAAATTCCAATCTTAAGCAGCGGCACATCAAAATGACATGAGGCCAAAAGAGGAAATCTTTATGTAGATGTGATTGGATTGCCTGATTTTTTTTTTAGAATCAGACAAATGTGGCACGACAGGAAAATTAAGTTAGAGTTATCAATGTGAAACTTTAAAAGACAGAAACAGTGCAAATATTACATAATATTTGTCCTTAAACAAAAGTAAAGTTGGGAACATCTACATAAAAAAACATTGTGGGAAAAATTCTTAACATTTGGTTGCCAACACTTTGCAGGAGGCAGCACTGATACGACTTTAACGATTCAAGTTCAAGTGCTTCTTTGGCTCCATTAGTCCTCTCCCCTCCCTCTCTCTCTCTCCTCTGCCTCTCTAAAGCTCCTCCAGTGCAGTCCTCGTGTTTTGAAGAAGCTGGCGTTTTAATGAGCTGTTGTTTGTAAGAGTCACCACTCGAGCGCGGGCCGACCTCTGACCTCTGCACACGGCACTAAACCAATTACCCACGCCTCATCTGCACTGCACAAAACCACAGGCCAGATGAAGCAGCAGCAGACGTTTGGGCGCAAAAGTACAGGAACACAGGACAAATACTGAGAAAGACCACCAACATGAGACGCAGCTGTAAATATGATTTTCACTCAGTTTGAGCAACATGTGACAAGAAAAATAAAATGAATAGTTTTCTAGTAGTAAAAAGCTCTAAAATAACTTGGCTACATAATCGGAAATCTGAATTTTTTGAGCAATCCCAAGAAAAAAAATCACAAGTGGGTGGGAATAGGTGAAACACATGAGCATCAGCTGCAGATCAAGCTCTTTCAGTTCTATTACAGATTTTGTTATTGTGGCTTTAATTATTGCAGCCTTTTGTGGTCATACCTGGTTGTCAAAGCTTGAACCCGTCAGATCTCAGAAGCTAAGCAAGTTAGGGCCTGATCAGTACTTGGATGTTAGACCACTGGAACATCAGGTGCCACAGTGAGACGACAAGAGGGACTGTCATTGTGTCATTAGACAAGACACTTAACTCACACTGCCTCACGCCTCCCTTGAGGCAGTGCAGGTTTGGTTCGGGACACCTGCGAAGTGCCTGGTACACCAGCTACAGTCGACTGCGGTCCGTATTTGACCAAAGTCGTGAGATTCCTTGTGGATTCCTGCAAGAACGTTCATATAATGACCTGAAAGATGCATCAGACCGTTTTGGTCTCGCTACGGATTCTTTCCACACACTCACGCGACTCTCAGACATGAGCTTGCACTGCTCCGAGGTCTGTGAACAAGGGCACATTGTTCTATGCACTTTCTAAGTCTTGTGGGACTCACGAATCCCAACAACTGAATTTGCACTCAGTGTACGACAGGGGTTTGTGTCTATGCACACTTGGTGATTGGATCCTTGATTGTAAAGTGCTTTAAGCGTCTTGTAAGGTGGAAAAGCGAAATTTACCATTTATCAGTGTTGTACCCAATATTGGTCGATACCAGTGTAGAAAGTGAAAATAGCTTTTTTTTTAATTTTCAAAACTCAGTTAACTAATTTGAAAATGGGTCAGCTGGGCTTTCTAATGGTAATTTGTTGTACAAATGACAACTAAACAACTAATGCTGTGTTCAGACCAGACAGCATTTTAGCGTCCAAGAATCAGGTTTGTATGTTAATTCAGACTTGGACAAATTTCATCCCGGGGGCCACATATGTTGTCTGGGATTCAGAACCATACTTCAGCATACTGCGAAGAGTGGGTCTGGTCACCACGCCCTCCGCCTCCGTTTCAGACCAAATCTACCGTAATTTCTGCCCTATTGAGCGCACCTGAATATAAGCCGCACCCACTAGATTTAAGTAAGAAAAATTATAAAGTTCGTGTATAGGCCGCACTTTTTAATAGTAAGTCTATGAGAATCTGTAATTTTGCTGCATTGCCTTATAAAGCCGCATAGTTCAAAGATTCTGAAAAAAGTAGCGGCTTATAGGCCAGAAAGTACGGTACATTGTACCGGGCAATCAGATGAGTTTATTTGTGTGACGCAGATGAAACAAAGGAGCTGATTGGTCGTCTGTCATTTAGACCAAAATTTAACTTCACTCACCTCCCAATAATTTTTTTTTTGCGTCGCTCATTGATTCTGCAGAAATGCGCGATGTTTTTTAGTTCCACGTGATATTTTTTTCATGTATTTTTTCATCAGGTGCAGCCATGTGCAGCCCACGGCGGAAGATGCATGTCTCTGATTGGCTAATTAATCTGTCAATCACGACTACAGAACTCCGAAAGAGGGACACGGTCACCAGACGATATATTTTTAATAACCAACCAAATGTGGCCCCGGAACTTCTTTAGTCTGGCCTCCGGCAAGTGATACTCTTTAAATTTATTTATTTGATGATTTAGCTATGGAGCATATAACATATATAAATGGTCAAAATAGTAAGACTAAAAATTATGTTTTATATAAAAAAATGTGCTACATTAATAATAATTTATCATATCACTGACAGCGGTCCAGCCCTCAACCACAGTTCAAGTTTGGCTGGCAGAAAAAAATAATTGCTAACCCCTGTGTTAAGTCAATATAAACACAGTTTTGAGCTAGGACGCGTCCAGCACGGCGAACAAGGCGTTCAAATGCTTTGCCGCCTCTTCAATTGTCAACGTCAGAGTTGGACAAAGCTGAACTTTCAACACCTGAACGTCACCAATAAGTCACTGCTCTGCTGTGATGTAGTGACATGTTCTGCTCTCACATCAAGAAAGAAGAGACAGTGTTTACTTAAATATTTTAATAAAGTCTCAGGTTGCTTATCTTGGACTTTTTCAAAGGTTTGGTCGCTTGTTCTTCTCTGAAAATCTGGCAACTCTGAAGATCTGACAAAACAAACAAATACAGAACATGTTATGGACTGACCAAGAGCTGGATGTACTTTATGAGGTTAGCTTCAAATACAGATATACTGCTCATCCCCACTTATTATTATTTCAACATTTGCTAAATATTAATCGACCAAACTCCACATTTTGTTCTTTTCAGTTCTTTGCCCACCGTCTGTTTATTAAACCCTCAGACGCTGCTCTCGTCTCCTCCATGTTCCCCTGACAGTTTTTATTTGGGTTTTATTTGCTGAGAGCACCGTTTACTCTGCTCCTCGTCTCTGCACCGGGACAAAAAACTAATATTAGAAACAGCAGGTAGACGGGGGTTTTGTTATGACTCCATGTTCTCACGGGACATCTACAGACACACAAGGCAATAACAGATAAATGATAGAGTTTGCTGCTTATTGACACTTTATAAATGGTTTTGTCACTGACAGATTATAATTAGGCCGACATAAATTACTAATCCAACAATGTGCACTTTGACCAGTTTTGGGATCAATGGAGATAGTCTAATTTGTAGCTTTATTCTGCATCTTTTTTTATTTTAAGGCACTATTCACCTTCTTTTTCTAAAAGCTGCTGGAGCACTTCTGGTTTAAGAGAATCACATTTACTTTAAAGAATGTTGCTGCTAAAAATGTATTTTACATACATTCATTTAGGCTGGGGGATTTTGGGGGAAAAAAATAAACACAATTTTTTTCTCATATTGATCAATCTCGATTTTGTTCAACATTTTCATGGCATTTATGAACATATATAAGTCTTCTGCCTCAAAGCTTGACTTTTGCTCCAAACTACACATTTTACTGACAAAAGATTTGTTTTCTATTTTTCAATTCAAAATCTGCAACCAAATAATTAACTAATCGATTCAATCTCTTGATTTTTCAATTGATTGCTGAGCCCTAGGTTCATTTGTACCAAATCATGTGCACCAAGTGAACAAGGCAGCATTTCTCTATAAACAACCTGTTTAAAAACTCGCTTGCCATTCACATCATGGTTAGCCTAAGATACATTTGCTAAAATCCGAGGCCATGGTTCTCGACCGGAAAAAGGTGCCTTGCCCTCTCCTGGTGTGTAGAGAGTCCTTGCTCGAAATGGAGGTTAAGTATCTCAGGGTCTTGTTCACGACTGAGGAAGGATGGAGCGTGAGATTGAGGCGGATCGGTGCAGCGTCTGCAGTGATGCAGTCGCTGTATCGAACCGTTGTGGTGAAGAAGGAGCTGAGTCGAAAGGCAAAGCTCTCGATTTACCGGTCAATCTACGTTCCAACCCTCACCTATGGTCATGAGCTTTGGGTAATGACCGAAAGGACAAGATCGCGGATACAAGCGGTCGAAATGAGTTTTCTCCGCAGCGTGGCTGGGTGCTCCCTTAGAGATAGGGTGAGGAGCTCAGTCACACGGGAGGAACCTGGAGTAGAGTCGCTGCTCCTCGACGTGGAGAGGGGCCAGCTGAGGTGCCTCGGGCATCTGTTCAGATGCCTCCTGGACGTAGTAGTTAAACTTTAAATTATGTGTTCTGAAGTAATTGTTTTCATATGTATTGTTAGTTCATAGGTCTATATTAGTCTTTATCTTTTTTTCCACAAATCTGAACTTTGAAAGGAATACTACTCAAACATAAACTGTCACTTTTACCTCAGTTACAATATTTGTCAGAAAAACTGCAGTCGACATTATAAACCGTTAAGCCCGACAGTAGAATGTGGAGAGCTAAAAACAATGCATCATCACTGACTCTTCATTCAGACAGTTCAGTCACGTTTACAGTGAATCGAGTGTTTGCTCTCGTCCTGTCAGAACACATCACTGTTTCAGCTCTCGTCTCTTCTCTTCAGCTTCAGCGTGAGGAGACACTTTCACCACAGACAAAAGAACTTTACATCAAAATAATCACCACCAGTCAACTGTTTAAGCTGTTCACAAACACTGAACAAAGACTTTTTAATATTAAGACATAACTGTGACTCACTGGGTCGTTCAGGCTCAGGTTTATACTAAAGTCAAGTGTGAGGAGCAGTGGTTGTCTCTAGGGTCAATGGTTTGTGCCAGATCTGATTATTCTTTTGAGTCACTGAGCAAAACATCTCTGTCTTTAGTGGGTCATAACAGCAGCCAAATCCTCGATAATAAGAGGTGCATAGTTTCGTATTGTTGATTTCAGGCAAAGTGATATTGTCTGGTCATCTTGTTTGTTAAGACTCTGAGGCAGGAAAAGTGCCCAGAAACTTGAATACTCAATACAATGCACTAGTATTGGCTTTCCGGGCCTGACTATGCTTCACACAAAGAGGTTTAAATCGTAGCAAAGGGAGATTATCTGAGTGGAAATGCATAGTCGACAGAGGAATCTGATAATGTCAGAGAGAGGACTGTAACAGTTTAATGGCACCCTTCCAACAATGAAGAAATTGCAAGAGGCCTTAGGATTAGGGATGCACTGATCCAGCTTTTTCAGTTCCAATGTCGATTCTGATACTCTGTTTTTAAGTATCTGCTGATTCCCGATACCAACCGATACCAGTGTAAGGACTGAAATTGCTTTTCTTTCTCATCAAAACATAAGACATTTTGTCATATAGTGTTTTGTAACTGTTATTTATAGTCCAAGTCACAACTTAACAACTTAATCTGAATAAAATGTCCAATAATATGAGACGTTCTGGATCAACACCAGCCAAGTCTCATTATGCCCAATTAAAGGCACAACTATGATATGAACTGAACCGATATCATGGAGCCGATACTCGATCTAACAACATTGGATCAGCACC
Source organism: Mugilogobius chulae (assembly GCA_038363315.1). Taxonomy (NCBI): domain Eukaryota; kingdom Metazoa; phylum Chordata; class Actinopteri; order Gobiiformes; family Gobiidae; genus Mugilogobius; species Mugilogobius chulae. The sequence continues at coordinate 33,641,614 of CM076398.1, forward strand.
GATATTCAATCCCAGTATCGAATCGTGCATCTCTACTTAGGACTAGAGTTAGGGCACGAGATTGAGCCGATTGGGCCAGTCATGGACGCAAAAACATGGCTCCCTCCGGGGATAATAACAAAATATCGCAGGAACTAAAACATTTTTTTTTTTTACAATTTTCTGTAACGCGAAACATTTGAATTTGTTCTGTTGCTGTTTATAAAAAAGATTTGCCAATAAAACAGTTTATATACAGTATATATATTTCATATGAAGTGGCCTTTTCTTCCCAGTACTAAAATGCACTAAAAACAATATATTTATTACTTATTTCACTCTTTCATGTGTTTTCTTAGTCAAGATTTAATTTCTCCTTTTTTATTTGTTTATTTTTTATACAAAACTTTACCCCACCTTCCTCTCTAGGATTAGTCTGTCCTGGTCCGGCTAGACGAGTCGTTTCCCTCTGGTAATGGACTCTGGCTCTTCAGACTTAAACTCTATATCTGCAATTAGATCCATGTCAGTCTTAGTTACATCTACAGCCTGTTCGTCCATGGGAGTGAATCTCTTCTTCACTGTGGTTTTCCTCCTTTTTCACGTCAAGTTTTTTTTGTTTTTCCTTGCCAAGAAGAAGGGTCTAAGGACAGGAGATGCTCTGGACAATTACTCATTTGCTTGTTTACTAATAATCTGCTTTGACATGCTTATTGTTTGTTTTCTATCATTCATGTTTGCTTAATTAACAATCTTTGAAAGTCCTGAGACACTGTTGGTGAGATGTTGGGCTATGCAAAAATAAATTGATTTGATTTGACATTTAAGGACATGTTTTTTGACATATTTATATTGGACTGACACTTAGGTAGTTTTAATGTTATGTACTGAAGTTTAACCCACAGCGCAGTATTTAGGTGAGGCGTCGTCCAAATGAACTCCTCACTGTCCCACTCGTTCCCCTCCGCTGCTCAAACATCATCTCCTCCCGCCGTCACCGAGGGGCGGCCATTTCTCACACGTCGCCATGACAACTTAACTCCACTTTTCCCCTCCCCTTCGCCGTTCTGAGCCGCCGCTGCCACGCTCGCCTTGACAAATGGCAAAGCGATGGCCACAGTGTCCCGGGGAACGCTCACACACTCCACATCACTTTACATGCTAATTACCTCCAGTACAAACATGGCCGACGACGTGGGGTTGTTAAGGCATGGGGTCAAAAGGTCAACGGGGGGCGGAAAGGCTACACTTCAAATTTTTTCTGGTTTGACCTCTGGAGGCAGTAGTGACATTTACTTAGACGTACAGAACAAATAAGAAGACAAAGAGACTGTTTAAACTCACAGAAGCAACTCCAAACAGAGAAAGGTTGAGATTATGTGAGCCGGAAAAGTAGAAATGTAGATTTTCTGAGCCAGTACTACTGATATCCGATATTTGTAAGGCTGTGATCGTCCAAAAGCAGTCAATGTCAATTCTTTCACCGGTTAAATGACACAGTTGCTCCAGCAGATGGCGCTAACTGCCCCTGCCCTCAGAGTGAAAAAAAAAAGATCGCAAAAACTACATAAACACTGTTTATCTCATAAGGACTGAGCAAACCTGCATGACACTGGAGTGTTTATGAACTAATATCAACCATGCAGGATTTATTCACTTGGATTTTACGTTGGAGAAGAAAACAGACTGTACTACTCAGATTTGGTCAGAGCTATCGAAGGTAAACAGCTAACATTAGCAGCCAGCACCTTTAAAACGTGACTCCTTATTTATGAGTAGTTTTATTAAATACCTAGTGCAACAGTGCATTAAAACAGTGTTTATAGAGGTTTTTATTCATCCGTGTTGTGCCCAGTTTAAAGGCCTGTCGCCGACTCTCTGCTTTGTGTTCACTCTCATCCCTCGCATCCCTTATATATTGTTTTAACCAATCATATTTCAGCTGTAAGTTGTTGTCAGGGTCAGTGAAATCTGCCCGAGGCTTTCACAATCAGTTTTGAACGCACCGTATCTTAAAATAAGTGCGTATCAAAGCAGGCTACCGGCAACATCAGAATAACTACGGCATTTGATTGGCTGCGCGCAATCAAGATGTTTTGATAGCAGTTTTGTCACAGTGGCTAAAGGGAGAGAAGAAATCAATTTGGTTGCAAATTTATTGGTTAAGCCTTTTTCAAGACGGACTTTTCAAGAAAAGCTGGACATTGTTAAGAAAGACCGGGCAACTCCGAACCCAGCAGCTTTGTGCGCCACTTCAGTGCACAATATGAGCGGTGCACTTGGCTTGCCTTACACACTCCAAGGACTTTGCAAACTGTATTGCTGGGTGTGCTTATTATTTGCTGCGGGACACTTACAAGCAAAGGTGCTTTCCAAAACTTTTGGCGAATCCTGAGTGGATTTACAGCTAAACGAGCAAGTGCGGAGGGAAACATAGCTGCACGAGAGGGGAGCCGATATGAGAAATCTACGAGGCCACTGGAAGCGTCGCCTGTTTGCCTGGGATCCAGAACCCAGGCTTCAGCAAATTGTGTAGAGTGGGTCTGGTCACCACGCCCTCCGCCTGTGTTTCAGATCAAATCTACATCGTACCGGGCAATCAGATTAGCTTATTAGCGTGACACAGATGAAACAAAGGAGCTGATTGGTCGTCTGTCATTTAGACCAAAATCTAACTTCACTCACCTCACATTAAAATCGTTTTTTGCTTCGCTCATTGATTCTGCAGAAATACGTGATGTTTTTCAGTTCCACGTGATATCTTTTTAATGTATTTTTTCGTCGGAAGCAGCCATGTTGGTTTTTACACAGTGGAAGATGCGTGTCTCTGACTCAGTGTCACTCTAGCGCAAGATCCGCGTGCACACCAGCTCCACGGTAAGATTCTGCACAATATCATTTGCGTTTTTGGTGTAAGTCAGACTATGATGAGTAAATATTTTGTTTGTTTGTTTTTTTGGGGTTTTTTTTGTCTTTATTGTGTGTCTGCGTAATAGAATAGTTTAATAGCCATCAGCTGGTATACAGATGATATACAGTATTTACAATGTGATAATGCTAAGCTCTGTATGTACGTTCATCTTTGGTTTGGTCTCAGTTTCTCCAAACGTCAAACAGATCAACATGAACAACTGAAGATGAGGTTTTAACGACCCAGATCTACCAGGACACATGACGGTCCTCCACCAATCAGATGAACTTTCCACTCTAATTCAGCAGAGAGAGAGAGAGAGAGAGAGAGAGAGAGAGAGAGAGAGAGAGAGAGAGAGAGAGAGAGAGAGAGAGAGAGAGAGAGAGAGGAGAGAGAGAGAGAGAGAGGAGAGAGAGGGAGAGAGAGAGAGGGAGAGAAATAGAGAAGAGGAAGAGAGAGAAGGAGAGAAAAGGAAGAGAGAGAGAAGAGGAAGAGAGAGAGGGGGGGAGAGAGAAAGGAGAGAGAGAAGAGGAAGAGAGAGAGAAAGGGAGAGAGAGGAGAGGAAGAGAGACAGAGAGAGGGGGAGGGAGATAGAGAGGAGAAAGAGGTGAGAGAAGAGGAAGAGAGAGAGAGAGAGAAGAGGAAGAGAGACAGAGAGAGGGAGGGAGAGAGATAGAAAGAGAGAGGAGAGAGAAGAGAGAGAGAGAAAGAGAGAGAGAGGGAGGGAGATGGAAAGAGAGAGACAGAGAGGAGAGAGACAAAGAGAGAGAGAAGAGGAAGAGAGAGAGACAGGGCAAGAGAAAGAGAGAGAGAAGAGAGACTGAGAGAGAGAGGAGAGACTGAGAGAGAGAGGAGTAAGAGACGAGAGGAGCGAAAAAGAGAAGAAAGAGATGAGAGCATGAGAGAGAAAGAAAAAGAGAGAGAAAGAGGAGAGAGAAGGAAAAAAGAGTGGAGAGAAAGAGACAGAGAGTGAGGAGAGAGAGGGGCAAAGAGAAAAAGAGAAGAGAAGGAGGGAGAGACGTAAGGAAAAAAGAAGAAATCACAAAGAGATAGGGGATAGAGAGATATAAAGAAGAAAGTCGAGAAAAGAGAGCTATAAAGATGAGAAACAGAGAGAAGGAAAGACAGAGATTGAGGGATGGAGGAGAGAGAAAGTTCACACTACGGGAACTCTATTGATGCGGATGAGGTTTCTGAAAAAAGCATTAATAATTCAGGCTGAGTCGCTCCATAAGCCGGGTACAAATAACACAACAGGCCTATGGAAACACTAGGCTCAACGCTATTTCTGCGCAACTTTATACACACAACGACGCAACAACAGTGTCACGGTCTGAGGTTTACATCTGTGCAGGTTTTAGATATGTTTCTCTCTTTAAAACTTTACTTCTGTACAGTTTAACTCGATTTTAATGCACAGGTGAGGGAGATGTGTTGCAATGCAGCTCTGGAAGTCAAAATGATTGCTTCGTGCTGCGTGGATGTGATTATGAAGTGGGTTTTTTTTGTTTGAGAACCAGGAAGTGAGATGTTAGCATGCTAGTTGTTGTTAGTTGGCAAAAACTCAACTCTGGGCACCAAAAGTTGTGATTGTAAGTGATTCAGACAGAAAAATAAAACATTTTTAAACATATCCGTTCAATCTACATCATTTGAGAGGTGTTTGGCTGTAGGCCAAAACAGAAGTACTGCTCAGTCTAGACCAGACGACTATATTTGCAACAAATTTAACCACATTACATTTACTATCCCCAACCCAAATCCTAGGAGATCAAATTAAACAGAGTTATTTGGTGGTGGGTTTTGAATCAAAAGATTGAAAATCAATCTTTTGTCAGTAAAAATGTGTAGTTTGGAACAAAAGTCAAACTTTGAGGCAGAATATTGATATATAGTTTCATAAAAAATTCGAATAAATGGGACATATTAAAAGTTTTTGTTTAATGTTCATGAATGGCATTTTTAATTTGGTTTTGAAAAGGTTAAGCAAAATCTGATTGAAAATTGAGATCGATCAATATGAGAGAAAAAAAAATCATGATCACATTTTTTCCCAGAATGCCCAGCCCTACATGTTTCGGGAATAAATATTGAAATGTATAGCATTTGCTAGCATAGCCACAGGTGACTCTAGAGGGTTTATTGTTAGTCGACGTCACTTTACACTCTACTGCACGTCACCGCTTTGATTAAAACAGCAAAACGGGATGAGAGCTAGCTGTTTCGATCAGGTCTGAACCACAGCGTTTTTCTCTGCGTTCATTCACAAAAGTTGATTTAGCAGCATAACTTTTGTTTTCGCACAGTGATAAACTCTTGTAGTTAGCTGACAACAGCCCTGGCTAGTGTTGCTGCTGCAGCTTGTGTCAATCAACAGCAGCTCTTTTTGCTGACGTGTTGTGTCCGCATCCCCCGTGTTGATAAACAAATAATCTCTCTATAGGACAGACCTGGGTAAACTGCTACCTTGGACTGTTTCAATGTGGCTCCCGGGACACTTTGGCGAATAAGTGCAACCCTTTATATTTCTTTTGTTTATTGACTTGGTTATGGAGCACGTGTCTTTGCTTGCTGTCCTATTATTATCACAATCAATCGTCAAAATAGTACATTAAAAACCCTATGATTTACAAAAATGTGTCACACTAATAATAATTTGTCATATCAGTGAATGTGGTCCAGCCTCCAACACTTGTCCCGTTTCGTATATTGCTCACCCCTGGTATAGGAGCATCCCAACTGTGCCAAGAGGCGCTCGTGGCCCGTGGCAAGAAGTGGGCGATACATGTCTTCAGGTGAATCAGTTCAAGTCCCTGTTTCTGCCAATCTCTAGTCTTTGGTAAAGCTTGTATATTATCACCTCGAAACATCTCTTAGTGAACAGAAGTAAATTATGTTTAAATCACATGAAAACCTGCACCAGTAAAGGTGTCTAAACAAGGTAAGTTAAAGGGCCAAAGTGTACTTTTCATCTAAAAATTAGCCTTGAGAAAAAGCTGTCAGGAGCAGAACAATCTCCAGATGTTGAGGTCAGTTTGCTCTGACTGTAGCTGGAGGATTTTAACTGTTGTGCTGGTTGTGTGTTGGTGAATCTGGAGAAAACCCATTGAACTGCACAATTAATCAAAATTAAATTGAATCAGCAAATCACAAGGACTGCAATTTTACAAGTAACATCTCGTCACAATTTCCATCACAAGCTATAAAACATCCTGTGATTTTCTGCATCAAATTGGACATTCTTCTTTTTGTCAATCTAATAGATAAGTTTAAAATGTATGAACAGAAATCCATCAATCAGATACTGGGATTAAAAAGTTAGGACTCACCTTTTTATTTAAAACTAAAGAAAGATGAGACACGAACCAGAAAGAATTAAAAAATCTAAATGCCAGGACAAAACTCAAACTAAATACAGACACGTGTACCTTTTCAAACACAGTCATAAATCACTGAAGCGTACTCACAATCTCTCCGTTCCTTTGGGGAGGCTCTTGGGCACCGTTTTGATCCCCAGACCGTGACAGTCCACCAGCGTCCCAAGGCAGGTGCAGTGAGCGGGGCACGCTTTCGTCGTGGCTGCTCCTTGTCCGACGACCGAAACAACCAGAAGCATCACCGCGACTTCTCCTCCACCTCCGAACCACCTCATCCTGAACAGAAAACGAGCCTGGAAAGCCAAAAAACTGCTCAGTCTTTTGTTTTTTCAAGTTTAAAATCCCACAAGTCAGCTCCAAAAACGATCACAAACTTCCCAAACGTAAGCACAAGTTCATGCTGTGGGGTTTTCTGTTTGTGACGTAAAAAAAAAGCAGTGAAATCCAAGTTGTGCTGTGTGTTTGTGGAGGAGTTTAGCAGCAGGAGAAGCAGCAGCAGTAGTAGTAGCAGCAGTAGCGTGGTGGTGCTTGTTGTCGGAGGTTCATTGAAGCATTGTGCAGTGGAGAGGAGAGGAGCTGGTCATATATGAGGAAGGGGAGGGGTGCGGCGTGTCCCTGTACACACTCACATAATAGAAAAAGAGTGGTCCATCGCCATCAAAAGCAAATAACACAGCACTTCAGACTCCGCCCACTACGCACAGGGCACACGGACGCTGGGTTTTCAGGCTTTCAGGGGACTTGTGTTGACTGTAAAGCTGCAAGAAACGGTTATTTTGGTAATCGATTAGTTGGACGATTATTCTTTCAATTGATCAGTTAGATTAGAATAAAAAAAGTCTCTTGGATACAAGATTTTAACGTCATTTAAGAACGTTCTAGGTACAGATTTACAGACAAACTATAGTGCAGGGGTCTTCAAAACAAATCAAAGTCAGAAAGAGCCACAGTTGTATTTAGTCTAAAAAAAAAACCTTTAGACAAACATTTAGAATTTATTAACCACTTTATAATATAAAAGAATTGTCCTCCAGTTACAGCTGTCAATACATTTATAAATGATGAAAAAGCTAGTATACAAACACTAAACCAGTGATTTTCAACCAGTGTGGCAGGGAACACTAGTGTCTCTTCAGATACGACCAGATGTGGCTTGAAAAAATGAATCAGTTTTAAATATTTCACTTCATGAAATCAAATTCAGTCAATAATTTACCCTTTTGGTGTGTTCAGAATACCGTTTTGGCTAAAAATGAAAAACCAAACAATCACGATTTCCAAATTAAAAGTGCAATACCATTAAATAATTTTGTTGTCTCGTGGATTTTTTTTTTTTTTTTAAATAAACACATACTGTGTGCTTAATACAGTAATGAATGTTCTTTAACTACTATAGTCTGGTTCCTCACTCACAATCAAATCTCTAAGAGTCACACTGATGTCTTTAAAGAGCCACACGTGGCTCTCGAGCCGCAGTCTGCAGACCCCTGAACTAGTGTTTAAACTACATAGTTTTAGCCTCTCATTCTGATCATTGTTGTTAAGTCTGAGCGTTTTCTCAAACCTATATAAAGTAGAATTGTATCAAAAATTGCTTAATCAAAACTAGATTCTATAGATTCAATTATTTGTACTAAAATTATATTTTAAGAACAAATGTTGGCTTTGCTGAACAGTTTTAAGTAATCAACTACATACTGTAACAACGAGAACAAAATATACATTTTAAGCTACTAAAAATTTCCTTTTGTTTTTTAATATCTATATCAAACTAGGGCTTGCACCGACTAGTCGACTAGTCGACTAGTCGACTATAAAGGTCCCCCGCGACTACTTTGAGAGGTAGTCGACTAGTCGAAGAATAATTAAATCAGGGGTTGGCTTAAGAAAAAGCTCTTTTAAACTTGCACTTCTAACACATAAATGTCAGCAACTCGTCCGTCTTTTTCCCCGGCCCGTTCTACGTCTCTCCCCGCGCTGTTCTTCCGCCCGGGATGCTTTGTCCCTTCGCTTTGGCACACTGGAGCGCGCTGTAGACTACCCCTGCCTTGCATAGCGCACGGACACTCTGTGGCTCCACTCCAATAACGCACGAACTGTCCGTCCCAAAACGCTTTGTCTAGCCGAGCGCGTTTTATAGCCGCGCGGCTCAAAGCTCTCCTGTTCGCTCCGTTCAGCCAAACGCACAGGCGCCTGGAGCCTGCTGCACCCCGGCTCAAAGCGCTCGGACCGTTCGCTCCCTCTACGTCAGCCAAAACACAGGCACCTGATGCACGCTGCACCCCGGCTCAAAGCGCTCGGACCGTTCGCTCCAACGCGCCCTGACCAGCCGTCTCCAAGCGCACATCGTCCCCCTGGATCCGAGTCTGTGGATCTACACTGGTCTTACGTTTTACAGCGCGGTTTGTGGGAGAAGGAGACGAGAGGAAAAGAGTGATGAGTGATGTGTGTGAACCAGCAGGCTTCAGGTGGATTTGTGTTTCCTTCACTGTTCAAAACGCACTGACCAAACGTCCCACAGCTCAGAGTGTGTGTGCAGACTGAATCCAAGCCGCTGTCAGAGCGAGAGCCTCCGCCCCGCGCACACGCACAAATAGGCTTATTTAGCTTTTATTTTCTTCTTGTATGTAAAATCAAAGAGCCTACGTTCAGCTTTATTACAGGGCATTAGTATGTCCAATGTTTTCTGATAATATGGTCATATAAATAAGCCGTTTCTAACAATTACCCAGGCAAAATCATCGTGCCTTTGGATCCTTGTTTTTTTTTAATGACGTCATCGACTAGTCGAAGTCGACGCGACTAACGCTCTCGACTAGTCGACTACTAAAATTCACTAGTCGTGCAACCCCATATCAAACAGCACTTTTGAATTGTAGTAATAATGACATTGGTATCGAGAATCGAGTAATAACAGCAAGAATGTTGAGGGTTCGACTCCCGCATGACCTGGACCTTTCTCTGTGGAGTTTGCATGTTCCTCCCGTGTTTGGGTTGTTTCCCCTCCAGTTTATTCTGGACTCTGTAGTTCAAATGTTGGGTGCTTTTTTTTTTCATCAGGGAGCCACTGACAATAATAATCAGGATTCAGGAGTCATCTCAGAGGCCACATGAAATGATCCTGGGCCCAGTTTGACACTCCTGGTGAAAATGATTGAAATGTAATTACTCAGAGACAAGTCTGTTTCCTTGGGAACAAGAAAAAAAATTACAAAAATGTCTCTTCAAGTGTCTTTTGTTCTAATGTAAACTTTAACAGTTGGTGGATCGTTTGCATAAACCAACAATGATACAGCTCTTACAAATTCTTTTACCTGTTTGTGGCGATAATCTGCAGCACAAAGCAAATGTTACACAAAATATGACCAGTTTTGACAAAAAGAGCATAAAAAACTGATCAGTTTATGTCCACTCTATTAAGGACTACAACACCAAACTAGGGAAGTGTAAATGGAATTCAATTTAAATTATGATTATTGCTGTTATTGGTCACAAAAATTGTGTAATCGAGTAATTGTGATTATCAACCATAACTCATAAGTGTTCATATAGTTCACTGAATTGGAAAAGTAGAAAGTGTCTTCACAACTAATTTCTTTTAATCTCTTCGCGCTCTGTATTTAAGGAGCACTAACTCTCTGCACTCTCAGCAAATAATCGTTTGAATAATCCTGATTTCAATTATGATTATTTTAATTTTTTCATCATAATCGAGCAGCCCTACACCAAACAAAGTCAAACTTAGAAAAAAGTGATCATCGGTCATGTAGGCCAGGGTTCCCAATTTTTCAGCCCGGGACCCCAAAGAACCATGCAACAAACTCGCGACCCCCACAGGAAAAATATATACTTTTGTAATCATTTCAAGTTACAAAACCATTTGGTTAATTGTGTTTATTTTGATAGTGTATTGCTTTATATAACCCCAATTCCCCCAAAAATAGATTAAATGCCAAGTCATAACTGTCATAATGCATTTTGAAATCATCTCGCGACCCCAGATTTTGCTTCGCGACCCCGAGGGGTCCCGACCCCCACTTTGGGAACCACTGATGTAGGCTTTAAATTACAATATGTAATTTGATCAATATATATATATCACAATCTGCCTAACATAAATAAAAAGTGCTGGCAAAATTTTGTCCAAATGGTTCAATAATATCAACAATGCAACAATGTTTAAAATAAGGGTATTTGATTTGTGTTTGTTGTATTTTTACTCAATTATATAGGCTATTTGAGTAATTATTATTATTAATAAATAATAATTATTTAATAATTATTCTAGATTTTGCTGCTCTTGTTCAACCAGGAAGTAACATTATAAATTACATAAAAACTAGGAAAAATTAAAAAACAGGTACAATTTTTAAATATGATCACGTTTACTCACTTGCATTATTTATGATAACTTTGAGATTTTAACTTTGACTAAATCCTGTTTCTACTTACAGACTTTTACATTTGATAACACCGGTGTTATCACACGGTGAACAGCTCTACTGATCTCTGCTGGACAAACATGGATCTACACCTCATCTGTAGTTTTGTTTTGGCCTCTCTGAGCTTTAGCTGTGCACTGACTGAAGAACTGTCTGTTCTTTCTCTTTTTTAATCTGTACAACTTAACAACGCGTGTCTTTCTCACAGACGCAGAAAAGAGCAGCACTCACCGGAGCTGGAGCTTTCAGAGAGATTCACGGTACAGGGCTCTTTAAAATACTGTAAATACAAATGTACAACTTAAATGCAATCAAAATAATTAATGGGCTGATATAATACTGCTTTCAATTGTTTCCTGGTCCTGAAAACAGAAGATGTGAGGTCGTGGAGCCGCATGATCAACAGGTTAATAACACTTGTTGTTGGATAAAAGCGCGCGTGGATGAAGGTGTGTCACACTAAACTCTGCCCCGCGCCACAGGAAACCAGGGAACTGTGCAAACATTACATTTACTGTCAGAAACAAGCATGGAAACAAGACTCAAACCTGTGCATGATGTATATTAATTTGTATATTAATTTATTTTAGTTCCTTTGAGGCATGATGGGAAGTTTATTCTTTTGGAACAAAAAGCTTGGAAAGTTCTGGATGTGATGGATTTGGGTAAAATATCCAGTTTAAAAAATAGACTGCACCTTCAGATAAGTAATAGGAGTTTTTATTTGCCCCACTATAAGGTCATTTTAGTCTTGTACAGTTCAAGAAGGGAGGCATGCAACTAGCCTCATAGGCCTATGTAGGCTAGTCTAGGCCTAGCCTGTAGAAACCATCAACCTCTTACTCTTATCATATGTATTTTCAATATTTAAGTATTTAATTGTCTAGGAACAAACATAGCATTCCTTAAAAAAATCTTAAGCCACAGATGTTTGTGGCACCAAGTGATCAGTGCACATGTGCTTCGGCCTCAGTCCGGCAGAGGGCGCTGCAGGACCTGTCTCCAGAGAGAAGGTGGAAGACCCTCTCATCCTGGATCCAGGCCGGGGACAGCTTGGACTTTGCTGCCGCAGCTCGCGCTGCCCTCCAGCTATTTTTAGCGCGTGACATCAGCGGAGGAGCATCTCTGTGCGCGCGCAGGACCAGCACAGCCTCAGCAGCAGCGGGAGGAGACACAGACATGGACCGGGCCGGTGGCATGTGACCCTGGAGCAGCATCATGGAGCTCCGAGCACGGCTGCTCTTCTTGTCCGCGTGCTGCCTGCTCCCTGGGGCGCGCGCTCTGCTGGGCTTTCGGCCCGAGGCCACAGGCGCGGATCTGTCGGTGGAGGACGGAGTGCTCGTGTCGGCGGAGGGGAATCGGTTCTTGCTGCGGGTTTACTTCTCTCTTCCGCCGCCCGGAGCTGCCGCGCGGAACCGCAGCGCCGCACCCTGGATCGCGTTTGTAGAAGAACCGAGTCCGGGACGTGAGAGACAGGCGCATCCAAAGAGAAACCTGTGCGTGGACCGAGCGGCCAGAACCTCCGACATCGAGGTTCTGGGCTCGTTCCGCTCTGCGTCCAGTCACAACTCTGTGCTCGTGGAGCTGTGGGCCAAAGAGCTGCGGCGCGGGGAGCACATCAAGTACTACTCCACGTGCGCTTTTGACGGAGCGCGCTGGGAGCACTACCGCACGCGGGACTTCTGGGTGGCTGTCCGGGAGCGCTCCTCGAGCCCAGGCCTGTGGCTGCAGCTGCTCGTGAGCGCGCTGCTTCTCGCGCTGTCGGCGCTTTTCAGTGGCCTGAACTTGAGCCTCCTCGCGCTCGACCCCGTGGAGCTGCAGGTGCTGCAGAACAGCGGCACGAGCTCGGAGCAGAACTACGCGCGGCAGATAGAGTCCGTGCGTCGCCATGGTAACTATGTGCTGTGCACGTTACTGCTCGGTAACGCCGTTATCAACGCGGCGCTGGCCGTGTGCACGTGCCAGATCCTGGGCATGACGTGGATGTCCACACTTCTCTGCGCCTTTGCGATCTTCTTTGTGGAGAAATCCTGCCACAGTCCGTGGCCTCGCGCCACGGCCTCGCCATTGCCTCCAAAACCATCTGGGTCACGCGCCTGCTCATGGTGCTGTCCTTCCCGATCTCATATCCCATCAGTAAACTGTTGACCTGGTGCTCAACCAGGAGATCTCCAACTTCTACACGCGCGAAAAGCTGCTGGAGATGCTGCGCGTGACTGACCCGTATCATGACCTGGTGAAGGAGGAACTGAACATCATCCAGGGCGCGCTGGAGTTACGCACCAAGACTGTGGAGGACGTGCTCACGCCGCTGCAGGACTGCTTCATGCTGAGCGCAGATGTTCTGCTGGACTTTGGGACCATGTCTGAGATCATGCAGAGCGGCTACACGCGCATCCCCGTGTACGAGAACACGCGCTCCAACATCGTGGACATCCTGTTCGTCAAAGACCTGGCCTTCGTGGATCCGGACGACTGCACCCCGCTCAAAACCATCACGCAGTTCTACAAACACCCGCTTCACTGCGTCTTCAACGACACCAAGCTGGACGCCATGCTGGAGGAGTTCAAGAAAGGTGAGAGGTCAGAGGTCACATACTGATTTGAGCTGCTTTGACCAAGTTCATCACAAACCACTCTTCACATTTCAGATGCATTCTTCTTATACTTCACTTGAACTCAACAGGTTCACACAGACAAACTCAGGACAGAGCAAACAGCCTCAGTAGTTAAGTGATTTGGACATATTTTACTTTAATAAACTCAAAGTCTGCCCGGGACCTTGTCTCCTGCTTTGACTGCTTCAGTTCCAGTTTCTTACACTCAGCTGGCCTGTGTCAGTGCAGTGCTTTGGTCTGTTTCATTCACTCTGGATGTAAACAGAGGATGCTGCAGAGGCGGGACCTCTTGACCAATCACAGCTCTCCTGCTCACTCAGCTCTTTCTGTCAAGCCTTTTTCTGCTTGAGAAATGACACCACCTTTGGCTTTGGTCAGATTAAAAATGTGTGCAGCCTCTTTAAATTGGTTTGTTGTCAGACAAACATCTCTGATTCAGTTAGAGCAGCCACAGGATCTGAAAACAATTAAACGAAAAACTAATTCATATTTTTTGTGACAGGAGAAAAAACTACTGCAGTAACAAGACAGTACTTATATTTCAGGCCTGATTGGTTTCAAAATACTCATTACAAGTCAAAACATTATTGTAATAAATTTTAAAGTTGCATAGATGACGTCGCAGTATTTTAAGTCAGCATTGAGTGGCGAAAATGAATGAGAGCCAAAGAGACACATGACAATTTCTCGTCAAAACATGACTAAAACAGGAAAAGCAGCAACAACAGAATAATAAATATAGACAACCAGAACTTCTGCTAAAATTGAGTTTATATGTGACATGTAAAAAGAGAAAATCAGGTAAACAGTGGCAGAAAGCAGAGAAACAACAGAACACTTCTGACACAGACTAGGTGGCACGGTGGCTGAGCGTTAGCGCTCTTGCCTCACAGCAAGAAGGTCGCGGTTTGATTCCTGCAGGGACCTTTCTGTGTGGAGTTTGCATGTTTCTCCCGTGTCTGGGTGGGTTTCTCCGGCACTCCGGTTTCCTCCACCAATAACATGCATGTTAGGGTAATATCCTCCAGCTCCTGACCAAGCCTATAGCAAGAACATCTGGAGATGGGTCCCGAGCGCTGCACTGCAGCCATCACTTCTCCTAAGGAGATGCTCCAGAGGCATTGAAGATGGGTCAAATGCAGAGGACAAATTTCCCTACGGGGCAATAAAGTATACCTTAACCTTAGGATACACACAGAGAACCATTACATTTATGTGCTTAAATAAGATGTTCTTAGTTAGTTTCATGAGTGAATTATTTGTTGTTAAACAGTAAAAATGTCCTAAATCTCCTACTGCCATTAGCAAACAAGCTCTGCACTGTTGCCGCGACAACAGACAAGCAACGTAATAACATTTCTGCCAAACAAACGCTTTTAGGAGAAAAAAAAAACTAGGCCATAAAAAGCGAAGAAACACATTTATCAGATGTTTTTATCAGACTTTTGCCTCTGTCAGAATGTTGAGGAGCATTTGTCAAATAAAATAAAAGTGTCTGTGCAACTCGTATAAATATATGTATAAATATTGTCCATAATCATATAAGGTTTTGTCCCTAATAGGCCTACTTTGTTACGACAAGAATCAATCGTTGTTTCACTGTGCTGCATCCTACGAACTCATTCACACCTCTAAATTTAGATTGTTGTGAGAAACAAGCTTGTAGAAATCTTAAATGATTATTTGAGAAAAGGATCTAAGTTCTTCATTTTACCATGTCAAATATGATCGTAAAATTCACCTTTTCACTCTGTAAACCTTCATTTCCATCATAGCAGACGTGCAGTCAAACAGGCAGCTGTGATAAATCTCTCCTCTGCCAAACCTTTTATAATAATCCGGGATTATACATTTGTCTCTGTGATGTAATCTGTGTTTGATCGTAAAGTAGTGCATTTGAAAATGTGTCTTTGAGCATTTCATGTCGATCTCTATAACCCCTCTTTTCTCAAAAGTCTGTGTGAGTTATTCCTGTGGCAAAACAGAAAATATTAGAGTTACTGATACTGTTAGTTTCTTTATATTTGAATAACTATGTAAGGTCAGTCGTTTTAGCGGGCTCTACCTAACAATTATTATAGACCAAAAACAGCCAAAGTTCCATTGAAAGTTTTAATAGTTTTTAAGAGGGTGAACTACTAATTTCACTCAAATGAAGTTAAAGTTGGGGTAACAAACTTTTTTAAATTCTTAATTAGTAACCTTTGTCCTTTCTACTAAAAGTATACAATAAATGCAGTAGGCTACTTAGTGAAAAAAAATGAAACCATTGAGTACTGTCTGAATTAAATAATTATCAGGTCTATTTTGCCTTTGTCTTAGCCTTGGACTTATGTATTCCTCTGTTGGCACTAGTGGCTCTCTCCAGGCGCTATACACTGTCAGTGTAGAAGGTGTGGCTTCAGCCAGATGTGGGGGTGCAATTTCCTTCAGTGAACCTGAGATGTGTCACGTCTGTGACAAGTGGGCAGCTGCATTAAGATCACAGGCAAAAGTGAACTGTGGCAGCAGCTTCAGTTTGGGAAAAAAAGTGTAAAGTGTCTTTTCTTTTACATAAAGCTGTTGACTTAATAAAAAGATCACTTGTCACGGCGTGACATATCCAGGGTTCTCTGAAGAAATTGCACCCCACATCTGGCTGGAGCCACACCTTCTACACTGACAGTGTATAGCGCCTGGAGAGAGCCACTAGTGGCCAACAGAGGAATACTTAAGACCAAGGCTAAGACCAAGGGCAAAATAGACCTGAAAGAGTTTTAGTTTTACTCAGAAGCCGAATGCTTCTGATTGGCTGAGCTTGAGTGGTCCACTCCAGTTTCACTTTGTTGTTTGTAAGAATTGTTCATTTTAAGCCATAATTGCAACCAAACATGAAAACATGTTAATATTAGCCATGTGTCAAAAGAGAGGAAGTTGTCAGATTTAAAACCATCATCGTGTTTGCAGTGTGAAAATCAGCTACTCTACATTTAAGATGATTGAATTTAAGATTTTACTAGACATTTTTCAAATTTTATCCCAGTTTAGCCTTTTGTAAGGACTGAACTTCCTTTTCATAAATTATGACCTCACAGTAAGTTGTCTAGCGGCCAAATAATAAAAGGATACAAAACTCCTCTATAGTAGCAGGCTTTTTAACTTGATAAATAAAAAGACAATACACAATCAAATGAAATGAATGTTCACAAGGTCATAAAAATGTGACTTCGTCTGTTAAATGTGGTCATACCTGCTTGTCAAAACCTGATCCCGTCAGATCTCAGAAGCTAAGCAAGTTAGGGCCTGGTTAGTACTTGGATGGGTGACCAGTGCCACAGTGGGACGACAGGAGTAGATTGTCGTTGTGTCATTGGGCAAGACACTTAACTCACATTGCCTCAGTGTCTGTTACACTGGGTGAGTGGATACTAGATTGTAAAGCGTTGAGTGCCTGGAAAGGTAGAAAAGCACTATATAAATAGACCATTTACCATTTAAATGTACACTATGTAACTTTCTGGAGGTGAAAAGTTAAAAGTATATTTTGGGACATTCTGAATGAGTCTAAATACTTTTTTATGTCATAATGTAAAAAAATACAACTACCTTATCCACTTTTCTACAGAAACAAACATAAGCAAGCCTCCACCAGGACAAATTACAGTCCCATGCAAGTCTGTTCAAAGTAAAGACACAGATTTTTTTTTAATCTAGCGCAACAAATAACAAAAACATGCAGTTATTCAAATTTATTTTTGGCCAAACGTTACACAGTGCACCTTTAAGCCTTTTGCACCTTTCAATATGCGAGATTAAATATAAATACAGTGTATGCTTTTTTTCTTTTTAGCATGCCATTTTGCAACAATTGTAAAATGTTAGCCATGTAAAATTTTAAAAATAATTTGCCTTGCTAGTTTGAAAAGTTAAAGACGATGCACAATTTTGACATTAATACTGTTACTACAGCTACAACCAAGCTCGAAGGTTGCACTCAACATTGTGATATCGATTTGATGTCGATAGATTGAACTCGATTGAGAATTGTAAAGCCATGTCTATTGCACTTTAAATACAGATACCAAAATACATTCTTTTGGGGTTTTTTTTCGCTTCTAGAAGACAAATGTGATTTACCAGAGTCTTGTTATCTGGCCGTGTCCTTGATTCCCACAGGATCTGAACTCGGCTCTCAGTCTCTTGTGCCAACCTTGAAACAAAAAAATAATAGAAATTATAATAACACACATTCTTTCTTGCAGACGGCTGAAGTGAACCTTGCTGCTGCTTCTTGTGTGTGTTTCGTTGCAGGGAAATCCCACTTGGCCATAGTTCAGAGAGTGAATAATGAAGGAGAAGGAGATCCGTTTTATGAAGTGATGGGGATTGTGACTCTGGAGGACGTCATCGAAGAAATCATCAAGTCTGAGATCCTGGACGAGACCGACCTCTACAGTACGCTCTCTATGTTAATAGAACCAGAAAATTAGTATGGCTGGTATTTTCATAGTTTTAAAATTGAGTTTTAAAGTAAAGGTTCAAATGTTTCACACTAACTGTAATGTAGTAAAGTTCATAACAGCTTCAACATCTGCTCAAATATAGTAATAACATAAAACATAGTGTGAAATGATCTTGTGTCTTGTTTCAGCGGACAATCGAACAAAACGTCGCGTCTCACATCACGAGCGGAAGCAGCAGGACTTTTCTATTTTCAAACTGAATGAGAACGAGATGAAGGTGAAGATTTCTCCTCAGCTGCTCCTGGCCACGCACCGCTTCCTCTCCACAGGTGACTCACTAATCAGTTCATCCACCCATCCATTTTCTTCTGCTTTATCTGGAGTCAGGTCGCAGGCAGCAGTCTAAGCAAGGAGGCCCAGATTTCCCTATACACATACACTTCCTCCAGCTTTCGGGAGAATCCCAAGGTGTTCCCAGGACAGTCAGAGACATAGTCCCTCAACGTGTCCTGGTCTCCCTCCAGTGGGACATAGCCGGAACACCTTACCAGGGAGTGTCCAGAAGGCATCTAGAACAGATGCCAAGCCATCTTAGCTGGCTCCTCTCGACATGGAGGAGCAGCAGCTCTACTCTGAGTTCCTCCGTGTGAGGAAACTTATTTCGATTGCTTGTATTCGCGATTTTGTCCTTTCGGTCATTACCCAAAGCTCATGACCATAGGTGAGGGTTGGAACGTAGATTGCTGATCCACCTGACAATTTCACGCTTCTTCCTTCCTCACTCGTAAACAAGACCCAGAGATACTTGAACTCCTCCACTTGGGGCAAGGACTTCCCACCCACCTGGATAGGGCAAGAGCGTTTTTCCGGTCGAGAACCATGGCCTTGGATTTGGAGGAGCTGATTTTATCTCAGCGCTTCACACTCGGCTGCAAACCGACCCAGTGCATGTTGAGGTCCTGGTAAGAAAGAAGCTATCAGGACAACATCATCTGCAAACAGCAGAGATGAGATCCTGCGGTCCCCAAAGTGGGCACCCTCTGGTCCTTGACAGCGCAGAAATCACTGTCCATGAAGATAATGAAAAACCGGTGAAAAAGGGCAGCCCTGGCGAAGTCCTACATGCACTGGGAACAGGTCTGGCCGGTGATGTGACCAATACAGGACGATGGACGCGTATCCATTTGCATATAGAGTTTAAGTCTGTTGAAATTAGCAGGGAAACAACTCATCTAGCTGGATTGGATGGGGGTTCAAGCGTCCAGATTCTTATACATACTGTATATGCACCATTTGTACAATAACATGAAAACATTACAGTAAAGTCAATGTGTATTGCAAAACAGGTTTATGTTTCAATAGTATAATGCTGCCGAAATAATTCAAAATTCAAGGTAAAGCTTATTCAAATGTATTTACATTTTACATTTTAAATCAAATGAACGTCTTTGTTGGAGAATGGATCCACTTTGGCGCTGATTGATTTAGAAAAGTTTGGTGTTGACAAAATCCTGATGTGAACAGCATTTTATTTATGTATAAAGAATTGCGATACATGTGCTACGATACAATACGATACAGCAAAATGTATCAGTTCAACAGCCACTTTTCAGTTCTCTACATCTAATTCTCTGGTCACTGTTTTGCGTTTGCTGATGTGGTGTTTTGTGCGTCAGAGGTGGAGCCGTTCAAAGCCGCTCACGTGTCGGAGAAGATCCTGCTGCGTCTGATCAAACATCCCAGCGTTCTCCAGGAGCTCAAGTTCGACGAGAAAAACAAACGAGCGCCGCAGCATTTTCTGTTCCAGAGAAACAAACCGGTCGACTACTTCATCCTCGTCCTGCAGGTACAAACTCAGCTCAATGTGTCTAAATCTGACTCAATATGTTTGTCTCACTGAAATCATCAATCAAATTAATATTAGCTAGTATTTGGAGAAATTAAGTTGTTTTGTTTGTTTTTTCAGGGCCGTGTGGAGGTGGAGTTTGGAAAAGAGGCCTTAAAGTTTGAGAATGGTGCTTTCTCGTATTTCGGCGTCCCTGCGATAATGCCTTCAGGTAACTTCAAATACTTCTCTTTAAAAGTTGCATGGATCAGTGTGTTAAGTTTTGCAACTACTGTGAGAAGAAAGAATTTTGCTTTCATAATCGTTATGTCATGACTAAATAATTTTACTTTTGTTCACAACGACCCTTATCTAGTAAGTGACCAACTTTATCTTCATGATAGATTATTGCGTTTTTGTTATTTTGTCTTTGGTGTGATAGTCTTTGTGGTAAATGTTTATTATAGTTTTACAGCAGGTAAGTTGCAAATTATAAAGAAATTGACCAGTAAAAGTTGGAAAATTACAGGAAGTAATTTATGTTATTAATGTTTTAACATAACGACATGTGGGATGCACGGTAGCAGAGTGGTTAGAGCTCTGACTTCCCAATAAGGAGGTCTTGGCTTGACTCCCGGGTCGGACCATATCAACATCTCACGATCTCTCTGGGTGGAGTTTGCATGTTCTCCCCGTGTCACCGTGGGTTTTCTCCGGTTTCCTCCCACCTCCAAAAACATGCATGTTTAGGTTCATTGGGCATCACATAAATGTTCACTTAGGGAATGAATGAGAGAGTGAATGGTTGTGAATGAGAGAGTGAATGGTTGTCTGTCTAACCCTGCGATGAGTTGGCCACTGTCCAGGGTGTTAACCCGCCTAAGGCCCAAAGTCATGGAATAAGCTCCAGTCACCCACGACCCCGAACAGGAACAAGTGGTATCTGCAGTCCTTCCACATTAGTTGTCAAAAAGTGTCAAAATGCAAGAGATGCAACAATTCAGTTTTTTTGTTCCGATACCGATTCCGATACTGTGACTTTAAGTATCTGCCAATACTCAAGATCAACTGATACCACTGTAGAGGCTGAAAGTTTGTTTGTTTGTAAATTATTATTCTTCGTCGGTAGCCATTGTCAAAAGTAAACAAACCGTAAACTTGGTTAACAAAAAGCAGTACAAACCGAAAGGGTTTAGCCAAAGTGAAACTTAATTATTGCCTAACCATGTAAACAAATAAGTAGCTTCTTTATTCTTAAAATTCAATTAGCTTGTTAGAAAATTGGTCATATAGTGTTATGTAACTGTGATTTATTGTGCAAATAACTTTACGTGAATAATATTTTATATATGAGACGCACTGGGCCACATCAGCAAGTAAAGAATCTCATTATTGTTTAATTATTTAGGTGCAAAATTGTGAATATACATATATTACCAAAAGTATTGTCTCACCCATTCAAATGATCAGGTTTCCTAATCACTTGGCCTGGCCACAGGTGTATTAAGTCAACACTCAGGCTGCAGACTGTGAAACAAGACATTTGTGAAAGAATAGACCGCTCTCAGGAGATCAGTGAATTCCAGCGTGGAACTGTCATATTCAAATTTGCCAAATTTCAAATTTCCACCAGTCAACTGTCAGCTCTATTAGAACAAAACTCAGCAACTCAGCCATGAAGTTAGGACTGGGATGGCACTTCAGTTCATAGTATGAGTAAAGGCAGGTTAGCCAATACTTTTGGTAATATAGTGTAGATTGTATGTCATTTATGTTGATTTTGGTCCATGTGTGGTTGCTAGGTAACAGTTGTAGAATTGCTTGATTTTTGTTTTGGTCACACTGCCATTACTTTGCACTGGTGGCTATGCTAGCAACAGTTAAAATCTTAAAATATTTACTTCAGAAATTTGAGTAAGGTTGAGGTTAGAATTATGTTAAGTTAATTTGGCTAAGTTTAGAGATTTGGGAAGCTAACCAGGTCAACGCTTACCAGGCTAGCGCCATCTAGTGCCTCCGCTTCATTTTATTTCACTACAGCAACAAGCTCCAATGCTGAGACTTCAGACGGCATAGAGTGAAATGAAACAGACTGATACATCAGGCTTGGTCACGTCAGTATTGTGTTGGAGAAAAAAAAGATTCTCATAAACCTTATCAAAACAACCAACTGTGAAAACAAAGCAAAAATGTTTAGTAAAATGTTAAATGTAATCACTGTGTTTTACTGAAATATGTGGTCTAACCTGTCGTAAGGACATTCTGTGATTTATTTTCTAACACATTAAATATAGAACTGTACAATCCTCACATATCTGCGGCCGTAGTGTTGTTGTTTTACTGAGTGTGGTGTTGGTACAGTCCACAGGTCCCCCTCCCGCAGCAGTGGACTGGAGCGGTCCGAGTCGATGCTTTACGGAGGCAGCATGAGCCAGCTGAACGGAGGATCAAACCTGTACTTACCCGATTACTCTGTCAGACAACTCACACACCTGCAGGTCATCAAGGTCAGTGCAGCCGCGTGTGTTTGGCTCAAGAGCACAAAGTCATTTAGCCGAGAGAAGAAATGAAAAGTACATGATTACATTCTGGTTATAGGTAAGACCAAATCTAAACAACCAGACAGTGTCATGACAATATCTGCAATATGACAAACAAAATGTAAAAAACGCCAATTTTACATGAACAACCAGTCAGCCAATAATAGTCAATAATACAAATACAAGAACCACTTCAAAATTATATTATTTAAACTCTATTAAAAGACAAATGGTGTATTATTTGCAACGTTCTTGTCATTACTTTAGTTTTATATGCATTACAAAAGCTCAATCTTCTGAATTACAAAATTAGTGGAAATAATTAAACAAACCCTAGAAAACAGCTTCTCCGAGACTTATTCCAAACTCAATAAGTCGAGTTAGTGTGTTATGTGTTCTTTAAAATTCAGATCAACAAAGCACAATAAGGAGCCAAAATATCTCAAATAAAGTGACATTTTGCAGAGAGAGATAAAAACATTTTCTACAAAATTCATATTGTCTAGACCACATATGTCAAACTCAAGGCCCGGGGGCCAGATGCGGCCCTCCACCTCATTTCATGCGGCCCTCAAGGTCTTATAAGAATGACTTTAATTTTATATTAATGTCAGGAATAACCGGGGTGTCTTAACCTAATGAAATGATTTGTCTGAAACAAGTAATTTTTCAGACTAATGCAGATGTATATTAAGTATTTGTCACTTCAATAAATCTACAATTATCAAATACAACTAATATTTGGAGTATGTCAAAGATTAGAAAGATTTATTTAGTTACAGTCGGCCCTTCGAGAACAATCACGATTCCAATGTGGTCCTTTGTCAAATGTTCTTTTATTGACACGTCTAAAAATTGCACAAGATTTTAACTCCTCTAGTCTGCAGCCGGCTTTAAGGATCTGTTTTTTCATTGAAACAAACAGGAGGAGGCCAAATCTTGGAAAAATGAAACTTTATTTTGTGGCCTTACAAGCCTGTTCAGAGTAAAGTCATGTTTGTATTAATCATTTCATGCCACAAAGACACCAGAACTAGAAAAACACGCTTTTATTTACGTTTATTTGTTGACAAAAGCTAAATAGTGTATTTTTAATGATTCCTTGGTGTATAATTGTAACGCTGTGACCTGTTCTCAGATCAGCCGCAGTAACTACCAGAACGCAGTGAACGCTTCTCGGATGGACAGCTCCCCCCAGAGTCCAGATCCAGAAGGACGGCCCACAGACGGCACCAGCCCGACTCCTGAGGCCCCGCCCACCGACCACATGTCCAGACTCCTCCCCCCTGACCACGCCCTCTCCGATCACATGTCCCGGCTCCTCCCCCTGACAACGCCCTCTCCGATCACATGTCCAGACTCCTCCCACCAGACCACGCCCTCTCCGATCACATGTCCAGGCTCCTCCCCCCAGACCACACCCTCTCCGATCACATGTCCCGGCTCTACCCGCCTGACCACGCCCCTTCACAGCAGAACTCCGCCCTCATGCCGCCGCCTCGGGAGTTCGGGCGACCAGGCTCGGCTCGCACGCGCTCAGTACAGGCCGCACACTGCACCTCCCTGCTCAACGAGAAGAACCGTATCGTTCGTGAGTCAAATCTTAAATTAAATCCTTATGGGTACTTGACTTTTTTAGTTGTAAATTAATAAACTTTTGTATCAAAAAGTATATTGCATAAGCAGCATGTTGTGACAAAATCACATCACTATCGCTCCGTCCGAATTCATCAAATTGTCCCCATAGCTCCTAGCTCCTTAAGCCAAAACCGGGCGCACGTGACCACACGCCATATTAAGAGCTGTCCGGATTGTCAGTTCAGTTAGGAAGGAATTAGGAGAAGGAGCCAGTATGCTTCCTATCATAGCTCCTTTAGCATAGGAACCATAGAAGCTTCCTAACGGCAGTAAGGAGCTATGAGACATCCCACAATGCACTGCAAAGATCGCTCCAAAAATGAAGGAATATTTATGACAATATATGATCTGTGAATGAAGAGTTTGTAATGAATGAAAAGTTTTACTGCCTCAGACTTTAGACACACGGTAAATAAAACAAACTTTATAAGCTTTGAAAATATAAGGTTGAAGTGCCACATTGCCTTCACTAAATGTATTACCGCATCACTTAACACTATTTACGTGTGAAGAAGTGAATCTTACGCCGGGACACAGGCTTATTTGCATAAAGTCCGCTACAGCGGGAGAGAAAGGAAAAGGAGAGACGCGCTGCTGCTGCTGCAGGCAAAGAAGGATTACTGGAATATATTTGTCTTTTCTCACACAGACTGATGATGGTGAGTCTGTTATATTTATTCTGTCCTGTGCATATATAGGCCTACTGTTTGTGCTGAAACGTGTTGTTGAAACTTCGTGTTTAAACTTTTTACAAAGATGGCTCAGTCTGAGGTTTATTGCAGTATTTTTATTTAACAGCAGCAGATTCATGTACAAATGCGTTGTTTCTGTAACTCTCATGTCATTCTAATCAGTGCAGTAGGTCCGTGTTTTGTAGTCCGCTGGTGGATGTTGTAGTTTTTTCATGAACAGCTGTAGAGTCGCGTCATTTCCCTCGTTGTTTCCGCCGCTGGTTAGGACGTTTGGATTCACCAAACAGAGCTAAGAGCTCTTCTCTCAGCTGTCTAGTGCTCTTACTGTTGACCTCCTGACGACCTCCACTGGTAAGGAGCTAGAGGCTAGGAACCAGGAGCTAGGGTTTATAAATTAGGTTATTCGGAACCAGGGTATATACTGGTTAAAACAAAACTAAGGCACTTTATTTCTCTTTACGAGCTAAATGCAGCGCTCTGATTGGCTGTGCTTGAGGGGTCACCTCCAGTCTCATTTTGCCGTCTGTAAAATTATGTTTTTGCAGACAAAAAATAATTACGTGGCTATTACTTTATGCTGAAGGATTTGTGAGAATTAAAAACTAGTTGAACCTGCAGTTTTGTGGTAAAAAAATCAGCTACCCCACCTTTAATTTACCTTTTCCTTTTAGCTCATATTGTTTATTATAAATATTTCTTTATCGCAAACTTGGAGTTGGAGCCGGAATTTAAAATGAAATCAAGTTGTGATTGGTTGATGCATTCTAAGCTCACAATATTGGCTTGGATAGCTTGTGTAGACAATCATCATCTGTGAGTTAAATCATCTTGTTTTGGAGCAGAATTTAGATTTTGTAGGAACAAACTAGATATTTAAATGTGTAAATAACCTCGAAATGGAAAATATTACTTTGTTATTTGATCTGGGCTTGTCTAGTAAGACTAACTCTCAAGGTAAACATTTTATTGAAAGAGAGAGAGTTTGGGTTTGTCCTATAGTGTCTCTTCTCTTTGTTGAATCCCTTGTCTGCTTTATTTTCCAGGCAGTAAGTCGGACGGTCAGAGAAGTCCCAGTGATTCTGTGTTTTTGAGGATGGACGATGTCCCGTACATCCGAGAGGATCGCACCGAGACCGACACCAACCCTGGTACAAGATCAGAGAAGTTTCATCTTCTAATTTCTTAAGCTGCATCTACCATTTTTTAAGCTCTTTTTTGACGTCCTTCTTCTTTAGTCCTGGTTTGACCCATTTTCTTTGCTCTGTTTTTTAGACCTACTTTCAGGCTTGGTCTAACCTTGTACCTCGTCTGTCTTTAGACCTAGTTTCTGTTCTGGTTTAACTCTCTACTTTGGCTTCAGCCCTAATTTTGGGGTCTGGTCTTATCCCCTCTCTCGACCTAGTTTCGGGCCTAGTCTAAACCTCTCTCCCCTGGCTTTAGACCTAATTTTGTGCCTGGTCCAACACTCTCTTTTCTGCCTTTAGACATAAATACAGTTGGCAACGTGTTATATTTGGGGACGTGGCCTGCTGTGGGGGAAAGTTGTGGGGAGAAATCCTATGTTAAGGCACCTATGTTAATAGCTTTAGTTTCAGACCGGTTTATTTAACATTCTGTCTCCTCTTGCTCTAGAGATAGATTTGGACCTGGTCTAACTCTCTCTCTCTCTCTCCTCTGTCTTTAGACTAGTTTCGAGCCTTATTTAATCCTTAGTCTCCTCCTGCTCTAGACCTATTTTTGGGCCTGTTTAACCCTCTTTCTCTTCTCTCTCCAGGCCTAGTTTCGGCCCTGGTTTTACGCTCTCTCTCCTCTGTCTCTAGACATAGTTTTAGGCCTGGTTTATTTCTCTCTTTTCTCTCTCTCTAAACCTAGTTTTGGGCCTGGTTTATCCCTCTCTCTCCTCTATTTCTAGACCTAGTTTTGGTCTTGGTTTATCCCTCTCTCCCTCTGTTTCTAGACCTAGTTTTGGTCTTGGTTTATCCCCCTCTCTCCTCTGTTTCTAGACTAGTTTTGGTCTTGGTTTATCCCCCTCTTTCCTCTGTTTCTAGACCTAGTTTTGGCCCTGGTTTAACCCTCTCTCTCCTGTCTCTGGACCTAGTTTTAGGCCTGGTTTATTTCTCTCTTTTCTCTCTCTCTAAACCTAGTTTTGGGCCTGGTTTTACCCTCTCTCTCCTCTGTTTCTAGACCTAGTTTTGGTCTTGGTTTAACCCTCTCTCTCCTCTGTTTCTAGACCTACAGTAGTTTTGGTCTTGGTTTATCCCTCTCTCTCCTCTGTTTCTAGACCTAGTTTTGGCCCTGGTTTAACCCTCTCTCTCCTGTCTCTGGACCTAGTTTTAGGCCTGGTTTATTTCTCTCTTTTCTCTCTCTCTAAACCTAGTTTTGGGCCTGGTTTTACCCTCTCTCTCCTCTGTTTCTAGACCTAGTTTTGGTCTTGGTTTATCCCTCTCTCTCCTCTGTTTCTAGACCTAGTTTTGGTCTTGGTTTATCCCCCTCTCTCCTCTGTTTCTAGACCTAGTTTTGGTCTTGGTTTATCCCTCTCTCTCCTCTGTTTCTAGACCTAGTTTTGGTCTTGGTTTATCCCCTCTCTCCTCTGTTTCTAGACCTAGTTTTGGTCTTGGTTTATCCCCCTCTCTCCTCTGTTTCTAGACCTAGTTTTGGTCTTGGTTTATCCCCTCTCTCCTCTGTTTTTAGACCTAGTTTTGGTCTTGGTTTATCCCTCTCTCTCTCCTTTGTCTCTGGACCTAGTTTTGACCCTGGTTTAACCCTCTCTCCTGTCTCTGGACCTAGTTTTGGGCATGGTTTAACCCTCTCTCCTCTCTCTCTAGACCTAGTTTTGGGCCTGGTTTAACCCTCTCTTTGTCCATTCTCTAGAATTTGTTTTGGGCCTTGTTTAATCTTTTGTCTCCTCTTGCTCTAGACCTATTTTTGGGCCTAACCTTCTCTCTCTCTTGTCTCTGGACCTAGTTTTGGGCCTGGTTAAACCCTCTCTCTCTTCTTTGTCACTAGACTTATAGTTTTGGACCTGGTCTAACCCTCTCTCTTCTGTGTCTTTAGACCTTATTTCAAGGTTTGTCTAATCCGTTTACTCCTCTGTTTCTAGTTTCGAAGCTTGTTTAACCCTCTGCCACCTCTTGCTAGAGCTAGATTTGGACCTGGTTTAACCCTCTCTCCCCTCCGTCTCCAGCCCTATTTTCGACCCTGGTCCAACCCTCTCTTTCTCCTTTGTCTAGACCGATTTTCGACCCCGGTCCAACCCTCTTTCTGTCCTTCCTCTAGACCTCGTTTCGGGCCTGGACTCGGACACGTCTCCGTTCCTCAGCAGCAGCGGTCTCTCCATGAGCGGCTCTGAAGACACGCTGGGGAAGAAACTCCTGCTCAAACTCAGTCAGTGGCTCTTTATCCTGGGCTCATTCTCATTCACACTGCAGCTTCTCAGACCAACAGCAAACGCACAAGCCAGGACACTTTCATGCACACAAACACACACCATTTCAGTTCAACAGACTCAGGACTTTAGTCTCAATTAAGCTTGTTGACATAATTACTACTGTAGAACTTTCCAGAGCTGCACAATTAAAGTGACCCTTCCCATAAACACAGCTGAATTTTTGTTTGGGAGATATTTTTTATTCCCCCCAAACTGTTCTGAATGTTCCGAATCTTTGATGTCATAAGTAGATCTTTAACATTTTCTGCACTGTTTTTAAGTCCATAAATCATCTAGAGTCGATATGAGCCTTTTTGCAGCTTTAGCATATCAGACAAGATCGCTTTGGTTGATTACACAGTATAATGCCAGGTGTATGACTGTGAGGCAGGTTTAGTTCGAGACAGGTGCAGGTTTTTTGTAAAGTGTCTGTTACACCAGCTGCAGTCCACTGTGGTCCGAGTTTGCCCAAAGCCACGTAGATTCCCAGAATAATGTTTGTATAACCCTAATGACTTGAAATCGAACCCCTGCGGTAGTGTAGTAGTCAAGACCGCATTAATCAAGACCAAGACCTTTCCGAGACCACAGTCCCAAGACTGAGATAAGACCACTGAGGGTCGAGACCAAAACAAGACCGAGACTTTTATATGTTGAGACCAAAACAAGACCAAGACCGCAGTCCTTATTGCAATCTGTGCCTGGGACAAGTGACTGCGTTCCCGCGCCAAGTTTAGCAGAACGTTGTGACACTGGAATGTGGTCTCATTGTCCAAAACAGGACCGAGTCCAAAACTGAGTTTAAGATAAGACCAAGTCCAAGACAAGACCAATCCAAGCACCCTCGAGACCAAGACAAGACCGAATGTGCTCAAGTCCGAGGTGAGACCGAGACCTTAAAAAAGCGATCTATTACACTACTACACTATACTGTGGTCTCCGTAAAAAAATAGACTTCATTAAGGTTAAGGAAGACTTTATTGTCCCGTAGGGAAATTTGTCCTCTGCATTTGACCCATCCTTCAATGCCTCTGGGGCATCTCCTCAGGAGCAGTGATCGCCACAGTGCAGAGCTCGGGCGTCCATGTCCAGATGTTCTTGCTAGGCTTGGTCAGGACTATCGTAGCTGGAGGATATTACCCTAACCTGCATGTTATTGGTTGGTGGGGGAAACCCATCCAGACACAGGGAGAAACATGCAAACTCCACACAGAAAGGCCCGCAAGAAGGTTGCGGGAGTCTCCTTGCTATGAGACCAGAGCGCTATTCGCTCTGCCGCCGTGACGCCATGCAGGTCCTTCTTTTCGCGGACCTGCTTGACTCTTGTACTCGCATCCGCCCTTCTCAGAGGTCATATTGTTTTAAGTACCAAACACGCACTCAGTGTACACCCGGGGTAATTTCCTTTGCAGCCAGTAGAAGGAGCTGTAACTCATCCTTGATGTGGGAAACACATGACTGATAATGATTCTGGCGGATGCGATTCCAAAATAAAAGTGCTCCTGTTTGAGAGATCCTTTAAGCAGTTATTCAACCTCTTCATGTCTTATTTACTGGATAAAAAGCAATTATAAATCTCATCAAAACTGTCAATTAAGCAAAAACAAGCAAAATGTTCAATGAAATATAATCATGTTCACTGTGTTTACTAAAAATAGTCTATACTTGTTTATTTATTTATTTATTTTTTCCAGGTCACAAAAAGAGGAAACGGTCTCGTGAAGGAGACAGAACGCCGGAGGACATTTCAGAGCAGCCGCTGGTCGAGACTTAAAACCCTCCAAAGAAAAAGCAGCTGTTTGAGCGACAGATGCACCGACACTTTCAGAGTTTTATCTGAACAATACTGTTAAAAACACAAACCAAGCAAGACGGACACTTTAGACAGGACAGTGCAATTTCAGAGGTCGCTTAACTTTATAAAAACAACTTGGGTAATTTAGAGATCAAGAAAATATCGGTTATTTTTATGTGACATTGCTACTGTAACTAGAAGATACAATTCAAACATATTTGCATGAAAAACAATGACAAGCTGCTTGATTTGCTTGTTAATCAATCTGTTGTTAAGTTAATTCTCAAAAACTGTATTTTTCTTGTCTCTAAATGGCCTATATTTGAGTAATATTTGGCGTTGTATGTAAAAATAACTATGCATGGCTAAGTCAGGACAAACTGGGACTGATTCAGGAATGAAACAAGAAAGAAGAGCAAGCAGAAGAAGTAAATATGTGCCTAAATGAAGTCTGAATCCGGACTGTTATTGTCAAACAGAACCAGCACTTCACAAAGTAAAACCGCTGTTACTGCAGGACTGGAAGGTTTTAATAATGAATGTAAAATCTATTATATATATACTGTTATTTAACAAAAAGATGAACATGTTGCTAAAAGGGATATTTCTGAACTTGATGTTAATTATTTTATTCATTCACAGTTGCGACACTATAGAACATTATAGTTATAGTTAGTTAGCCGGTGAGTGGGAATAATCTGTTCTTTTTGTTTTTTTAAAATTGTTCTTCATCCATTTTATCTGCAAGTCGGATTGTGGAAACAGTAACCTGAGCATTGGCAGTGAGGTCCAGACTTTCCACACACACTTTATCCAGGTCTTTCAGGGGAATACTGAGGCTTTCCCAGGACAGTCAAGAAACATAGTCCCTCCAGCGTGTCCTGCGTCTTGTTAAGGGCCTTCTCCCTGTGGGACATGCCCGGAAAACCTCACCAGACAGGCTTTGTCTAACCTCACATCGATGGAGCTGTGTTTAACTCTGATTTGAGTTCTTCCACAGTATCCATCTAACAATACTCACTGAAAGCGTTTGGGAAAAGGTGGGACGTTTAATGAATACAACGAGCATATGTAAGGTCTACTTATGTTACCAATTACAGCAACAAATCGTAATGGCGCATCCAATGTTCGCATGGGGTTGAACAACACTCACAAACACCTCTCTGCTCTTCTTTTAAAAAGAAAATACTCTGTATTTCTGCTTAACCAGAATCAAACGCAGCAGAAACACGTACATCCACGAGAGCCACCGTCTTTTCTTGTTTGATTCAGGCGGTACTCTTACAACCAACCCCCTCAAACACACTGCTGCGATATGATAGAGCCGGTAACCTGCTGTGACTCCAAACCAATCGGGCTGCTGGAAGGAGAATATGATAATGAGCCATGTGAGTCATATCCATGTCAATCTAAATGATTATTTGTGTGATCAGAGGAATATGGGCTGCTATTGACCCTATTTTGTCCCGCCCACTTGGCTTGGAAATGCACTTCCTATTTTGCTCTGTTAAGGTAGCTAACGTGTTTGTTTGTCTGTCTTGTGGGGCAATTTTAATTAAATATAATGACAGTTAAAATAAACCCATCGACTGAAATCTACAGGCTGAATGCAGCTAAACAGGAAGTGCACGTCCTAGAAAAGTAGGCGGGACAAAATAGGGTCAATAGGTAACAACAGCTATAGATTTCCTTGTGTGATATGATTTCAGCCTGGACAGACTCAGACAAGATTATGTGATTAATGAAATTATTTATTAAAACAGGTTTGGCTCTTAGGCCCCGGTGAGAAAACAGTGAGCATGCGATGAATGATGAGCTGTTAAAGCAGGAGATCTCCCTCTGGTGCTTAGACACTGGTGGTGGTGAAGAGAAGGTGGAAGTTGAGGTGGAGATGTGGTGGAGGTGGGTTGCGATGCGGCGAAACGCTTGTGAGAGCTGAAGCAAAATGCACAGATTGAGCTGCTCTTTTGAATCTAGCCCCAGCGTCCTAATAGACTGAGAGGGAGGAGGAGATGAGAGCTAAAGGTTGATTGGACGAGCTGTGCAGGGTTGAGCTGTGATTGGGTCTGAGATGATGGAGATGACGGCTGAATATTTGCTCCTTAGCTCCATCTTTATTTACAGTCAGGACGTAAGATTATAAAGGCAAAAACAACTTAACCTGGATAATTTTCTTAATACATTCTAACAAAATGTTAAATATACCGTAATTTCCAAACTATCAGCTGCAACTTCTTTCACAAGCTTTGAACTTTGTGGATTAAACAATGATGCGACAAAATTATAATTACTCAATGACACTTTTGTGGTGAGGCCTATTTTGTTTTCTTATTTAAAATTAAAAATGACCTAATTATATTCAGGTGCGGTAATCATGTTTTACAGCAAATCTATCACAAGCAGTTTGAAGATGACACTTGAATAATTATTAAAATGTTGCTGTTTGTTCTTTATAATGAATAATAGAAGGCAATCTATTGAAAACTAGGCAGAACAATCAAGTAACGAGAGACATTACTGAAGTTTTCTTAATGTGTTTAATATAAATTCTGACAAAAGGCAGAATCGGCGGCACTTTTACGGCTGTTTATGGGTAAAACAAAAATATGCATTGTACTTATCCACTTCTGAATGTAAAGGAATGACTGTGAATGTAAGACTTGTACAGAGAATCATTTTATATGGAACTTTAAATAAATATACAGCATTAGCCCTGTTTTGTGTCTGTGTTTTCTGAAGTGAACAGAGAATACCTCTCAGAGTGGAAACTTTATCTACAAAACTAAATATTTAACACGGTCTGTGATTCTGATGCGCTTTTTCTATCCGTTCTTGTCAACAACATCAACTACTTGAGAAAAATTGCCACATTGTATCACAACAACAGACTAATTTAGTGACTTTTTAAACTCCTTATCATTCCGGCATCACTTCAACGAGACGTCCCACTTTTTCTATAAAAATTCCATTTTGTTCAGTATCTGGAAAAAGCACACAAAGGTTGAATATAAAAATACCATTGTGTCCCTTTTATTTACTGTAAAATCACCTGGGATGATCCAGACTCAGTTTTCAGCTGTAAGCCTCCAAAAAAAAAATCCCCCCAAAATAAAAAAAATTAATAGGACTTTTGTATTAGCTCCGCCTAATTTTTATTTTTTTCATTTTTTTTTTTTTTTGTAAATTTAGGTCCCTGAAACTAATTTTTACCTCAATTGCCTTCAGCTTTTGCAGAGGAATGGGCTCTGTGCACGGAATTTCAGTTGGCTGTGTACGTTCAAAAATGGTAACTTCTGTATGTACGACCACTTCCTGTTAGCGTTAGCATTTAGACACAATTATGTCTCTTTTTAAACACACAAGTGTCCTCTGGTGAAATATTCCTCTGATATGTAAAGTCTTTAACATGTTTTCAGTAACATTCACCAGAACTGTCTGATCTAAAGAATATTTATTCGTTTTAAACTGATGTAGTGAAAACATAGAAAAAAACAAATAAATATTCTTTAAATCAGACAGTTGGAGTAAATGTTACAGAAAACATGTTAAAGACTTTACATATCAGAGGAATAAAACATTAAAATGGATATTAATCTTGTTCCTGATGATGAAGGATTGCTTTAGCCTATATGAAATGAACAGCTCCTTACTAGGCTGCAGCTGCTACAGAGGTTATGCAAGATGACATTACAACATAATAAATGTCAGCAGTGAGTGGCGGAAATGAATGAGAGTCAAAGACAAATAGCATTTTCTCTGTAAGAGTCAAAACACGACTAAAACAGGAAAAAGCAGCAACAGACTGATAATAAACATAAACAAACACATCTACTGCTGAATATTAAGTTTGTATGTGACTTATAAAAAGAGAAAATCAAGTAAACAGTGGCAGAAAAGCAGAAAAACTACAATAGCACTTCTGTTTATCTCACATTTCTCACTGACACAGACTTTAGGATCACACACGATTCACTCATTGCCTTTACATGGTTAAATAAGATGTTTTTAATCCGTATTTTTTGCCGTGCAACCGTAAAAATGTCCTAAATCTTCAACTACCGTTAGCTAGCTGTCTACACTGTTGCCATGACAACAGAAAAGGAAAAAAATCAAGCCAAAAACTTAATTTAATATACATTTATCAGGTGTTCTTAATATAATTAGTCAGAATATTGTTGTTATTGTTGTTTTTAGAATTGTATGTGGAAGGGAAAAAGGTAGATCGTGTTCTATCTTCAAAATACTTAATAATTAATAAAAACAAAAGAGAGAGAAAGAAAAGAATAAGAAAAAATAAGTTCAACTGAGTTTTTCCCCCCTCACATATTTACTGTGTGAATGTGGTAAAAGAAGCTTTACAAGACAAACAACACTCGAACTCTTTTATTAATTTATATAAAGCTACTGGATTCAAATCGCCCAATCACAGCGCGGTATTCGCAGAAGACTCCGCCTTTCTTTGACAAACAGCCAATGGGAGCGCAAGGTGGGCGGGGCCTGCAGGACAACAGCGGAGCATTCAAACCGAACATGGCAGCAGGCAAAGATGTCAACGAAAACACGCTAAATAAAAGGTAAGATTTCACAAACAATCGCGTATAAATACATCGGTATTTACAGTTCTATGTTAGCTTTCAGTGTGTGAAAATATGAAGCTGGGTCTGATCGGAAAATAGTTGAAAATGACAAAAGTTATGCTCAAGCGTGCAGCCTCGGTGGCTATTTAACTGTCACGCAAACTCCAACTACTATGAATAAAGCTAACTTATGTCTTTCAATCATTCTGAGGTTTTGCATGCCAGTAATAATTTTAATTTGCGTAAAGGCATATTGTATTATCTTCATTTTATTTTATGCAGCTTTGAATAGCATTGGATAGCTAACTACCATTGTACAAAATGTTTTTTTCTGTGTGATTATGTTGCTCTGAAATGATTTATGAAACACAATATTAATCAAAATCGAACAATGACACTGTCAAAGACTGTTAGCTAGTTACATGTTTTGCAAACTCTGTATCTTGCTATAACATTGTTTGCTTACATTATATAGACAAATGATGTCCTGAAATCAATGTTAAATTAAAACACAAGGATAAAGATATGGAAATATGATTTGTCAAAACAGGAAAAGTGATGTTGCTTTGTTCTTTATGTCAGCTGCATAATAAGTTAACAATACAAAACTTGACTGTAAGCTAGTCATTTCGGATAAATGTGTATTTATTAGAGACGATTCACTCAGGTCATGATTGGATTCAGTTTTCAAATTTTGCAGCTACAATTTTCGATTTTGTTAGTTTAATTATATCATTTTTTTTTCTCTTAAAACCAAAAAAAACATAATAAATTACATTTAAAACAAAGCCACTGTTGTTTTTCATGACCATTTGAACAGTAAACAGTCATATTTAGAGGTCCACCATCAGTTGTTAGCACAAGATGATAATACACATTCAGTCAGGTCTTGCACAAGTTCATGTTTTGTTCTTTCAAACATCAAGGCTATAATTGTATTATTTGTATTATACAACTATAGTGTATGTGTAAAGGTCAGTGACTGCATTAACACAACTGAATGATTCCAACCTTTTGATTCGATCACTGCTTACTTTTTAAACTCTTTTCCATTGATCCTAATATTTATCTTTAATTGTACTATTTCAAGTTGTTTGTGAATGTTGGACATAAAACATGTTTGTGGTGCAGTTTTGCTGTTCAGCCTTCAGACTATAGCACTTTGAAATAAGTAATAACCCTGGTCTACATGAATCTTGATAAAATCGCAATCCTGGAAAATTGTGATTTTAATAGTTTCTTAGTGTGGGATAGGGCTGTACTCGATGTGCAGTATGGGTATCCGTATTTGTATTAGAAGCAATGTGAAAATACAAGTCTTCTGCATTTTCTTATTCTACATAATAATTTTAAGGATGGCTGTACTCAAAAACATGTTGAAAACATATTTACAGGTAGTATGCAATCATTTTCTATGTTTTTTTAAATACTTTTTCTCATTCTGGTCATTAAAATATATCTTGAGTATGTATCTTATTGAGAGAATTGTATTGGAATATTTGTATTAGGATACGTATTGTGTCGGAAGACTCTTGGCAATACCCAGCCCTAGAGGGTATTGCCAATATTTGACAACGGAATGTCTAACAAATTATGCAATCCAAAGATACCCTATACAGTTTTGGTTGTACAATTTTTTCTTTTTCATTTTTGCAGTCATTGTAGCAATGTTTTTCGGAACTACAACCAGTTCACAAGAGGGGTACTTCTCTGAAGTTGATCCATAGTTCAAGCCAAAAGTAAAAAGGGAGAAAAAAAATCACAAGATTAATTTCAACAAGTGTGCACAATGTTTTAGTACTGTAATTTCTGGATTATAAGCCGCTACTTTTTTCTTGAGCTTTGAACTATGCGGCTTATAGGGGCAATGCAGCAAAATTATAGATTCTCATGGACTTACTATTAACAAGTGCGGCCTATGTACTTTATCATTTTTCTTACTTAAATCTAGTGGGTGCGGCTTATACTCAGGTGCGCTCAATAGGGCAGAAATTACAGTAATTTAGTTTTGCAAGATCTTGTCCCATCCCTAATTCTTTGCCATATCGCCCGACACTAATAAGTATTGATTCTCATTTATCATCAGATCTACAAATGAAGTGTAGTTTAGTTTGTTTCTGTGAGTGTCATGGCCTGTATTAACTCTGTTGTGACGTCCTGTGTGTCTCAGAGGAGCAGTGACCACAGCGAGGATGCCCTGTGCAGACCCGGCCCGCGCTCCCTCGTCTTCAACCCTGATTTCTTTGTGGAGAAGCTTCGTCACGAGAGTCCGGACGTGTTCCTGGAGGTGGTTCTGAGCAACGTGACGCGCCTCATCGATTTGCCCGGGACAGAGTTCTCTCAGCTCCTGGGAGACGACAGCCCCAAGACTCCCACCGGCTCCAACACCGGCTTCTTCAAGTCCTTCAACTTCCTGAAACGAAAAGGTCCGAAGGAGTTTAAGACAAGTTTGGCTCTTTTTAGCGACTTTGGGCTTCTTTTTGGGAAAGCCGTTTGTGAATATTGACGCAGGTAGAAATCGTCATATCAAATTTTAGTTTTGTGATTATTGCAAGACAAAATATAACGATTAGTGAATATTCTTGACCTTTGATTACCACGAACAGTGAAGTATTTCTTTATCTTTTATTCTCATTGTTGAATACGTCACTTTTTCTCAAGCTTGTAACTAACATTCTGAA
Organism: Mugilogobius chulae; assembly: GCA_038363315.1. Lineage (NCBI taxonomy): Eukaryota > Metazoa > Chordata > Actinopteri > Gobiiformes > Gobiidae > Mugilogobius > Mugilogobius chulae. Next base: position 33,678,558 of record CM076398.1, read on the forward strand.
TTAGAAAGTCTTAGTTTGCCAAAAACAATTAGATGTTTTGAAGGAGAACGTATTTAATTTAACAAAAATGTATTTTTCTGTAGTATGAAAGAAGTAATTTTGAAAGAAATACCGGTAGATTTTTTTAAATTTATTTCTTAACCAACACATTCTGTTTTAAAATCCTGGGGCAAATCAATATTTGCTGAAACCAATATTTAGAATCTTGCAAAAAGCGAATGACAAGTAAATTGTCCATTCTTAGTTTCTACAGAATGAACTAAAAATACCTAACTTTTGCTTCTAAAATTGGCATGACATCCCTTTTCCTGAGTGTCACCTTACGTCATAAAATAGGTGTTTTTGTAGCAATTTTTTCAAGTTTGATTCACAAAAAATATCCTCACTAATGGCTGAAACATGTTTTAAAATCATGAATAATGTTAAAAATACTAATAAAATATGTCAAAATCTTCTACACTTGTTCTGCAGCTGCACAGTGTTTAATTGATTATTTTTTGAGGGGCTGAGTTTGCCTCTTTTTTTCAAAGGCTTATTCACATGTTGCTCTCTGAAAATCTGGCAACCCTGATTTAAGAGATTAGAGAGTGTTTTAGTTTATATTTTACTTTAAATGTTCGTTGTTTCTGTGCATAGTAGAAGTCTTCAAAGTAGTCATCTGGACAGTGTTTCCGAAGATCAAGACGTTTCGACTCTCATCCGAAAGTAATTTTCAATCTGAGTGAAGGTGGTTTCTATGGTCTGCTAATTTCCTGATGGTGTTCTCCAAGTCTCGAATCAACTTCAGTGTTTTCTCCCCAAAGTTGTTTCTGTGCATTAAGTCGTAATACATTTTTTGCAGATAAAAGCGTTCTTTTTGGGACTCAGCTGAATGAAACCTGCATCGCTCAGATTTACCAGCTCATCGAGTATCTCAGCAAGAGTAAGTGCTGAAACTTTTACACTTTCACTTACAATTAGGAGCTATTCTATTCTATCTATAAAACAGCTACAGTTCATGCCTCCTAAAGGAAACATAGAAACACAGATGTTCACTAAAGTATTGTCACTTTTGACAGATAGCCTAACCAGAAAATGTTTTTAGTTTCAGTCTCGATTTTAAAGAGCTTTAGGATTTAGAGACTGGGGCCACACACTTTGAGGACTTTGTAGCTCTTTCAACTCAAACCAAAAAACAGTGCATTTAGAACAATAACTTCGTGATAAACAATCACCCTTAAGTAAATAGGGACTACGGGAAGCTGGGACTTAGTTCTTGGTCCTTTTGTGTGTAAAAAAAAAAACAAATTTTTTGAAATAATTGCCAACTTATTTAGTAATCGAATAATCAATAACTTGTCTTTATATACTGTATGTTCCAAACATCCCAGGAGCCTCAGACTAAACAAAAAATAAGTGTTTTTGATGGGACTTATTTGCCTACATCAAGTGTTATGACGCAAAGTTTTGAAATAAATTATTTACTTAGACTACTAATTATCTACACAAACTGACATTTTCAGCACAAAATACAAACACTTCTTTTGTTAAACATTTTGGTTTTAAAACATCAGAAAAAGTCAAATTTTGTCTTGTTCTTGTGATTTTTTTTAAAGTATGATTGTGCGTGTTCAATTGAGTACAAGTATTTAGTTTCTAAAACAGTTTTATTGTTGATGAGAATCTGAATTTTGATACTTTCTAACAAACCTAAAATCTACATCTCCATTACATTATCAAGCGGCAGTCACTTTTATAGTCACTTTTAATATCTAAATGATTAATCAAAAGAATGATTGATTACCAAAATAATTGTTAGTTGCACCCCTAATCTCATGTCACAAAATCAAAAGAAAAACACATTTTTGTCTTTGCATTTGCCTTGGACAAAGAGCTTCCTTTGCTTAAGACCTCTTGAGAAGCTGAACATAAAAAGCAGTGCTACAGTAGAATGAGTCCAACATTAGTTTTAGTATCACTTACAGATTTACTTATTTATCGTGTGTATCTCTCAGACCTTCACGTGGAGGGCCTCTTCCGTGTGCCGGGGAACAGTGTACGACAGCAGACTCTCCGTGACCTGCTGAGCTCTGGGGCCGAGGTGGACTGGAGCTCTGGAGACTTTCACCCAAACGACGTGGCTTCGCTGCTGAAGAGTCTCCTGGGAGAGCTGCCTGAACCTCTGCTCACACACAGACACTTCCACGCACACCTCAAGATCGCAGGTAAAGAACAGAGCTAAAGTCTTTCAATAAAATCAAATTAAAGTGTGTGGAAAAAGAGCTATTGTTGAACTGATGTGGTGTAACCAGAAGGGGGCATTAGAGGGCAGTGGTGCAGCTCTGTTCTCATTCAGAAAAGAAGTTCTGACTTGAAGGTTTAATTTTATTCAATAAAGGTCTCATGTTATTTAAAATTGATTCTTGGCCATTTTAGAATGTTGCTACTTCACCAAAACATTCACAAATTTGTGTTTAGTTGATTTCACAAATGTTTTTATAATTGTTGAACTTGATATTACAAAGCTTAAAACACTATGCTGCATCTCATGATGTCATGAAGTGGTAATTTCATTTTTACCAGCTTTTTATTTGTTGAACACATGTCTTTTTTGGGAAGTATTTTAGTTTTATATTTCTTCCCTTTTTCCCCCCTTTTAAAATTTAAATAAAAGCATTCAGTATATTCCGTAAGGTAAGACCAAAAGTATTCAGTTGGCTCTAGTGAATGTGAGTGGAGTTTAAAACACTTGCTGTATTTTCACTTATTGGCAACACAAGGAAGAACTAAATGTTTGTAGGCTGTGAGCAGAGTTGCACCTAAATATGCTAGATTTGTGATGTGGATGAAGCAAGGAACAGTTCAAGTATGGTATGTTTTTAATAATGAAACAATATTATAAAGGTAAAAAAATGAGGGCATCATGGGAGCTTTAAATCTGTGTGTCTTGGTTAACCTGAGCTTGGGACAAAAATTATCTATTCAAACTAGATTGATAAAGGCTAAATAAATCAATACAGCCAGCAAGAATAATTAATTTGATAGCAGCTATGAGTGACAGTCCTGACTTGGACTTGAGTCACTATTTTCAAGGATAAAATGAACTAAGACTTGAGACTCGACTTGGACCTGAAGCTCTGTGATTTGAGACGACTTGATGCTTCTCCTCACAAAATAAATTGTGCAATTTTGTATTAACAAACTTAAGCATATCCTTCCTCACTTCTGCATTTGTATAACTATACATTTATTTTGAATGGAATACTTCATAAAATCTGACTTGTCTCTCTTGACTGGACTTGTCTCTCTTTGACTTGGGACTTGACTTAGACTTGTCTCTCTTTGACGTCTCTGATCACTCTGGCTGTAACACAAACACAGACATTCTTCAGTATATTTTAGTCGTGTTTCCTCCCTCTTCTTCTCTCTCAGACATCACCCTTCTGGACGAACACGGGAACAAGACGTCGGCGCCGAACAAAGAGCGTCAGATCGAGTCTCTGCAGCTTCTGTTCCTGCTGCTTCCTCCCACAAACCGAGCTCTGCTGAAGCTGCTGCTGGACCTGCTCTACCACACGGCCAAACTGCAGGACAAAAACAAGATGTCCACCTTTAACCTGGCCCTCATGTTCGCCCCGCACGTGCTCTGGCCAAAACACGTAAGACTTTGGATGTTTTAGCTTGTGATTCTCAAATGTTTCTCACTTTGTTGTGTACAAATATTTGGTCTTCCAAGTTCACAAGCGCTAAAAGAAAAGTCCATACCAAGATAATATTGTGTTTTACTTTGTTGTTTGGCTGCAAAAACATCTGAAATTAAAGCCGCAAGCGGCATTCCAACGGCCCTCGCCACACTCCGAAGCGCATGGGGGCGCTTACACGCCCTAATGTCTGGCCCAAGCGTTCAGAAGCTCAGCCCCATAGAGGATGTCTTATTGGTTTGAAATAGCCTCATTACTATACAGAGCAGATAAGAAGGGCAGCGCTTACGCGCTGCGTTGTCAGGGAAACAGCATGCTAGCTTTGAAGTATCCCCTATTACTCTACAACAACCTAAAGATGGCGCTGACGTGTCCTTGGTCAGTGTATGTTGTTATAGTGCTTCATAAGAGTCTGATCACAGTACAGAGTAGTTCTTTAGCTAGAATTGGCGTCTTTAAACCATGAAGAATTGTTCAAAATCCTTATGTTAATTTATAAATCTAGTACTTTTGGAACCAGGGCAACTCCATGCAAGGTCAAATCATAACTACTTCTTATAGAATGGTTTGTCACTCAACTTTAGCTCTAGAAATCAAAAATTATACTTTTGGATTACTCCTAAGTTGTGTAGAGAAACTTTTATGACATAATTAGTAAATTACCTTCCAAACTGGTTCAGCTGAATATTTAAGTGGTAAATTCAAATTTAGTTTAAAGTAATGCCTTTTCACAAAAATGTAGATTGTACTTGCAGCACTTTGTGACAAAATCAGTCCACTGTGTACTGTCAAATAATAAAGTATATTATTTCTCATAGCTGAATGTAGTGCTCTGTGCTTGCCTGGGTGGTCCGCTCCAGTCAGTTTCATTTTACTTCTGTAAAAAGCAGCCAAAATGAATATGTGTTAATATTACACACATCTCTACACAGAGATTTGTGAGCGCTAGTGAGTAGTTGGGCATTTTTAAATAAAGTAGTTTCTCTTTTACAGTGTGAAAATTAGATGCCATCCATTTTTTTCTCACGTGCATTTGGTTTGCTGAAGCATGGCTAAACCCCGATTAAACATAAGAACATTTTATGACAAAACTAGGCTGCGTTGCTGTTTACAAAAGGATTACATTTCTGCTGCACATGCATAAAAATACTGTTATTACATAGGCATAATGTATGCATATTTTTGTTCTGTTGTATGTACTGACTTGTTATGTATTGTTTTAGTCACTATGAGTTAAAATGGCTGTAAATAATAATGTGCATGTGTTTTCTGTTCATGTTGCAGATGAACGCCAACGATCTGAAGGACCATCTGAAGAACTGAACAACAGCATGGCTTTTCTCATCAAACACTCGCAGAAGCTCTTCAGGGTCAGGAGGAGTTTGTCTTTACATGGGTTTTATTATATTTTAACTTTTGAAACAACACCATTTATAAAGCCTGTTTGTGCTTCAGGCTCCTGGTTACCTCCGAGATTACGCCAAACAACACTTCAGTGGGACCAGTGTTCTACAGAGCAAGGTAATCCGGCTAAAGGCTCTACACATAAACAGTAAAGGATTTTCTGTCAAATTACATACGAAAAAGCTTGTTATGAATGAATTGACAGTGATATGTGTGGTTGTTTCAGGACGACCTGGAGCTTCTGTCCCTGAAGGCGTCTCCGGTGCAGAGGAAAGCTGTGGCTCAGAAGAGAACAGCCGCTCAGACTTTAGCTCAGACACAGGACCACAGCTCGTCTCCAGCCTCACAGTACACAGAAGACGCACTCAAAGACCTCTTCAGACACGTCAACAACAACATGCCCCGACTCTGCCAAGAAGAAGAAACTCGTAAGACAGGTCAGGAAAGCTGTTTTTTTTTTTTGTGAATTATGCCATGTTCACACCACAGCCTCAAAATCATGTCTACTCTTTCAGTTGAACGCTGTACTTGTGTTTTTGATGCTCTAAACATTTGATTTGTTCACCTGAGTTCACCTCAGAATGTGTTGTTTGGAGAAAAATCTGCTGTTCAGGAGGAAGCTTCTGATAGTTTGGGGAATTGCAAATTACAACAAATGTCCCACATGTCCTAAACTTTGGACTCAGCAGCCACTGCAGATGCCAGATCACTCTAGACACAGACTTATTGTATAAACACTTACAGAACTTTTGAAGCGACGTGTGTGAACATGGCTTTAGCTAAATAGACCCCTCAAACACAAAGTACCTTCTTGCTTGTCAGTCCTTTTCAGAAATGTAGAAAGCACATTAGGTCTAATTTTACTTTTGTACTTAACCACTGACTGGAACAAGTTAATCAATTATTTGCAACTAATCGATTATTGAAATAATTGTCAACTAATTTAGTATTCAAATAAACGTTAACTTGTCTTTATATGTTCCAAACATCCCAGGAGCCTCAGATTAAACAGAAATAAGAGTCGTCAATGTAAGAACTTGTTGTTTGTAAGAACTTGTTAAGTGTTATGATACAACATTTTTAAATAAGGGTATACATCAAATTTCTACACAATACAGCTGATATTTTCAGCACCAAATACAAATACTTTCTTTATTAAACATTTTGGTTTTAAACTAGTTTTGATACAGCTCAGGATTGTTTTAAAACTCATCAGAAAATGTCAAATTTTGTTCCGTTAATGCGATTTTTATAAGTATGAATGAGATTTTCCAAACTTTTGACAAACCTAAAATTTACCTCTCTAGAATGTCCTCAAGCAACATTATAATCGATTAATTGAAAGCATAATCCGGCCAACTAATAGATTACCAAAATAAGCATTAGTTGCAGCTCGACACTGCTATATCAGATTTGTAGACATGGATGTCTTATTTTGAAACTTAAATGCAAGTTCAAAATCCTATCAGCATCCACACATGAACTATGGTTCAGTCAGTCATTTGTTTTTTCCTGTAAAAGATGATGGCATTGAATCGCCGACATTGTGGTGTTGTGGTCAGAGCTCTGGCCTCATCGCAAGGAGATCAGGGCCTTTCTATGTGGAGTTTGCATGTTTTCCCTGTGTCTGCGTTGGTTTCCTCCAGGTGCTCTGGTTGCCCTGCCACTAAAACATGTCCGTATGACGTTTGTGTTTGTAGTTGGTGAAACAGACTGGAACTCCGACCTCAGACTGTCCTCAAGCTCCTCCAGGCCCAAAGAAACACCCACGATCTCGCTCCTTCGGTGGACTCATCAAGGTGAACTGCATTATGGGAAAAAGCTCTTTAGGACATGATTTTATCCTGGTTTATTCACAGTTTGGATTTAGTCTCAATTTGGCACATAGTTATTTTGTGCTGATATTTTTAGATGAATTAATCTTGCAGCCACACTAGTCTATTGTATCTGTTGTTCATTTTATTCACAAATATAAAGGATAAAGTCAAATAAAAAGTGTGGCAGCAAAACATTTAAAGTATTTGTGTTTCAGCGTAAAAATCGCGGCGATCAGCTGACGGGAGAGAGAAGGCTGAGACACATTTCTCCAGAAGCGGCTATGAGAGCGGGAAGAAGAACGGGCAAAGAAAATGTGTTACTGCAGGCTGTGAGTCACTCTGAAAATACCTTTTCTTATGTTTCTGTCTTTATCTAAAGGTTTTCTGTCGACAGGTGAACAGTCCAAACGGTCAGATTCTTGGCAAAGCCGGGCTGATCTTGAGAAATCCAGACTTTAAGGAAAAAGTGGTCAAAAGTTCAAGGGTAAGTGCTTCATTTTAAAGGCCTCATTGTGCAGTATTTACTTTTGAGGTTTTAATCTTATTCTAACATTGTTTCTCATCAAATATACCATCAGAGTTATGTCTATGAGAGACTATTCTTTTCCCTCTGAGTCAGAAAACACTGTTCAGAAAGAATTCAGTATATTCATTATGTCATAGGTAGAGCTAAGATCTTCTGCACTGTTTCTATGTTCATAAATCTGGACTAATTTTGAACATTTCTGCAGCATTAGCATACCAGGGGAGAGAAGCTTGATTATTTCCCCTGTATAATTTCTTTTGTAGCCAGTAGATTACGTACATTTTAAATAATTCGAAGGAGAAATAAGGTGCATTGTTGAGAATCTTTACTTTGGCATTTTACGTATTAAAACTTAAAGGTGCACTGTGTCACTTTCTGGAGGTGAAAAGTCCACTACACAATTCTGTAAAACCATACTTTGGGACATTCTGGCGAAGGATACATTTATTTTATACAATAATGTGGAAAAAAACAGCTAAAGAAACAATTTTTCTAAAGAAACATACAAGAGGAGGCTCCTCCAGGCCAAAAATATCATTTTATGATCGCGTAAGCTCGCTCAAAGTAAAAACACAATTTCTATTTTAATGCAATAAAGAAATGTAAATGATAAAAGCATACTTTTATTCAAGTTTAGGTTTGGTCAAAAAGTTACACAGTGCACCTTTAAAGGCAGTTTTAGAACAAGGATGCCATCTTCTGTCTGTAGTGGCACTGCACCAGTCTTTTTTACACAGCTGAAGACAAATCTATTGGGAAGCTAGATGGCGGTATTACTAAAGCTTCAATCTGAGCCACTCGCATATAAAAGACAACCTTGAAAAATGTACAAAACGTCTCTGCACACGTCCAGACAAGTGCCAATGGACTGTAATTCGATATTTTGCAACTTTTAGCTATTTAACCTACGCAATGCACCTTTAAAGTGCAATTAAACACAAATGATCTTTATGAGCTCCACCTACTGGCTGCAAAGGAAATTACACAGTTGAATTCATCAAAGCACTCTTGCCTGATATGCTAATACTGCAAAAACGCCGGTCTCAGAGATGTATCTATGACATCACAGATCTGGAACATTCAGAACAGTGTTTTTCTGAGGCTGAGAAGGGAAAGAACAGTGTCTAAAAAACAGAACACCAGCAATGTTACAAAAGGATAAAAAATAATACATTTTGCGTAATATGTCTTTCAAATGCCTTTGTCGGACTTTCTAACCATCAGAGGACTATTGCACAAAAACATGTTTAAATGACTGCGATTTGATTATTTCTCCTTCATGTTTCTCATGTAGTTTAAAGGTGTAAAGCCTATATTTCTGTCTTATAATGTTCCTTTTGTTTGCAGGCGTCTCCGTTGATGCCTCACTCCTGCTTCTCTCCTCAGGACGTCTCACTCTGAGTATTTCTGTCTCTTTTTCTACGACAATGGGACTTTTAATCTCTTAATCTTTTACCCTTTTCTTTTTTTATGAGTGAGTTTTAACTGTGATTATAACTGTGTCTGTCTGAAACTGAGAAACCAAACCACAGATCAAGATTTTAATTGAACTTAAATGTCTTAATGTTACAGTTAAAGGTGTTGTAACAGTTTTTTCTCATTTGCTCACTTACCTAATGCATTCTGGGCCTCATAAGGATTCATTATGATGAGATTAGAAGCACTTTTCACTACTTTCAGAAGCAGATGTAGTGTTAGTACCTAAATGTTTCAGTCTAGAGATGTTCTAGTTGTGAGTTCTACTTCCACATCTCGCATCATATTTTTCCATTATTACAGTTTTGGCCTCTGCAGAGCCTCCATGGTCTGTGCTTAATCATTCTTGTTCAATGCTTTTAGGTTAGATATCCGAGTGGCTTCCCCAGGACTGACAGAGCGAGAAATAGTGGGCATTAGCAACATTCTGTATCTGCTGTTGTCACGGCTGAAAGAAAAACCAGTCACAGTGCAAGTGCTAATAACACAGTATTCTAAATTTCAATTAGGGCTGGGTAATAAAGATATTTTCTGCAGAAGATATACATTTGTTGCCTGGGATCCAGAACCCATACTTCAGCAAACTGTGAAGAGTGGGTCTGGTCACCACACCCCCCTCCTGCGTTTCAGATCAAATCTACATCGTACCGTCCAATCAAATTAGTTTATTTGCGTGACACAGATGAAACAAAGGAGCTGATTGGTCGTCTGTCATTTAGACCAGAATCAAACTTCACTCACCTCACATTAAAATGGTATTTTTGCTTCGCTCATTAAATCTGCGATGTCTTTCAGTTCCATGTGATATTTTTCTAATTTTTTTTTATATATATATTTTTTTTATTTTTGTCGTAAGCAGTCATGTTGGTTTTCAGATGTTGCTTGTCCCTGATTGGCTAATTAATCTGTCAATCACGCCCACTGGAATTCAAAGAGAGACACAGTGGCCAGACGATATTTATTTTTTTTATATACTGTCTAGATTTTCCAGGCAAACAAATTTGCCCATATTGTAAATATTGAGTTAATGTAGTGCTGAGTAAACATCTCAATTTTCACTTTGTTACAATAGTCAATAGTGAATTCATAGCTTGTGATTTGCATAGAATTTTGTCAGTTTATTTTAGTTGTAGCAAATGATGCCACCAGAATTAATTGATTTTATGTAAATTACATTTTTACTTTCTAATCAGCATGATATAGCCATAGAAAGATATCAACAATTCAACATATACTATATACTGTATATAACATGAATAGAGATTTTGAAAATGTATATCGAGATACATATATTTGTACATATTTAGTAGCCGTAATTTCAACTTTTTCAAATGTGCATACATTTATTTTTAAGTTTAAAAAACAAATATTTCATAACTTTTTTAATCGCTTGTTCCTGTTAGGGGTCGCGAGTGACTGGAGCTTCCCAGTGACTTTGGGCCTTAGGCGGGGGAACACTCTAGCCAGCTACTCAATTTCATTTCACTCCAGCAGGTCAGATATCGCACAACTGCAAACGGTTTCCAAAAGCAGGAAGTATGGTCGTCCAATCAGCGAGAAGAAGCCGAGTGGTGCGTTAGGGAGAACCAACTCGATTTCAGACAGCAGCCTGTATGTGTTCTCCTCTTTTGACCCTCTGTCAAATATTAACTTAGAAATTATATTGTACTTTTTAATTTGCAAGTTTACCACATGGAAACAACAACAATCACTGACACACATGTTTATGCTCTACTTCTGGACTATTAAACAACCAAAAAGCAAAGTCTTCGCCTCCTGTGAAGCGAACGAACCCCAATGAGGCGAAGTCAACCGGCTGATGCATCAGACTAGGAACACTGGGACCCCGGGCCGCCGCACCTTTTGCGCGCCGGCACTCGCTCTTCTGAACATGAAACGCAAAGCAAACCGTGATGGGAGTCGGGGAAAGAAAAGAAAGAGATGTCATAAACAGGGGACGGAGAGGGGAGGGCCACGGCAGAGATTTTGACAAGACAGTCCACCATTCACTCTTTCTGTTTGTGAAGATTGTGAAATGTTGATATGGTCCGACCCGGGAGTCGAATCTACGACCTCTTTATTGGGAAGCTAAACTCTAACCACTCTGCTACCGTATACCCTGAAAATCAAAACAAATGAAGCAGTTATTGATCAATATTGCAGACGCAGACTGTCCAACATTCACTCACACCAAAACAGTAAATGGATAAGCCTAACGCACAATAAATACCTTGTGTATAATATTGCCCAGCCTAGATACTACTAATGATATAACGTCTCTAACACTCAGACAGCACACAGTTTAAAAAAAAAACTAAATACCATATGTCCAAATAACATTTACATTACCAACACAACACGATACTGCTGAAATGTGTTTGCACTTATTGTCTTTTTACAGTCTTATTTTTACAAACAAACGCGTCGTCTTGACCCTGGTTTGGTTTCTCTGTTTCTCAAATGCTTTTACATGTGTGTGTGGTGTAGCTGCTGTAAATAGAAACCACTAATGTGTCGAGTCTGTAGCCTGGATATTTATACTTGTACAGAATAAGCCTCTTTTAATATGAATTTTAAATATTTTTGGTACGCGACAATTTTTAAATGAAAAGCGGGCATAAATGACTGGAAAAACCCTCTTCGTCGATGAGGATGGATTTTTACGTTACTGGGACTGAAATGGGTCAGTGGATTTGATTGTTTAATGTGAAATGTTACTGAAGATTTTTGGGTGATATTTTCTTTTTTTTTTATTTTCCTTTGTTTTTAAGAAGCTGTGAATTGTTGGTTAAAGAAAGTCGGGAGAAAGTTGTTGTAAGTTGGTTTGTTGGAAAAGATGGTTTTAACACTTTAAGTTCAGAGTTTGTTGCAGAAAAAAACACATTTCTCAAATATTTTACAGCAGAAGTGTCAAACTCAGATGGAGCTGCAGCCAAACGATCAGAGTCAGAGTTGGTCGAGAGCCACAGTTTAAAATATGTATAGGTCTTCTGTGTTATATTCAAATATGGTAATTGGGCTACTGCAAATACTTTATAACACATTTACTAGTAGCACAATACATTACGTTGCATTGTACATACTATCATTCCAACAGTTTCTTTGATAAATTGTAAGATTGCTGTATTCCAGTGCATTTTAGGTTTTATAGTCACATCTCAGCAATATAAGCCTTTGTATTTCTATAGATTTATTATCTATTCTGGCCAATGTGACTCCTCATCAGCGCTGCTGCAGTGCATTCTGGGACCTGTAGTTCTTCAAATTGTTGTGTGCTTTTAGCATAACAAATAGAAATCATCCCGGGCTGCCAGATTGACACTCGCTTTACAGAGTGAAAATACAGAGAAATGTCCCTCTGGACAGTCCAAGAACAGTGTTTGAGGTACAGCACATTACACAGTAAAAATAATGTTTACACTAGTCAAAATAACATCATTAATATGATATCTGATCTTGTCTTATTTATGACTTTATCTTTGAAGTAAAAGGTCAAAGATCCTTAGCTAAAAGTTAGGCAGCAGCACACATTTGGAGAAAATAATTACAAGGTTTTAAAGGTTGTATGGAGGATTTTTCAAATCCAACAGCTGCTTGTTGATTTTTTAAATGATGCACATGTGTTTCTCCTCCCAAGGCCACGCCCTTCACTGCAACTGGACCAATGAGTTACTTAGGAACACTGAGGGTTTGCTTGACAGGTTCACAGGCCAATAGATACGAGGTACCTCGTTATCTATTGGTCAACGTTTTACTGGCCTCATCATGTCAACACTTTATATATTTTTATAATTCTTTTTTTGTTTAGCATAAGTACAAGGGTGCTACAAATCTATGCAACTGTTTTTGACCAAGACTGACAACAAACAATTTTTGAAAATCCTCCATACAACCTTTAAATATAGGAAGAATTCTTTGTTCACAGATTAATGTTTACATTTGTAATGTTTACAGTTTTTGATATTCAGTATATATTCTCTCTCCAAGAGGAGATAAGAAGTCTGAACTTACATACATTTTTAAATGACTCTTTACTTTGTAAACCAAGATATAAACTAACCAATAAGACGCCCCAAAGGCCAGACTCATCGACCGCTGGCACAGATTTCATCACCCGTCTTATCATTGGTTCTGTTGCCATGACAAAAGATTTCCAAATATGGAATTGTATAAGTATCTGCTGGAACCAAACGGGATGACGTTCTTAAGTCCACTAATACACACAATCTATGGACTAAACATGCATGTTTAGGAGAAACAGAAGCATGTGAGGATTCCAAAGTACCTAATATACCGTGTTTTATTTTATCAAAAATGGTCAAACAAAAAAGCCCCAAAATAATAATTTTTTTGCAATTGACTATGAAAAAAGGTCAATCTATTCAAAACAATCATGTACCCAGCCCTGGACCTGCTGCTTTGGGAGTCATCTGGTAATCTCTGGTTATTTATTCATTCACTGTGCATTTTGAGCTGAGCACCATCAGTTTGTGTTTTGTGTTTTGTTGGTGTGGTGGACGTTGATATGAGGGTCCTGAGAGCTGTTTGTCAGAGATTTTCTTTTGGGAAAGTTTGTTATTATTTTGTTTACAACAGATCCTTCAATGTGCCACAAAGTATTTTTAAATGAACTAATTCTCTGTAAATATTCTTGTAAACTAACTACTGTTATTGTGACGTCACCATATTGTTACGCGGCAATACCGTATTCAGTTGTGAAATACTGACATTTATTACAATTTCTAATCAGTCAGTGTGCGGTAATTATAAAGTGAAAAACCGTCAGATCAAAAGCACTTTTCATGAGGCCAATGTTGTCTCTTGAATAAACACAATTAACAGTAGCTCATGATTGTGACTCGTGGGAAAGGCCACATTAATTTTATTTTTTGAAGCCATTTTCTACAGGCCGCTGTAAATAATACAGGTGTGTGTTTTTTATTTTTTCATGTAACCATCTCTTACATGTTTTACAAAGTTAATAACACTAATACACAGCGACTCAAACTGAAGTGACTGTTACAAAGTCTGGTCCTATTTTTGTATTTGTTAATAATAATCATTGAAATGAGAACTGTCCACTTTGGATTAAAATGTTCCTCATTACAACTGCTCGTGTTTCTTTCTCCCTCTACACTGTTTTACATTACAGCTCATTTGAATTTGTAGAAAACTGAGAACCAAAATAACAAATCAAATTATATCAATATATGGCCAATGCTTTGGGTAAAAAAAATTACAGCTGGAATACCTGATTTTCAGTCTATTAGCTACTCAAGCTCTCAGTCTGATAATTGCTTTCAGCAGTGTTAAAGAATTGAAAGAATTTTCTTGATTTGGACAGAACATTTTGTCACAAAGAGCTGCTCTTACAATATATTTTTATTAAAGGCCCACTGTGTAACCTTATGATCAAAACTAGACCAAAATAAAAGCATGTTTTTGTTATTTTGTCTTTGTTTGAAAAAACAAAACAATAAAGCATGTGTCTTTGCTTTAAGATAAAGAGTTCTTAAAGGTGGAGTAGGTGATTTCAGACTGCAAACACAATTAAGGTTTTAAATCTGTCTTGTTTCTTTTATAATGCGTCAACACATTGTTAATATAAATATGTATTAATTTTTGGCTGCAATTTCGACTTAAAACCTCTTTATTTCTGCTTTTAAAGTGAAAATGGAGAGGACACCCAAGCTCAGCCAATCAGAGAGCTGCATTTGGCTCCTGATTAGAACTAAAATTCTTTATTATTCATTCAGGCAGTACTCGGTGGTTTCATTTTTTCACAAAGTGCTGCCTTTGTCGAAGACTTTTTGGTGGAAAACAGAAAGTTTACTTATTTACAACTAAAAAAGTTAGTTACTCCAACTTTAACCTCTCAGACCTCGAGGCCTGAATATTCATGTGCAAAATAACCTGGAGCTCAGTCTCAAATAAAATATATATTTTTTTTACTGATGGTCACAAAATAGGCTATTATTTGTGCATATCTGATATAAAAACATATTTTAAAGTGAAATGTATTTGTCTTGAGATGGAGAATACACATTTATGACTACAACCTCTTTTTGTTTGTTGCTGTTGGTCTGTAACAGTGAAATAAAGGTTTGTTCACGAGTCATATATCGTCAAATCAGACCAAATATGACGTTTTTTAAATGCTGTGTGGCTATAATTCAAATTTAAATTAATTATAAAAGAGCAAGTTTGGACAAAATGCAACCAACGATTCTTATAATAATTATAATAATCGAAGAGGAGGGCCTACTTTTATAGGCCTATGTTTTCAGAGAAATAGTTACTCCTTTAACAATTTGGCATAAAATGTATTTGTTCCATTTACCAGTGTTCCAAAGTATCATTTTACCCTTTTATTTATATTGAAATGTGGAGTTTGATCCCAGTTTAAGATGAATGAATTAAACAAGTGAAACAATTATTTAATATGTTTCACTTGTAAACACAGGTTGTGTCCTAGAGCGAGATACAAGACTAAATTTTATCATTGATTTCTGAAGTCATCAAATGTTTGTAATGCATCTGCTAGAAGAATAGAAAACTTGTAATGGCAGATAGGCTACTTTCATTTTGGCTGATTGACTTTTAACCAGGGAATCCCACTGAGAATCAGAATCTCCTTTGCAGGGAAGTATGTAGGCTATTGTAAATAGTTGCATTTAAACATAAGTAGTATTTTTCTAGTCTACAGTTACACTGTCAGCATATTTTTGTACATCTACTTATAGACAAGCACACACTTTCCATCAGTTTTTTAGGTCCCAATATCTCTGACACAATTAACACGCGAATGCAGAATGAGATTATAACTTTTATTCATATTGGAGTGTCGCATTCAGGAACGTAATGCTGCCAACGGACTGAACCAAATATATTTCACCTAAACATCAGTATAATCACATTTTACCTCAACAGACCAAACAAATGCTGAACAATCTGCCAACATTTATCTTGAATTTATGTCAAGTTCACGCCATGCAAAAATACCTTCTATATTTGCTGTTTTCAAGCAGTTTTTTTCAATTGTAGTTGAATCTAGTCCCTCTAACTCCCGTTGCTATGGTGATGGGCAAGCGTAGTGATACAGAACGTGCCGGAACTACTGTGCAACAATTAAAAATAACGCACGTCAGTTAGCGTCGGGATTTCGCACTGTAACCATGGTAATGGCTCCGTGTTCGAGACGAAAATGTGCGTATCTGATAAAAACATATTTTAAAGTGAAATGTATTTGTCTTGAGATAGCAGAAATACACATTTATGACTACAACCTCCTTTTATTGTTGCTGTTGGTCCGTAACAGTGAAATAAAGGTTGTTCACGAGTCATATATCGTCAATCAGACCAAAATATGACGCTTTTTAAGTGCTGTGTGGCTATAATTAACTTTTTATTAATTACAAAAGAGCAAGTTTGGACAAAATGCAACCAACGATTCTTATATAATTGATTCATTTAACAACTGGGAAAAAATACATTTAAAATGTGTTAATATGTTGAAAAGTATTGAAATAAGTTAAGTAGTTTTAACCACAATGTTGCAAATTTTGACAATACTTATAATATTGACAACAGAACCAGTTAGTTTGTTCTTATTTCAAGCGGAATAGCATTTTCTCTTACAATAAGAAAGAAAATGTTATTTTAAGTAAATAAATATCTTATGCTTGTTCCGGTGACTGATCATATTTCATCCATCAAAATCTACTAAAATTGTTAATACAACTTATTTCAACTACTTTTTCATTATTTTAAATTCTAATCATGATTGTTAGCCAAGACTGCAATAAGTTGTTTAATCCATTTTTTTTTTACTAATTTGACTCCAATTAAGCTCAATTGACGCTGAGAACATAAAGAAGTTTGTTTATTGACTAACAGTTAACACATTTCTTTAGATTATTCCTGTTTTTAAAGTAAAAAAAAGCTTCTCGTAGCACATAAGGATTCTGTGTATAGACAGGAACAGATAGGGTTAAACAAAGACAAAGATTTGGCATTTAAATGAATTTATAGTATTTTTTATTTAATTTTACATTGTTAATTTGTCTGTAGCTAATGTTCACAGATTTCTATTAAAGTTGACCGGAGTTTAGAAGAGGTTTTCCGTTGCTTATTTGTGTTTCTTTTATTTACATTAACTGTTTGTTCAATGTTACACTTAAATATACAGTTTCCCATCAATTCAATTCATTAAATACTAAAGTCTCAAGTGAACAAGCAAGGACCAAAGAAAAAGTGCTTTTTTTTTCTATTTTGCAGTTGTTCCTTCACGATTCTGGCTCGCCGATTGGTTGAAGCCGGTCCAATCAGAGCGCAGACAGAGGAAGAAGCAGGAAGTGGAGGCGTTGTTTTTTTTTATTGGATTTGGTGACGGCTTCGTGGATGGACTGAGCTACGTAGTCGATGTTTTGGAGGTGAGGCGCACATGTTGATGCGACGGCTGGCCATGAGATACACGTGTTTCTCCTTCACCATGTACTCCACCTGTTTGGCTGCGGATCAGAAAGAAAAAAACAATTAAGTGTGAGACTCAGGAAGGATAAACTATTAAGAGGGCAGTTATGTAAACTAGGGCTGTACTCAATGTATAATGTACAAACTCATTGGCGTATCGATGCAGAGGGTCACATCCGAATACTTAATCTCATTTTATTTACATTATGAACCTGGACTGCTGCTTAAGGCTGAAACTATTGAGCTGAACAATTATTTTTTGTAGAACACTTGTAACTAACTAAAGAGCAGTTGAAAAATTTTATTATTCTACATAATCATATTTACATTTTGACACTGATTTAGAGACGGTTATACTCAACATTTTTTATGGCTAAGAAACAATTGTGGATAAAAAATAAATATCAATGCACTGTATTTTTTTCTGCATGATAAAAATACTTATTTGGCAGATTTTATTATTATTTTATCTAAAATATATGTTGATACGTGATATATTGAGGACAGTATTCAGGATATACGTGTATCGGGATATATATCGTATTGTGACTTCTGTATCGGGATATATTATTGTACTGTGACTCTGTATCGGGATATATATCGTATTGTGATTCTGTATGGGATATATATTGTATTGTGACTTCTGTATTGGGTTATATGTATTGTGGCTTCTGTATCGGGTACATATCGATGTGACTTCTGTATCGGGTAATATCGTTTGTGACTTCTGTATCGGGATATATATCGTATTGTGGCTTCTGTATGGGATGTATATCGTATGTGACTTCTGTATCGGATGTATATGATTGTGACTTCTGTATCGGATATATATCGTATTGTGACTTCTGTATTGGGATATAATCGTATTGTGACTTCTGTATCGGGATATATATTCGTATTGTGACTTTGTATCGGGATAATATATGTACTGTGACTTCTGTATCGGGTACATATCGTATTGTGACTTCTGTATCGGGTACATATCGTATTGTGACTTCTGTACGGGATATAATCGTATGTGATTTGTATCGGGATATTGTTTGTATTCTGTATCGGGATGTATATGTATTGTGACTTCTGTATCGGGATATATATCGTATTGTGACTTCTGTATTGGGTACATATCGTATTGTGACTTCTGTAACGGGTACATATCGTATCTGAAGGCTCTTGGCAATAACCAGCCCATGTAAAACCTCTTTTTTGAGTTTTACCCATGTTATAATAGTGCTCTCTTATTAGCTTTCTCAAAGTTGTGTCAGGATTGATTCATGTATGTTTGAGTAATCTTGTATTGTTCTGCCGCTGATCACCTATCCCGCCCACTTGTTTTTATTTACATACATAAAAGACTCCTTATTCCACCCAGTCTACTTTCCTTGGCAGTCAGTTGCTGGTTATATATATATTTACTGAGATCACCTCGCAAAACAGACAAGCTAAAGTGTTTGCTACCTCAAGAAGATTGGGAGAGGCAGGTGTCATTTTTCTGTTGTCTTGTGTTGTTTTTTTTTCAATGTTTGTGAATGTATTTTGTGAGGTTATGTTTATGTTGTAGCTGCTGGCTCCTCAGCCCAAGACAAATTTTCCTCATGGGACAATTAAGTGATTGACTGAGAGGCAGTGTAATGTACATAGGGTTAAAATGATCATGTGCCCACTTTCCAAAAATAGTTTAGTCATTGTCTCACAAGTTATAATTTGTGAGCCAATAAAAAGAAATGTTAACTTATATTTTACAATAAAGAGGCACAACTTTATCAGTTCTATAGTATCAAACAGGAAGCAAACTGGGATATTTTCCACCTCCCACTTGAAAAAAAACTTGTAGCTGATTGCAACGTCACACACAAAATCAACAATTACCAGAAAAACTAAATCTGAGAAGCTATGCCTGACGCAAAAAAATATGTCAACATTGGTTATAGGTTAACCTAATTATCTAGTTCTGAAGACTGTATGTTGCTATGGAAATGTGGTTTACTCACGGTTGAGTCCGGTGAAACTAAACATGCCGATCTGTGCGGTGATGTGGTCCCAGGTCCCAGGCGTTCCCAGAGCCAGGAGTTTGGATCGGAGCTGGTCTCGCATCAGCAGGACTCTGTCGGCCATGGTCTTTACGTTTCCCTGCCTGAACCAGACACACAGACCCGTTCAGCTTTCTGTTCTTCTGACATTTAACCAGCAACAAACACTTTTACTGTAGAAAGAATTCCATGGCTGGGACGCTACACTACACTAGTCTCTACAGAGTTGCATACAAAGTGCTTTAATAAACACCGGTACATTTGTGCTTTATTGTCCCAGTGGAGTAGAAGAACTGATCCAATTTGCATGTTGTGGATTAGTGTGAGAAACACATGGAAAATATGCAAACTCCCCACAGAATGGCCCCGTCCGGGAATCAAACCACAAACTTTTGCTGCCATGAGGCGAGAGTGCCTGCCACTCCGATCTTATACTGTAGATTTTGATTTGTTTGTTTTTACAGATAATGTAAAAAATAAATATCTTCTTTGTTTGGAAATGTTTCACATCTCAAATCTAAAATATTAAGTCATACCACTGGTAATGTGTCTGGTAAAAATGTGTTAATGTTGGCGGATTCAGTTTCTTTTTTAACGAAGACTAGCAGTGGACTTGATCTACTTCCTTCATACCTGAATGTGTATCTTCAGCGTAGGCCTGATGGACATCATCAGCTGCGTTCAGGATGTCTACACTGTGGTTGTTCCCATTATCAGAACAGAAAAGGGAAAAATGTCTTTCCAGTATTGTGCTTCCACAGATTGGAATTCTTTACAGAGAGGAAA
The DNA here is from genome assembly GCA_038363315.1 of Mugilogobius chulae. Lineage (NCBI taxonomy): Eukaryota > Metazoa > Chordata > Actinopteri > Gobiiformes > Gobiidae > Mugilogobius > Mugilogobius chulae. Next base: position 33,698,746 of record CM076398.1, read on the forward strand.
CTCCAAACTCTTGTCTCTATGGCTCTTTTTTGACTCTCTTCTGAAAGACCTATGTCTTTAGTGTTTTTTTAATGATATTCTGTCTTGGGTTGTGTTGTTGGAGCCTCTTGAAAAAGAGATCTCCGAATCTCAATGGGACTTTCCTGGTTAAACAACAGTTAAATAATAATAAAAAGTACCCTGCAGTGTCTTTACCATTCTGCAAAAAGCTCTGGACAGTTGAGTGTTTTGCTGACGATGCGCGCTCCCTGAGACGGAGGGTTGGACCAGGTCGTCCTCACTATTTTCTCCATCTGAGACAGAGTCCTGCTCAGATTCTCACTGTCCCGGGCCACGACCGTCAGGTTCCCCACTCTCTCGTCTGCAGCACAGAAACAAGAGGTTTAAAATCTACCTCAGAGACAGGATTAAACATGGAGCAGGAGACTCACTGTAGAGGCCGAAGTTCTTGGAGAAAGACTGAGCCACAAACAGCTCAAATCCCTGAGACACAAAGTAGCGAATGGCCCAGGCGTCTTTCTCCAAACTGCCCGAGGCAAAGCCCTGGTAGCCGAGTCGAAGAACACAAACAGATTCCTCCTCTGGAAAACAAGACCAGAAAGGTCAGGAAACTGCTGTAAACACCAATATTCAGTTTAAGATCTACAGAAGGGCAAAAGAAAATATGTAAAATGTAGTTTACCTTCATGATTTCTGCGATCTTCTTCCACTCGTCCTGTGTGGGGTCGGTGCCGGTCGGGTTGTGAGCGCAGGCGTGAAGCACAAAGATCGAATGTTCTGGGGCTTTCTGTCAGAACACAAACACAATGTTTAAATATTCTCAAATACAAAACACATTTAAGTTAACCATAACAGACACTTCATGCTGTACAATTCAGTCACTAGCTCATT